>CM031238.1:184166607-184649107 GCA_018340775.1 Taxus wallichiana var. yunnanensis | reverse complement strand
GGAGAGAGAGAGAGGGAGAGAGAGAGGAGGGAGAGGAGAGAGGGAGGGGGAGAGAGAGAGAGGGAGAGAGGAGGAGAGAGAGAGAGGAGAGAGGGAGAGAGGAGAGGGAGATGATCAGAGGGAGGGAGAGGAGAGAGAGAGATGGAGAGGGGAGGGGAGAGAGGGAGGAGAGGGAGAGAGAGGGAGAGAGGGAGAGAGAGAGGAGGAGAGAGAGAGGGAGAGAGGAGAGAGGGAGAGAGAGAGAGAGGAGGAGAGAGAGAGAGAGAGAGAGGATAGGGGAGAGGAGAGGAGAGAGAGGGGGAGAGGAGGGGAGAGAGAGAGAGAGAGAGGGAGAGAGAGAGGGAGGGAGAGAGAGAGAGACAGGAGGGGAGAGGAGGAGAGAGGGAGATGGAGAGGGATGAGGGGGAGAGAGGAGAGGGAGGGGAGAGAAGAGGAGAGGAGGAGGGAGAGGGAGAGGAGAGAGGGGAGGGAGAGGAGAGGAGAGAGAGCGAGGGAGGAGAGGGAGAGAGAGAGAGGAGGGGAGAGGGAGGAGAGGGGGAGAGGGAGGAGAGGAGGAGAGAGGAGGGAGGGAGAGCGAGAGAGAGAGAGGGAGGGAGAGTGGGGAGAGGGAGGGAGAGGGAGGGAGAGAGAGAGAGAGAGAGAGGGAGAGAGGAGAGGGAGAGGAGAGGAGAGAGCGAGGTGAATTAGGGGAGAGGCAAAGGGGGAGAGAGAGGAGGCAGAGGGATGGGGAGAGAGAGGGAGCGAGAGGGAACGAGAGAGAGAGGGAGGGGGGGAGGGAGGGAGAGTTAGGAGAGCGTGAGAGAGGGGGAGATGGAGAGGAAGAGGGAGAGAGGAGAGGGAGGAGAGAGATGGAGAGGAGAGGGAGAGGGAGAGGGAGAGAGCAAGGGAGAGGGAGGAGAGAGAGAGGGAGAGGTAGAGCGATGGGAGGAGAGAGAGAGAGGAGATCGATGGGGAGAGGGAGAGGGAGGGGAGAGGAGAGGGAGAGATGGAGAATGAGAGGGGGAGAGACGGGAGAGATAGATGGGGAGGGGAGAGAAAGGGAGCGAAAGGAGAGGGGAGAGAGAGGGGGAGGGAGAGGGGAGAGGAGAGCGGGGAGAGGGAGAGGGAGGGAGAGTTAGAGCATGAGAGGGAGGAGAGGGAGAGGAGAGGGAGAAAGGAGTGGGGGGAGAGAGATGGAGAGGAAGAGGAGAGGGAGAGGGAGAGAGAAGGGGGAGGAGAGAGATAGAGGAGAGGAGAGCGAGGGGAAGGGAGAGAGGGAGATCGAGGAGGGGGAGGGGGATAGAGAGAGGCAGAGGGAGAGATGGAGAAGGAGAGGGGGAGAGAGAGAGAGAGATAGATGGGGAGGAGGAGAGGGAGCCAGAGGGAGAGAGAGGAGGGGGGGAGAGAGAGAGAGAGGGAAAGGAGAACGGGGAGGGGGAGAGGAGGGAGAGCAAGAGAGATAAAGGGAGAGGTAGAGGAGGGAGGGAGAGAGGGAGAGGAGAGGAGGGGGAGGGGGATAAGGAGAGAGCAGAGGAGGGAGGAGAGAAGAGGGAGGGGAGAGAGGAGAGAGAGAGAGAGAGGGGGAGGGAGAGAGAGGGAGAGGGGAGAGGGAGAGGGAGAGAGAGGGGGAGGGAGTGAGAGACTGGGAGAGAGAGAGAGAGGGGAGAGGGAGAGGTCAGGTCAGAGGGGGAGAGAGGGAGAGGGAGAGGCAAAGGGGGAGGGGGAGAAAGGGAGAAAGGGAGGGAGGAGAGAGAGAGGGAGCGAGAGGAGAGGGGAGAGTTAGAGAGAGAGGGGGAGAGGAGAGGGAGAGGGAGAGAGGAGTGGGGAGAGAGAGGGAGAGAGGGAGAGGGAGGAGAGGGAGAGAGAGAAGGGGAGGGGAGGGAGGGAAGGAGAGTGAGAGTGAGAGAGATGAGGGAGAGGTAGAGCAAGGGGAAGGGAGAGAGGGAGATCGAGAGGAGAGGGGGAGGGGGAGAGGACGATAGGGGGAGAGACAAAGAGGGAGAGAGAGAGAGAACGAGAGGGGGAGAGATGGAGGAGAGAGAGAAAGAGAGAGAGATGGGGAGGTGGAGAGGGAGAGAGGGAGAGAGAGAGGGAGAGAGAGGAGTTGGGGGAGAGAGAGGGGAGAGGGAGAGGGAGAGGGAGAGGGAGAGAGAGAAGAGGGAGGGGGAGAGGGAGGGAGAGCGAGAGAGATAGAGGGAGAGGGAGAGCGGGGGAGAGGGGAGAGAGGGAGATCGAGGAGGGGGGGAGGGAGGGAGAGGGAGGGAGGGAGGAGAGGGAGGAGAGGGGGAGAGATGGAGAGAGAGAGAAGAGAGACAGATGGGGAGAGGGGAGAGAACGAGGAGGGAGAGAGGAGAGAGAGATAGAGAGAGGGAGGGAGAGCGAGGGGAGAGGGAGAGAGAGGAGAGGGAGAGAGAGGAGAGAAGGAGAGAGGGAGAGGGAGAGAGAGGGAGGGGAGGAGAGAGAGAGAGAGAGAGAGAGAGAGAGAGAGAGAGAGAGAGAGAGAGAGAGAGAGAGAGAGAGAGAGAGAGAGAGAGAGAGAGAGAGAGAGAGGGAGAGAGAGAGAGAGAGAGAGAGAGAGAGAGAGAGAGAGAGAGAGAGAGAGAGAGAGAGAGAGAGAGAGAGAGAGAGAGAGAGAGAGAGAGAGAGAGAGAGAGAGAGAGAGAGAGAGAGAGAGAGAGAGAGAGAGAGAGAGAGAGAGAGAGAGAGAGAGAGAGAGAGAGAGAGAGAGAGAGAGAGAGAGAGAGAGAGAGAGAGAGAGAGAGAGAGAGAGAGAGAGAGAGAGAGAGAGAGAGAGAGAGAGAGAGAGAGAGAGAGAGAGAGAGAGAGAGAGAGAGAGAGAGAGAGAGAGAGAGAGAGAGAGAGAGAGAGAGAGAGAGAGAGAGAGAGAGAGAGAGAGAGAGAGAGAGAGAGAGAGAGAGAGAGAGAGAGAGAGAGAGAGAGAGAGAGAGAGAGAGAGAGAGAGAGAGAGAGAGAGAGAGAGAGAGAGAGAGAGAGAGAGAGAGAGAGAGAGAGAGAGAGAGAGAGAGAGAGAGAGAGAGAGAGAGAGAGAGAGAGAGAGAGAGAGAGAGAGAGAGAGAGAGAGAGAGAGAGAGAGAGAGAGAGAGAGAGAGAGAGAGAGAGAGAGAGAGAGAGAGAGAGAGAGAGAGAGAGAGAGAGAGAGAGAGAGAGAGAGAGAGAGAGAGAGAGAGAGAGAGAGAGAGAGAGAGAGAGAGAGAGAGAGAGAGAGAGAGAGAGAGAGAGAGAGAGAGAGAGAGAGAGAGAGAGAGAGAGAGAGAGAGAGAGAGAGAGAGAGAGAGAGAGAGAGTAGATCTTTGAGAGAGAGAGACACTTAGAGAGAGATTTAGAGAGAGAGAGAAGAGATTTAAAAATTTAATTTTTCCCGTATGTAATCTTGTCTTTTAGTGCTTGATGTGACACTTACAATTCGATGCACTTGAAATGATAAATTTAACACTTTTAATTTTTCCCTTTGATGCACATGCAAAATTAATCTCCCTATGATAGCAAAAAATAATTCTTTTACTTGCAATAGTTTTGCAAAATATTCACCCATGCATTTCATCTACTGTGGGGACCACCTTCGATGTGCACATGTTCAAATTTTGTCTTTCCTCTGTTTTGTCTTCTAGTGGATGACATGAAAAGATGCTCCTCTGCAAGTAAAGTAATGCTTTGTCCCTTTCACTTAGTAAAATTCATTCAACTCTAATTCTCCCACTGTAGGGACCACTTACAAAAATAAGGTGATTGGAAAAATTCTATTTTAGTCCCTTTCACTAATCCATGTTACACAATGTTGTTGACATCCTTCCATGCATTGTTTTCCATAACCATGGCATATAATATGACTAAGAATTCATTACACATTTATTTGATTTACCACCTTTGGTTTGGATATATTCGACACTTTTGGTTTGGACATGGCATGCATTATAGCTTAGATAATAATCACTTTATTATTAGGCCCCTTTTCATGATCATGATATATGCACTTTGGATAAGACCTTAACCAAGGTCGAGTAATGATCAATTTAGTTGATCGGTCCCTTTTGACTAGTGATTCGGCCTCTTCATTGACTTGGAATATTTCTCAATGATATAGTCGATAGACTATGGTTTTGAGCATGATTTTGTTAAATCATTATTTTTTTGCATATTCGATATGTTCTGGAAGCTTTGGACCCTTTCAAAGATGAATATACCCTTGATTATTTTTTCGGTGGCATTTGACTTAACCCTAATTAGGGTTTTACCTTTATTTGACATGTGTGTACTTTACCAACTGTGGTTGGGTTTCTACGAACATTGGTTGAGTTTAGGTTTTTGATATTCACCATTTGATCTATATCTGAAGATCCATGTCCATCGATTTTATGGCAATTGTGGTTTATGCAAGATTTTTCTTTTTGCATTGTTGATTTATGTACTTCTTAATCTATGTTGTTTAATCATGTACCTTTTGACCATGGTAGAGTTAACTAACCTTTCGGTGAAGTTGGCGGTTTTGACTTTGCATCGTTTGATCTCGTAGCTTTTAATCTATGCCATTGAATGGTTAACTCGAGGTTGAGTTAGGTTTTTGTGGTGGTTTTGTTTGGATGAGTACAAACATATCGACTATGATCATCCAATTCATTGCATTTTCACCTTACGGCAATTCCTTTCAAAATTTTCACTCGCCTTCATTGTTGCATGATTCCAAGCTTGTTTTCTCTGTGAAACCATCTTATGTGAAGTTTTGAACATGAAGTTTTTTGGTTTCTCTACTTTGAGGTGAGCTCTGAATGTAGTTTGAGGTTTTGTGAACCCTTAAATGTCTTCCATTTTTTATTGTTCGAGCTCAACACTCAATGGTTGTTTACACTAAGACATTAATACATGTCATCTCTATATTCTCCTAAAGTTTGAAATTTTGACTTTGTTATCGTCTAGCCATTGTTGGGGCTTTCGAAGATGAGGGTTTTGAGCTTAGTATTTTTCTGTGATTTTCGAGACTCACCATGGATGTTATTAAGAAATAAGGTCAAGCTTCATCTGAGTTCTAGGCCATTATGATTCAACGTCATTGTTGAAGGTAAGATATTTTGCATAGCTTTGGATTTAGAGAAAATTGGGAAATCATTCCTTTAAACTCTTCTTTATGCTTTTGACAAGTTTTTCTTGAGCTTCTATTTCGGCTATTTTTAGTACTGAATATTATGCAAACTTGAAGAAGTTTATGGGTATTCCGCCATTTTTCTTTTGGAAACTTCTGATTCATTTAGTGGGTTGATTGTATCTTGTACATATTCCATATATCCAATATATATACCTGCAACTATTTTTCTACCATTAATTATGCTACTCGAGCTCCACCCAGATATGGGTTTCAAATTTTTGCATTCTTTGAGCCTGTAGCTTGTTTCTATTTTTGAGTAACGGAAAATCGATCTATTGGAATCTGTAGATGCCCTAAATATTCTTTATCTATGCATTTATTTGTACCCAGATTAAGTTTTTAATATTCTTATTGTTTGTGATACTTCCTTCGAGCAACGTGATGAGCTTGTATCTCGAACTTTGATAATGTAAATTGGTTTTTCAAGAGCTTTCATAACTCTCAGTATATTCTTCATTTCAAAATTGATGAGAAAACATGAAATGTGTATCATTACAATTTTTCCTTTGTTCTGAACATTGCTTATATTGCTCTTTTTAAATAACTCTGGTTTTCTTTGTATGAGTCATGTATTTGCTTTTAAACAGTTGTTTCTATTCTTTTAAGCACGTTGGAGCCTGCTCACCATCCTCATTTTTCCTTGTTTTGATAATATTAAGTGTTTCTTGTATATATAGGAGCTTGATATAGAGATTGTAAATTACAACCCTCTAAAAGTTACAGATACAATGTGAAACAAATAATGAAATTTATGTACCTCTAATTAGTGAAAGGTTGGATTTCTCTGGTGTAGATGCATGCATATCCATTTTTGATTTAATGGCTAGCTGTAGCTTTCTTTGATAACTGAAATTGAAATTCTATTGATGGATTTATAGTACTTTGCAATCATTGTTGGTAAACCTTGATTTTCTGTTTGAGTTTTGCAACTGCTGTAATTGACTGAAAATTTACTTTTCTTCACTATGTCTGGAAGTAATTATATTGCAAGATTTTTGTTCCTATTCAAGCTAATGTCAAAGGAAACTTGATTCTCATTTTATTGATCCATGTTTCAGACAACAAAAAACTTCTTTTCCGGTTATCAAATCTAGATGAACATTTTCGTAATCGTATACATTAGATTCCTAATAAGCCTTGTTGTTCTTGAATGCATTCTCTTCTTCAAAACTATTGATTTGAAATGAAACTTGCATCTTTATCATTATATGTACTTAGCTTCTCAATGGCTACTTATAAGCAAGCATATATTGATACACCTCTTTTTGGCTATGCATGATTATGATGTTTGATCTTCCTGTACATTGAAACTATGCTTTACAAATTTGTACCTTAGTAATGACTGCAAATAAATAACCGTTCTTTCCTATCAAATGTAAAACTGTTGTAGCAATTTGTAATTTTCATTCAACATGAATTCAAAATTTGGAATCCTTCTTGAAGTTTGTAGATGCATTTAATGACTTCCAGTTTTGACTTTATGCAATTCTTGTATTTCTATAATTGCTCAATTATGAAATCAGATTATGTAAATGCAAAGCATCTTTAAAGGCTTCCTTGTAGCTGTATATCCATGATTATGATGTTGTTTGATCTTCATGAATGAGGAACCTGTATTTTGATTCTCTTGTATCTGGACTAGTTCACTTTCAAATCTTGTTGCTCCATTGACTCTATTTCATTCTTGCAATATTCATCACCTTGATCTCATTGAGATATCATCGGAAAGGTGTCTCATCTCTATAATATTTGATGATACTTGAAGCTTGATAGTAATTTGAGTTAAAAATCTTAAAATGTGTTTCAATTTTATCTCTTTAGTTTAAATGATTTGAGTCTCGTAGTTTGATCATTTATCTTTGTTTCTATGATGTCACCCTTTTAAATGCAATGTTTCCTTTGATAATATATGACATTTAGATAATTAAATTTGACCTGTAATCTTTACTTATAATTTTCCCAAGTTATGAAATAGAATGCATCTTCCTTGAACTTTGTAATTATTATTTGACTGGAAAATGTGAATACTTGTACTTTTGTCTTGATCATTGTGAAAGACATGAATGAATTATTCTCTTATAGCCTTGAATATTATTATGTACTGAAAAAAATATGTATCTTTTAGCACATAATTTAGATCATGAATTTTGTTATCTTTTAATGCAACATGTATTTGTACATTTAAACAAAATAGTTATAAAATAAATAGGATTTTTGGCCTCTCTTATGTTCCATCGTTTTTCTTTTCTCTTCTCTAAAATTCAGGGAATCATATGTGCTTTGGTGTGGAATATTGCTCTTACCAATTGTGTATATATATGATGTACCTTATTCTTATGCTTTTAGAATCCATTTACATTTAATTAGATAGTACAAGGGTATAGATAAAATCCTAAGCTCAAATTTGATGCCTTACCTTTTTCATTTTCGTACATTGATTGTAGAGAGAGTATAAACGATGGAGTCGGAGCCTAAGTGAAGAAGACTAGAAGAGAACCCAAGGAAATGATGGGTTTCTTCTAAACTATTTAAACTCCATGCATATGTATTTCATTTCTTCATGAGTTATGAGTTACATCCCACGGCTTGTGTGGGAAATATTTAACTTCTTCATAAATAAATAACATTTAATTTATGTACTTGAGTTGTATACTTCTTCATGCTTTCAACATTATGACATGTATATTGATTGTATAACAAAATAAACAACTCAAACACATAATTAAATGTGTTTACATGCATAAATAATGAGTTTCAAAATACCTGTAATTTAATAATGAACTCTCTTTCTTAATTGCAACTTTGTTTGTTGTTCCCAAATTTAGCATTTCACCTAAACTGTGATTCCCACCTTCATCAAGGTAATGCATTAGTCCTTCGGGGATTTTGTGTTTCCTTACTGAAAGGCGAACATTGAATAACAGTCTATGTGAGGTGTTACATTTTGTAGAACACACATAGCTATAGATTAAATGTAGTTAATCAATTGTCAGTAATCGAAAACATGACAAAACGTAATGCATTCCCTTAGTTAGTTCCACTTCATTGATATTTTCCATCGTAATGAAGTTTCGAGTTGCCCATTTTTCACAAGTGTAGAAATTGTCAAAAATTATCTCACCATGGATATCTCCATCTAATATATTTTGCAGGATCATCTTGATTGTAAAACTAAATTGAAATTTTCCTTCCTAATGCTCATATTTAGTCTATGTATATTACATAATGTATATCAATAGTTTGAGATTTTTCCCAAAAATTAATTTCCCATATGATGTATCTACCACTCTTTCTATTTATGATAATGATTCTCTCATTTATATCCAAGCTCACATATATAACATGGGAATTAAATGAACACTAGTCGATAATGGATCCAAGATCAATATTTGTATTTTACCATTCCTTCAAGTGTTCAACCTTTCCTCAAGCAGAGATGTTAGCCCATCATCCATTTCTCTCCATGCGTATGATTATTATACATGTTTTTTCATGGGCACATCACTTTACCTCTCATAGTTAGGCCTAAAACCATTCCTAGTGTATTCTTTATTAATGATGCCATGGTCCAATCAATTACTTACTTACTGGTAGGCCATGACTTCACACTCATGCAAAATTACCTCCTACAGTTCATCGATGCATTAAATTCCTACATCATGGCTCTAAACATAGTATTGTTGCTAATCGTGACCTATTCAAATATTTCCACCAAGACCCAATCATCAATGTACTTCCTACTCCAATTCAATGCCATAATGTTGGTCCACCTTGTGTTCCTCCTACTTTCATCCCCCTTACACTTACCTCTAATACTCCTACACATCTCACTAATGATTTCCAACTCACATAACATCCTACATCCACCATCAACACACTTCCATGAGTCTCATAACTCATGGGTCACTCTGCACCTTATGGAATTATTCTCACAACTCCACGAGTCACTTTTTAGGAGATAGTTTTTATAGTATAATATGGTCAGTACATAGGTAATTTTTAGGATTTCAACATTCAACCTAAAGATTTTAGAGTTTAACTTCTATAATCAAAACCCTAAACCCTATAAACCTAAACCCTAAAATGTAAACCTTGAGCCCTAAACCCTAAACCCTAAACCTTGAACCATGATCCCTAGACCCTAAAACCTAAACCCTAAACCCTAAGCCCTAAACCTTAAACCTTAAACATTCATCCCTTACCCGTGGGCCTTAAGCCCTAAACCTTAAGCCCTAAACCATAAACCCTAAACCATAAACCCTAAATGCTAAACCCTAAACCCTTAACTATAAAAACTAAATCCTAAACCCTAAACCCTAACCCCAAAACCCTAAAACTTAAACACAAAATCCTAAACCATAAACCCTAAGCCTTGAACCCTACATCCTTATCCTTGAGCCCTAAAATCTAAACCCTAAACCCTAGACCATACCCTAACCCTAATCCCTAAACCCCAAATCCCCGATCCCTAAACCATAAACCTTAAAAGCCCTAAATGTTAAATCCTAAACCCTAACCATGAATCCTAAACCATGAACTGTAAACCATAAAACCTAATCCCTAAACGCTAAATCCTTAACCCTAAACCCTAAACCCTAAACCTCAAACCTTAAACCCTAAATCCTTAACCCCAATCCATAAACCCTAACCATAAACACTAAAACCTAAACCCTAAACCTAAAAATAAACCCAAAATCCTAAACCATAACCATGAACCTTAAACCCTGAACCCTAAACCCTAAAACTTAAACCCTAAACCATGAGAGCTAAAACCTAAACCCTAAACCCTAAACCATATTTCATCAATATTTCCTAGTCTCGTGCCTAGAACCATCATTGAGTTTGCTTATAGAACTACCTTGTTTATGAGAGGTGGGACAAGTAACTAAATGGATATGACATCTACCTTGTGCCTTGCAATGCATATTACACATCTCTTCCAAACTTATTTCTCCCCACATATACTTGCACTCTTGAATGTAAATTTATTCACACTCTAAAACAAATTTCACATTTCTCATATTTCCATGTATGGTATTATGCAAGCCAGGATGACCCATTGGAAGCTGGAAAAAATAACCATCACAACACAAAAATTAATCTTAAAGGAAACAAAAGAAACATAGAGAATATACCAATGCGGAGGTGTAGGATCATAATTGAATTTCTGTAGTATCCTCTCCTCCAGAAAAGAAAGTTCTTGTTCTACTAGAATGGATAGTAAATTTGAAATAACTTCCTGAAGTGTTCAAAATAAGCATAGAAATAGGGGAATGACTAAGAACACAAAGGGGTTATCAATCACCTAGTAAATCATTCTTGTTCAGTTCTAAAAGGGAGTCACTTGCCTACGACTTAGTGACCTTCCATTCATTGATTATTCCTTATATGATAAACCCATGGATGTTTTCAAAAGCACCTTAAAAAATAGGGGTAGTCATCAATCCTAGTGAAGGGTGTGATGTGATTTCCAAGCAACTTGAAATTCATATAGATTTAGAGGTCATAACACAAATTTACAAATATCTCTATCATTATAAATGGAAGCCAAGTAATAGTCTCCTGTATCCAAGGATCGAGGACTACTGGGGTTTGTGGAAGGATTGGACATTCAGGAATCTGACATTTCCCTCCTTCAAAATATCAATAGATGAAAGACATCAAATTGTGATGAATCTCTTTGAATGTTCTTCCTACGAAGTCAATGAACCCTTTTCAATTGAATACTCTCTGTCAATTACTAATAAGAATGGGTAAGACACAAAACATTACAATGAGTGAAATATTTCCCATGTGATGGGAAAAATAAGATAGTTGTATTGGGTAATATTTATTTACCCTAATCCCAGAGCCCTAAACCATAAACCATAAAACCCTAAACCTAAACCTTGAGCCCTATACCCTAAACCCTAAAACCCAAACCCTAAATATTGATCCCTAAAACTATGAAACCTAAACCCCCGAGCCCAAACCCTAAATAAACCCTAAACCCTAAACCCTAAACCATAAATACTAGACCTAAATCCTAAACCTTAAGCCATAAACCCTAACCCTAAACCCTAAACCATGAGCCAACCCTAAACCCTAAACCCTAAACCCCAAACCCCGAGCCAAAACCAAAACCTAAACCATACTAAACCCTAAACCCTAAACCCTATACCCTAAACCCTAAACCTTAACCCCGATACCCGAGCCCTAAACACATAATCCCTAAACCCTAAACCTTAAATTTTGATCCCCAAAACCTAAACCTTAACCCCCTAACCACATAATCCCTAAACCCTAAACCTTAAATTCCATAAACATTAAACACTAAACCCTAAACTATAAAACCTAAACCCTAAACCCTAAGAGTGAAACCATAAAAACTAAATCTTAAACCCTAAACACTCAACCCTAAACCCCGAGCCATAAACCTCAACCCTAACCCCTAAACCCTCAACCCTGATCCCTAATCCCTAAACCCTAAACCCTGAGCCCTAAACCATAAAACCTAAACCCTAAACTATGAACTCTAAACCCTAAACCCTACACTATAAACCCCAAACCGTGAGCCAAAAATATAAACCCTAAACCCTAAATCACTAAATCCTAAACCCTAAACCCTAAACCCTAAACCTTGAGCCCTAAACCCTATTCCCTGAACCCTGAGCCCTAAACCCTAAACCCTAAGTCCTAAAACCCAAACCCTAAATATTGAGCCCTAAAACCTAAACCTTAAACCCTAAACACCAAATCCCTAAAACCTAAACCTTAAACCCTAAACCTTAAATTCTAAACACTAAACCCTAAACCCTAAACATAATTTTAGTAAGGATCTCATTTTAGTAATAAGTAGACAAGCATCATAGAGTCGATTCATGGTCACTAAAGTGAATTATGGACCAAATTTAAAAATTAGTACCAACTCAAGTAGTGGTAGGGCCAAAATCCAATCTAGAAGGTCAAAAAACCTACAAAATGACTATATGTTTTCACAAAAAAAAGACCAACTACAATATATATGGCTTAAAAGTTTTAGGTCATTGTAGAAATTCTGAAAATGAGTAAGTACTGACCAAATTAGATTTTGAAAAACTATCTTCTAGATTATCACTATCAAAACTATGGGACCACTTCCATTAGGTGCAGAGTGATCGTAAAATCTTATACTTTTATTATTTCTTATACTTAACATTTATTTTACTAAATATGGCTCCTTCCAGCCCCTACAAACTTCATATAGAATAAAAGACGTACGTGTTTTGTGTTCATAGAAATGCATACATACGTGTTTTAGGTTCATGAATTCCTGAGCCTAGTAAAATATAACGTGATCGTGTTATTGCAAAATGTGATCACATTTCATTCATTTTTGGTTTTTGTCCACTTTTTGGCCCCCCAACTTGGTGCACTTACCCACTAATGTAGCCAAACTTTAAACACACACTTAGTACATTGCAAATACCTTGAACTCAAAGAAAATAAATTCTATTCTTCGTTATTGAATAATGAAATACAACATGTCATAAATAATAAAACAACCCCCAACTCGAGTTGCATGCAAACTCTAACTAACTTCAATTAAATTTACTCTAGGTGGCAAAATTTACTATTTTTAATAGTTTACTAGAACATGCTATTCTTAGTAAGTTTGCATGATTATTTGTATGGGCACAAAAAGTTCCACTTATTTTATACATGCCTAAATTAGAGGAATTTCCAACTTTCTAACCTACTATGCATGCAAGATACTAAAAATAACTAATTCCCAAAAATAGGAAAAAACCAAATTGAAACTTAAATCCTAATTTTCGGCCCCGATGGTGGATTTCAGGCTTGAAAATTTTTCAAAAATGGCTCTAACTACAAAGGTAGGCTAACTGGTGTGTTTGTCTCATCAAAACAAGTGGTTTATAAAAATGGGCTCAAATGACGAACACCCAAATCAAAAGTTATGACCATTTTAAGTTTTTGCTAAAACTAGTGCATCATTCTCCCCTGTTTGAAAAAAAAATCATCTCCTACAAGTTGTCTTCTTCAAATTTCTGCCATGTATCTATATCCAACTTCTTAATCTCCCACTTTTTGACCCATGTGTTTTCCTCTTGTTCCAATCCTTTCCAATGTACCAAATATTTACTGTATTGTCCATGTCGCGTGTTCACGGTTTTCTTGTCTAAAATCTAATCTACTTATTCTTTCTTTTTCACTAGAACCTTGTTGCCTCCAATATACTACTTCTTCAATAACATCCCCTTCTTCACTATCTCCATGAAAATAATATAAATCTGAAACATTAAATACTGAGAAATATTAAAATTTCCTGGAAATTCTACCTCATATGCATTATCATTTATCTTTTTCACAATATTACATGGACCAATCTTCTTGTACTTTAGCTTGTTGTAGGTTCCTTTTGGAAACATTTCTTTCCAAAGGTATACCATAAAAAATTCACCCACTATAAACACCATTCTCCTTCTATGCACATTTACTATTTCCTTATACTTATCATTACTATTATGCAACTTCTTTCACACTTCTTCCATACAATTGTTGTATATGTTCTGGAAATGCTTCTACATCATCACTGAATTTGCCATCAATTGGTAGCTGCACCGAATATAACATCCCTTTTGGATTACACCAATACATAATATAAAATGGAGACTTTCTAGTGGACCTATTTACTAAGATATTTAAGAAAACTCAGCTTGTGGTAATGCTAAGTCCCATTGTTTTGGCTTTTCCCAACTATGCACCTTAATAGGTTTCCCAAACTCCTATTTACCACCTTTGTTTTCCCATCAGTCTAAGGATGATAGGCATTGTTGAACTGTAGTTTAGTTCCCAACTTCTTCCATAAATTCCTCCAGAAATGAATTAAGAACCTTTTATCCCTATATGAAGTAATGGTATTTGTAACACCATGCAACCAAACAACTTCTCTGAAAATAAAATCTATTACTCTTGTTGCATCACTAGTGTTATTATAGGAAATAAATGAACCATCTTATAAAACTTATCAACAACCACAAAAATTGATTCATTACCTCCTTTTTTGTTTGGTAATCACAAAACAAAATCCATGCTTAAATCTATCCATGGTCCTTTGGGAACATGAAATGGCATATACAACCATGTATTCTATGCATGTCCTCTCGATACTTGGAAAATTCTACACCTCTCCACATATCCACATCTCTTTTCATCTTTGGCCAATAGTATTTCTCTTCTACCAAAGCTATAGTCTTATCCTTACCAAAGTGCCCTGCCAATCCTCCACTATGTAGCTCTTTCACTATATTGTCTCTCATAGACCCAAGTGGAATACATAGTTTTCATCCCTTAAATAGATAGCCATCCTGCAAAAGGTACTCATCCTGGAAATCACCTGCATCATCTAACAATGGACTACTTAACCTTTCAACAATATCCTGAAATCAAAATCAGAAAAATAAAAATCCTTTATTGCTTCAAAACCAACCACCTCATTCTCCATAGTTGTAAATAGAGTCACACGCCTACTCAATGCATCCACAACTTGGTTATGTTTTCCTAATTTATGCTTTAGAGAAAAGGTATAACCTTGCAAAAATGATACCCACTTTTCATGCCTATTATTCAACTTCTTTTGTGTATTCACATACTTCAAGGCTATGTGGTCTGTAAATAACAAAAACTCCTTAGGCACTAAGTAATGCCTCCAATGCCTCAATGCTTGTACAATTGCATAAAATTCCACATCATAAGTAGAGTATTTATTTCTTAACTAATTTAATTTCTCATTAAAGAAAGTTATTGGCTTCCCGTCTTGACTTAGGATAACACTGATACCCACATCTCTAAGGTGTCACAATCAACATCTAACACTTTATACAAATCTGGTAGTGCCAAAATAGGTGCTTCACACCTTCTTCATAAGAACTTAAAGCTATCCTCAGTTGCCTTTGTCCACAAAAACTCCTTCCTTTTGTGTGATCTGTTATATGTGCTACAATATTGCTAATTTTTTTTATAAACTTTCTATAAAATGTCATTAAACCATTAAAGCTTCTTACCTCTATTATACTCCGGATTAGGCCATTCAATAATTGTCTTTATCTTTTATGGGTCCATCTTTACCCCATCTACTAAAATAATAAAACCCAAAAATACCACTCTCTTGCATAAACATACACTTCTTAAAATTTTCATAGAGCTTCTCTTTCCTTAACACTTCAAATATCACCCTCAAATGCCTCAAATGTTGTTCTTTAGTTTTACTGAAAATCAAGATATCATAAAAATAAACCACAATAAACTTACCATTGTTCTCCTGCAATGATTAGGGGATCAATTTCAGCGTTAAATGTTCCATAAACTTCTCTAAACCATGACAGTGTAGTAGATCCTTCAGAGATATTTCTGATGACTATAAGAAAGTGGAAAATAGACACTCTGAGCTCAAGATGGGTCATAATCAAAGTTTGATCAACCAGAAGGTCAACGTGGGTCACCAAGTCCATGGTGACGTATACATGTGCACAATTGGCTAATTGGCTCAGTAATAATGGACAAGTGGAAAAATGTGAAAAATTATGTTTGGGCACCTCGGTCTTCGACGGTCGTATGGTAAAAGGTCGGCTATGAAGTCTGTAGCTGGTGGGGTCCACTTTTTGTATCAGAGGGGGACCCTGCCACCATGAGGATGATTATATCATCACCAATGTGTTGGTCCTCAAGCCACCATGTGGCCTGCCACCACTTTTCCATATTTCATTATTCGAATGTCACATTATATTACTTGGGTTGAATTTCATTTGGTTACCTTTGTAATTATTTTGCATATTAACTTCCATGTCATTTTCTATGTTTGAAATGCTTAGACTATCCCAATAGTTCGGATTACCCCTTATAACATGGAGATCAACTTTCATATTTATCGTAATAGCCTATAAGAATTGTGAGATCCCATTGAACGTTTGAAGATAAATCAGTTCAATCTCAAGAATTCCACATTAAAATGAGACATTTAATGGATTTTAAAAGACTTAATTAAATTTGTATTTTGAAAACTAGATGCACACAAAGAATTTTTAAGTCGGTTCAAGTGGAATTTTTAATTTTGGGATCACTGGTATCAGAGCAGTTAGATAGCTAATAGCTTCTGATTGTGTGTGGAAATTTTTGATTTCAGTTTGCATATTGGTTTCAGTTTTCAGAATTTTCAGACATTTTGGGGCTTACTTATTTTGTGTAGTGCAATTGTGTGGAAGTAAAGTTGTGTTTGCAGGAACAAGGAAAACATGGGAAAGATATTCAAGAAAGAGAAGCTTGATGAGCTTGAATCCATTAACCACCAACTCCAAGAAAAAAATTATTTCTGAGAGCTAATTTTAATTCCTTAGAAGAGGAAATAGTGCGGTTAAAATCTGAGCCAAAATACTCTACAACCAAGAAAGAGGAATATGTCAAATGAGATGCTTGCATAGAGAAATAAGTTGATGGTTTTTGTTAAAGAGTTGCAGGAAGAAATACAAACCAAGGATCCCCTCTTAGTAAAGTTGCAACAAGGTGAAAAAAGAAAAAAATGTCTTCCAAAACAAATGCAGGTACTATGATAGAATGCACTATAAGTTGTTCAAATTTTAATTCTTCATCTCATTTAGTTTCATACATTCCTTTGGGTGAATTTGAAAAACATACTAAGGGAATTGGTTCTAAGCTAATGTGTAAAATAGGATTTAACAGAAGAGGCCTTGGTAAAAATGGCCAAGGTGATGCTAACCCAATACAGGTAGAGGAACAACCTCAATTTTTAGGTTTGGGTTATTCTAGTGGGAAAATGGAAATTGGAGAGAATTCCAAAGTAGCCAAAGGAAGACAAGCTTCCAACAACAAAGATTCTATGTCACTAGATTTGTAGGATTTGTCCATCAAGAGGAACAATGAAAGGTGTAAGAAAACATGTAAACGAGGTAATGAAATTCCACCTCCTCCCACATACACTAAAAATATCACTAAGGGGAAATTGAATCCTAAAGCTTCTAAAACACTCTTTCAGTTTGAACAATATAGCTTTGGTAGGAAAAAATATGCTTTTCCTTGCATGTTTTGTGAAGGTACTAATAATTTTGCAACATATTGTTGGAAGAGGAAAAATATGATAAAGAAGTTAATGCCTTTTGTGAATGATAAGGAAGGTTCTAAAGACCAATCTCACTCTAAAGGTGAGAAATGGAAATAATGTTACCTCTCCTAAATAGAGGAATCATTCTCCTAGACAAAGCTCAGCAGATGGAAAAATGGGTAAGACTCCTAAAAACAAGGAAAATAAATTTTGTTCCCATTGTAAAAGGAATGGTCATGATGTTAAGATGTGTTGGTAGTTTCCTTCAATGCAACATTGGAAAGTTGTTAAAATTGAAAATAATGTCAAACCAACAGTTTATCTAACTCAAGTAGATGCTCATTTTGGTACTGAGGAAAAACCACTTCCAAAAGGAAAAATTCAAGTAATTGGATGGGTAAAACATTCCTCAATTTTATGTTTGCATTACAGTAACTGTTGATAGTATGAAACATTTTTAGAGCTATATTTTAGGGATTCCTGATGTTTGATGAAAGGATTTATTCCTATGTTAATATTCATCTTTGAAAATTTTATGGAATCAATTGTAGGGAATATTTGAGTGATAGGTTCATCATACTCATATTGTCTTCTCAAATTTTTGGTTGGAAATTCCATTGATGATAGTGTATGCAGGATATGGGCATCATCAAAATGTCTAATTTTGAAACTTGTAGTTTTATAATGTTGTCATTTGTGCAAATTTATGGATGCTTATAAGACCCATTTGGGCACTTTTTTGATATTGTAATAAATTGACAAACTTTTTGTATCCTTGTGTGTTATTTGCACTAATTTTTAAGAGCCTCATTATTGGGAAAAATTGATTTTTACAACTATCAGATGTGGTTGTAATTAGGGTGTAAATTTATTACACTAACAAACTGGTTTGTAAAGTGGCACCAGGTGATCATTTTACAGATTATGGAAGTTCACCGATTTAGGTAAGCATACAATTTGTTATCTATCCTTTTACAATTCAGTGTATGGATAGAATTGGTAGATTCATGTGGATTCAATTTGTTGACTATAGCTATTTTTGGGCATTGATAGTCTAATTTACTCTGGATAGTGAATATTTGTAGTTGTTATAGTTTCAGATGGACAATGGGCACTAGCCTAATTGTGGGTAGTTTAGATGTCTAGTATACTAATATGTGTTTATGAAATTATAATTTTTGTAATCAGCCGTATCAAAAAGTGATAGTTGAACACTATCTTTCTGAAATAGAATGGGTGTTATTATCTAGTCAGCTATTTTTGATGGAATTATAGTGGGTTTTACATTTCATAGTTGTGTTTAGAGTTGATGTGGTCAGAACATTCATTGACCACTAGCTTAATTGGGTGTTATTATCTGATCATTTTTGTAATTAGCTAATCAACTATTTGCATTTTATCAACCTATAATGTTATTTCAGGTTCTTTTATGTGTTTTGTGTAATGCAGAAGAGATATCATGATTTTTGGGTTGATGAACAACGTTTTGAGGAAAAAAAGCCTTCTCAATGGGGAGGAGTGATCAGGGGATCAATTTTAGTGTCAAATTTTCCCTAAACTTCCCTAAATCATGAAAGTACATTAGATCCTTTAGAGATCTTTCTGATGACCATAAGAACATGGAAAACAGAGACTCTGAGCTCAAGATGGGTCCAGTCAAAGTTTGGTCAACAGGAAGGTCAACGTGGGTCAACAAGTCCATGGTGACGTGTACGTGTGCACAATTGGCCAAGTGGCTTAGTTAGCAATGGACAAGTGGAAAAAGGTGAAAAATTATGTTTGGGCACCTTCGGTCTTCGACGGTCATATGGTAAAAGGTCGACTACGAGTCCATAGCTAGTGGGGCCCACTTTTTGTATCAAAGGGGGGGACCCGCCACCGTGAAGATGATTATATCATTGCCAACATGGTGGGTCCTCAATCCACCACGTGGCTTGTTACCACTTTGCCATATTTCATTATTGGAATGTCACATTATATTACTTGGGTCAAATGTCATTTGTTTACCTTAGTAATGATTTGGCATATTAATTTCCATGTCATTTTCTATGTTTGACAATGCTTGAGACTATCTGTAATAGTTCAAAATTACCCCTTATAACATGGAGATCAAATTTCATATTTATCACAACCTATAAGAATTATCGAGATCCCATTGAACATGGAAAATTAACATTACCTTGGGGGATTTCCTTATCCATATAATGAGCTAACCACTATCAACTCGCCTTAGCCAATACGACCACCTCAGATGGGTTTAGAAGCCCCATTCAAACCTCACAGTGAACCAACAAACACATCTTGGAAGTCAAGATAAAAACTCGGTGGAAATTCAACCAAATCAAAGCTAGCCGAACTACCTTATCACCACAACCGGAGGGCGGTTCAACATTAAACAATGCACGAGCCACATCATATGTGGCAAGAGCTCACAACAAGTTGATCGACAATTATAATGGAGGGAGAAATGCCAGTGTGGCTATTTCCATGATTAGATAGGCACAAAATGCCTATATTTAAACCTGTTAACTCCTCCCATTTTGGATGTGGGATATATCCCAAACCTTTCAAACCGGTCATCAAGGGAGATGGAGGGGGATTTGACCCCAAAACAATCAATTCCAAAACTAATGCCTTGTGGTTCTACTAAAGAAGGCTCATCGAGCTAATTAAAGGGCTCGTTGGTATTTGAACAAGAATGAGAAATCAACTGTAGAGACTACGCAAAGGTAGAAAGCGTATAACTTGCAATTTATGGGATTTTTGTGAGTTCCGAAAGCTCTTGAGAGACAAAGAAGGAACTAGAAGCACTGATATGAAGGATTAATTTTCCATTTTCATTGTAATTTCATTCATCGCGTGTTTTTACAACTATTTAATTAATGGAACGGTCATATAATGACCTGGGTATGTAGGCCAAGTTTACCAAACCCTGTAAACATATTGTTGTTCATGTCTTCTCTGATATTAATGCTTCAACTCTCTTTTATTACACAATATAATATTATATTTATTTCAATTTCCTTTTAAAGAAGTTGAATTTTTAAAATTTATCCAATCTCATTTCAAAATACGAATGGTCAAAGACAAATCAATTCAATCTCAAGAATTCTGCATTAAAATGAGACATTTAATGGATTTTAAAAGACTTAATTAAATCCGTATTTTGAAAACTAGATGCACACAAAGAATTTTTAAGTCGGTTCAAGTGGCATTTTTAATTTTTGAATCATGCAAAGCACAATGTTCATAAACCTCATAAAAGTGTTAGGTGCATTAGATAACATGAATGGCATCACCAACCACTCATATAATCCATCCTCTTTCTTGAATGTTGTTTTCCACTCATCTCCTTCTCTAATCCAAATCTGATGATAACCACATTGAAAATCAATCTTGTTTAAATACCTAGATCCAGCAAGCACACCCATCATATCATGAAGGGGAGGTATTGGGAACCTACACTTGATTTTAATTTTATTGATTTATCTTCTATCCATGCACATTATCCATGTTCCATCCTTCTTTAGAGTCAATAAAGTTGGAGTTGCACATGGACTCATGCTCTCCTTAATACACCCTTTCTCTCAAGCCCTGTCACTTGCTTATTCAATTTTGCATGCAATGTCATGCTCATCCTATAAGTTGTTTGATTTTGGGAGTGGAGACCTTGGGATCAAATCAATATGGTGTTGAATATCTCTTTTGGGTGGTAACCCATCTGGTAGCTCATCAAGAATAACATCATAAAATTCTTCTATTAATTTTTGTCTCTAATGGTATTTGTGTATGTGTAGATTCATCTTTATTTGAGACTAGTCCATAACAAAACCTTGTTGCCTTTTCCTCCTTCACAAATTATTTTGCAAAAAGAATATTTTCAGCCTTCCCTCTTCCTTAAGAGGTAGAAAAACTATTTGTGTGTCATCCTTCCAAAAGTATAAGTATTATTTCCCCCATCATGAATTAATTTTCTATCAAATTTTCATGGTCTGTCTAGCAGCATATGACATGCATCCATATGAATAACATCACAACAAATCTCATCCTTATAACTTTTTGTTATGTTTGTGGAGCCTATTTTCATGTTAAAGTGTGGTACACTTTCTATGTGTTACACTCGGGTATTTTTACTGGTGGTCCCGCTCATCGGTGAGTGGGTCGGGGGTTCGGGTGGTGAAGCCCCCGAAGCAAATTTTCATGGGTGGTTTACTAACCCATGGGTAATGGGTAACCATTATGGGTTGTTTTTGGGCCCATGGTTTTTTCGGTACCCATTGTTTTGTAAAACCACCTCTTCGGCTACCCATAGGTTTATGGGATGTTTTTGCCCATTGTTTGATACCCATGGTTTTGTAAAACTGCTTAAGCAGTTATCTATTTATATGGTCTTATGCATATGATAGATGTACAAGCAAATGTATTACAGATGTGTTTTGAATTCGGTGTGAATTTCAGAGAGTTTGTTGAGCATAGCTCCAAACGGATCTGGGTATTGTATTGAGAGAGTGGAGGCTTGTAATAAAATCTGAGCAAGTGATTCTTGGTGGATGTAGCCCATATTGGGTGAACCATGTTAAATATTGTCTCTCTGTGTTGTGTTATTTATTCTACACTTTTATTTGAGATCTGTAATATTTTTGCATTTTAGTTTCTACTGTTGCGATTCTGTAAGGGATTATTCCGCATATTTTATCTCGTATTTCCTAACAATTGGTATCGAGTCTGGTTTTGTTTTTGAAGTGTTAAAGGGAAAGTTTTTAGCTTGAGTGGGAGCTATGGCGATGTTGGAAGATCTAGGGTTGATAAATTCAATGGTCAAAATTTGATCTTTGGAAGATGCAGATGGAAGATTACCTTTATCAGAAGGATCTTTATACTCTGTTGTCTGAGAAGGTGAACAAACCCTCGAGTATGACAGATGCGGAATGGGATTTGTTGGATCGAAGGAACTTGGAATGATCTGGCTATGTCTTGCATCTTTGGTATTATTTAATGGTTCAAAGGAAAAAACGACAAACGATCTAATGGATGCATTAGGGAAGTTGTATGAAAAACTCTCTGCCTCTAACAAGATATTTTTAATGAAAAAGTTGTTTAATATGAAGATGTCTGAGAATAGTTTAGTAGCAGATCATTTAAATGATTTCAATACGGTTGTGAATATGCTAGCTTTGGTTACAATAGAATTTGATGAAGAAGTTAGGGCTTTATTAATTCTGTGCTCTTTACCTGAAAGTTGGAATAACCTGGTAATGGTGGTAAGCAACTCGGTTCTAGCTAACTCAAGTTGAAGTTTGAGGATGTTGTAGGGGTAATTCTAAGAGGAAATGCGAAGAAAAAGCTTTGGGAATCTTCTACTTCGGGAATTCTTTGAGAGTGGAAACTAGAGGGAGACAAGAATAGAGGAAACCGTGGAAAATCGAAAGATCGGGCAAGGTTAAAATCCAAGAGCAAGATTGTATGTTGAACCGTAGAAAGTATGGGCATGTAAAGAAGGATTGTTGGGAGCTTCGGGACAAGAAGAAACAACAGAAGAAAACAAGGAGGAAAATGTGGCATCGGTAATGTATGTCGATGCTTTGATTCTTTCTTTGCATAATATTATTGAATCTTGGGTTTTAGATTCAGGGGCTTCTTTTCATGCTACTCCACATAGGCATTATTTTGTTGATTATGTTCAAGGGATTTTGGGCATGTTTTTCTTGGTGATGATGAGCCTTGCATAAAGATAGTTGGAAAAGGTTACATTTAGGTTAAGATGCGAATGTGAATACATGGCTATTGAAGGATGTCGGACATGTGCCTACATTAAGGAGAAATTTGATATGGGTGGGGTAATTGGGAAGTGATGGTTGTTCTTGTGATATTTATAGCTAACTCTTGGAAGGTTACCAAGGGTGCTCTTGTGGTGGCAAGAGGTAAGAAGGTTGGAACCTTGTATTTAACCACCGATAGTACTAATGATTGTAATCTTGTGGCTTTAGATGCAGATATACAACATTATGGCACTATAGGCTCGGTCATATGAGCCATAAGGGCATGAACATCATAAAGAATAATTTTCCCGGATATAGAAATAGGTTTAGATTTTTGTGAGAACCGCATATATGGGAAATAGGAGCGAGTAAGGTTTCTCAAGGTTGGACCTATGAAGAAAGAGATTAAGTTAGAGCTGGTACATTCGATGTGTGGGGTTGGCTCAAGTATCATCTCTTGGGGTTCAAGTTATTATGTTACTTTTATTGATGATGCAACAAGGAAAGTCTGGGTTTATTGTATTAGAAACAAATCTAATGTATTTGACACTTTTGTTAAATAGAAAGCCTTGTAGAGAATGAAACAGTCTTAAGCTAAAATGTCTCAGTCAAATAATGGAGGGGAGTATTGCAGCAAATGAAATTAATGATTATTGTTCTAAGAATGGAATCCGTAGGCAAAAGACAATTCCCCGTGAGAACTCCACAAAGCAGAATGGGGTATCGAAAGGATGAATAGAACAATAATGAAATGTGCTAGGAGCATGAGGTTACATGCAAGACTGCCTCTTTCTTTTTGGGCGAAGCGGTGAGCACAAATTGTGTACTTGATAAAGATAGGACCCTCAAGTGCCATGGATGGAGGCATACCCGAGGAGGCATGATATGGTAAGAAATTTGATTATTCATTTCTTAGAGTCTTTGGATGTGAGGTGTTTGTTCATATAGACAAGGATGATAGGACCAAGCTAGAGGCTAAATCATAAAAATGTACTTTCATTGGTTATGGTGGTGATGACTTTGGGTTAAATGTTGGAGTATTAAGGACAAGAAAATCATTCGATCTAGGGATGTGGTCTTTAATGAGAAAGTCATGTATAAGCAACAATTTGTAGGAAAACAGGAAGAATCCAAGAAAGAATATGCAAAGGTAGAGAGGATCTTCCGTGATGGGAAAGTGACCCATGAATCATTTCAGAACCTACTTAGTAGAACCCCAAACTCCTATAGTGAGGAGGTCTTCTAGGGTAAGAAAAGAACCTAAACGTTTTTCTCCTTCTCTTTATTATTTATTACTCACTGATAGTGGAGAGCTAGAGAGATTTGATGAAGCAATGCAGTAGATGGCCGCAGAAGAAGTGGGAGCAAGCCATGGATGAGGAGCATAAGTCTCCCACGGAGAACCAGACTTGGGATTTGGTGAAGCTACCGGAAGGAAAAAGAGCATTGCAGAACAAGTGGGTGTACAAAGTTAAAAATGAAGGAGGAAAGAAAAGATATAAGGCCCGGTTGGTGGTCAAGGGGTTTGCATAGAAATAAGGTATAGATTTTGATGAGATATTTTATCTGTAGTAAAAATGACTTCTATTAGAACTGTTCTTGGAATAGTGGCAGCAGAAGACTTGCACTTAGAACAATTAGATGTAAATATTACATTTCTCCATGGTGATTTGGAGGAGGAACTATATATGCAAAAACCAGAGGGCTATGAGGTCAAAGGTAAAGAGGAGATGGTGTGTAAATTGAAAAAGAGCTTGTATGGCTTGAAACAAGCTCCACATCAATGGTATAAGAAGTTTGATAGCTTCATGATGGAGCAAGGTTATATTAGATGTCATTCTGACCATTGCATGTATACAAAGAAATTTGAGGATGAAAGTTATATTATCCTGTGTTTGTATGTTGATGACATGTTAGTTGCAGGTAAAAACATGTAGGAAATAAAAGTACTCAAGAAACAACTAAGTGAATCCTTTGATATGAAGGATTTGGGGGTAGCCAGACAAATCCTTGGTATGAGGATAACTCGGGATAGGAAGGAATGGAAGTTGACTTTATCTCAGAAGAGCACATTAAGAAGGTATTAGATAGACAGTTTAACATGTAGGATGCTAAACCAACTTGGGACTCCTTTGGTAGGCCATTTTAAGTTATCAAAGGAGCAATGTCCCAAGACAGAGCAGGAAAGAAACCAGATGTCCAAGGTACCTTACTCATCAGCAAGGTTGGCAGTTTGATGTATGCTATGGTGTGCACTAGGCCTTATATTTCCCATGCAAAGGGGAGTTGTGAGTAGATTTATGAGTGATCCGGTAAAGAGCATCGGCAAGCAAGAAAGTGCATCCTTCGGTATTTGAGAGGGACCATGGGGACAATTTTATGCTACAATGGATCGACACCACTTTATGTGGTTATGTAGATTCGGATACATGGTGGAGATGTAGATAGTAGGAGGAGCACGACATGTTATATTTACATTGTAGGTGGGACACCAAAGTGAGTGGATTTCACAACTACGAAGCTAGTGACTTTGTCAACCACGGAGGCTGAGTATGTTGCTCATACCATAGAGGCAAAAGAGATGATTTGGTTACAACAATTACTTAAGGAGTTGGGGCATAAGCGGGAGGAATGTAAGTTACATAGTGATAGTCGAGTGCTATACACCTAGCTAAGAACTCGCTTCCACTCCAGGATGAAGCATATACATACAATTGAGATATCACTTCATCGACAACTTTGCAGGAAGATAAGTTGAAGTTAGAGAAGATTCATACCAGCTTAGAATCTTGCAGACATGATGACCAAGGTGGTCACAAGGGATAAACTAAAGCTATGTTCACTTTGGTTGGCCTTCGTGGATGACAAAGTGAAGGGTCGAGAAGCTTGTTCGGTGGAAATCGGTCTCAAGTGGGAGATTGTTATGTTTGTGGAGCCTATTTTCATGTTAGAGTGTGGTACACCTTCTATGTGTTACACTTAGGTATTTTTACGATGGTCCCGCTCGCCATGAGCAAGTCGGGGGTTCGGGGGGTGAAGCCCCAAGTAAATTTTCATGGGTGGTTTATTAACCCATGGGTAATGGGTAACCGTTATAGGTCGTTTTTGGGCCCATGGTTTTTTCAAGACTCCCATTATTTTGTAAAACCGCCTTTGACTAAATACCCATAGGTTTATGGGATGGTTTTGTTTTTTCCAATTGTTTGATACCCATGGTTTTGTAAAACTGCTTAAGTAGTTATCTATTTATATGGTCTTATGCCAAGCAAATGTATTGCAGAGATGTGTTTTGAATTCGTGTGAATTTCAGAGAGTTTGTTGAGCATAGATCCAAACGGATCTGGGGTATTGTATTGAGAGAGTGGAGGCAATAAAATATGAGCAATTAATTCTTGGTGGACGTAGCCCATATGGGGTGAACCATGTTAAATATTATCTCTCTAGTGTTGTGTTATTTATTCTACACTTTTATTTGAGATCCGTAATATTTTTGCATATTAATTTCTATTGTTGTGATTCTCGTAAGGGATTATTCATCACATATTTTATCTCTTATTTTTTACCAATATATAAATATATTAAACATCTCTTATCAATAGTAAATTCATTATCCTTCTTAAACCATGCAATACGGTAAGGGTTAGGATTCCTCTCACAATGAAGGCCTAGTTTCTCAACATCTCATTTGAAACCATATTCTCACAACTATCACAATCAATAATAACATTACATACCTTTCCTTCTAAAGTGCATATTGTTATGAAAATATTTGTACGTAGCCATGCATCCCCCTTGACATCCTTTCTTGGAGAAATCATCTTCCTTTTGATCATCAAATTTTCTCCCACATATGGTGGGATTTCTAGGTCTTCTTCTTCTTCTTGTTTAGCTTTAACAATATTTAATCTTGGATGATATTCTTGCCTCTTTTCATGTGTATAATAATGTGGGCATTCAAATTCCCTATGCCCCTCTTCACCACATATGTAGCAAACAAATGGTCTTCGTGGAGCCTCCCATCCTCTACTACGCCAACATATCCTCTACCCCAAAGAAATCCTCTACCTCTTTGTTGATTTGGGAGATATTTTCTTATATCTTCTTCCATTTCCACTCCATGATGTTGTTCTCATATACCTTTACTGAAACCATCTCATCCCCTAAGGAGGATGATTCCCCCCTATTCATACCAGGTGATCTCCTAAAACTTTTTCGCTTCTATTTTTCTTTGGCCTTTAAAGCTAATTGATAGGCATCCTCCATGATCTTGATCCTGTGCATGCTTAGCTCATCTTAAATAGAAAATTTTAATCCATTTACATACCTTACATCCATTTGTTCCTTAGTTTCTTCATGCTCTACACAAATGGACAACTTGTAAAACTCATATGTGTATTCTTCCATCGTTTGTAAGTTTTGTCTAAGATTTTAAAACCTCCTATAAAGGGTTTGTGCATAATCCACAGGGAGAAATTTGTCTTTTATCTTCGTCTCCATATTACTCTAGGTCCTAATCCTTTATTTCCCCTTTCTTGACCAGCTCTTTTTGTAGGTGATCCCACCATAACATAACATGACCTTTTAATTTCGTGCATGCAAATTTTACCTTCTTTTCCTTTAACATAGCCTTCCACTCAAAATATTTTCCCATGTTATTCAACCAGTCTATCAGCTCCTCTTGTTTTAGGCTACCTCCATATTCTGAAACATCAACTCTTATCCCATCATTATTTCCTTCTAATTCTCAAAGCATCCTTTCTTCAAAAGCTAAGGGTGGTCCTTGTGTTTCCTCCTCTTCACAAACTTCTTCTTCATATGTTTCATCTCCACCTTGATTTCCTCTCTGGATAAAATTGTAGTAAGCTCAACAACTTGCCTCTACAGATCTTGCATGTTTCTATTCATCTAGGGAAATAACACCTCCTCTTCCCTCTTCCTCTTCCTCTTCCTACCATTTTTTATTCTCCACCAAGACTCAAATTTCTCTTGATACCACATAATGTAGCCAAACTTTAAACACACACTTAGAACATTACAAATACCTTGAAATCAAAGAAAATAAATTCTCTTGTTCATTATTAAATAATGAAATAAAATGCATCATAAATAAGAAAACAACCCCCAACTCGAGTTTCCATGCAAACTCTTACTAACTTCAATTAAATCTACTCTAGGTGGTGAAATTTACTATTTTTAGCAATTTACTAGAACCTGTTATTCTTAGTAAGTTTGCATGCTTATTCACATGGGCACAAAAATTACCTCATATTTTCTACATGTCTAAATTATAGGAATTTACAACTTTCTAACCTACTATGCATGCAAGAGACTAAAATTAACTAATGCCCAAAAATAGGAAAAAACTAGATTGAAACTTAAATCCTAATTTTTAGCCCCCAGATGGTGGATTTTGGGCCTAAAAATTTGTCTAGAATGGCTCCAAATTGCAGGCCATGGGTTGACTGGTGTGTTCATCTCATCAAAAAAAGTGGTTTCAAACAAAAAATGGGCTCAAATGAAACACCCAATCAAAATTTATGACCATTTTAAGTTTTTGCTAAAACTAGTGCATCAATCACTACTACTTATGGCATCCACGTCTTCCATTTATCAGTCTTTCTTGCACGTACTTCTCTTTATTTTCCACTCACACTTGGGTAGTCTTGGCTTGACTACATTGGTGGCACTTTAAATCCTATTCACACTAGTATCACATTTCCCATGCCCTTCGGTCGTGTTTCTATTTGTAATGATTCATTTATCTTGGTTATACTCAAAATCTCACATGCTTGTATGTACACGATTGTCCACATCTACATTTCACTGATAAATAATATGCAATTGGCATGTAAATTTCACACCATAATGGCTCTTTATATGATCAACCCCAGACTATTACTTATCAAGTTTCAGACCCATATCTAATTGGATTTGATCCTTATAATGACAATATTCTAGATGATTTTACTTGATTCTTATACACATCATACACTTGGGGGCATCATGATTATCCTCCCCCTCCTAGCATCATTAGGTGTCTATCATTTCTACTCCTACACTTTGTGCTTCATGAGTCATGTTTCTAAGAAATATTACACAACTTGATACACATTTTGTAACATCAATAGCCTATGATGCCCTCTAGTTCCACGGTTCATACTTGACTATTGAGGGTCTAAATCTGAAATGAACCTCACATCATTCACACTTCACACTCTATGCTTCATGCTCTACCTTTCTAGCATACATTTTCAAATTAATTACCCTATGATGGAATCTAGTTCCATGGTTCATACTCAATTGTTGAGGGTCTAAATATGAAATGAACCTCACCACATTCATCTTCTACGATCTATGCTTCATGTGTCATATCTCTCTAGCACACACTGTCTAACCATTTCCCGATGACACACTCTTTTTATATGGTTCATTCTTGATTATTGAGGGGTCTTTTATAAATGAACATCATAGCATACTCAACCACATTTTCTAGGGGGCACGGTGCCCCTATGAAATTCACATTGCATACCATTTCATTATATTTATACACAACATATTGCATATCTTGGTCGCATTTTCTATTGATTTATCATTCTTACATGTACACCTTATTTCCCATGCTAGAAAAATACTTAGGATGTCAATATCTTTTCTATATACACATGTGTGTTCACTTGTTCTTTAACTTTGAATGCAGACTTGCTCCATGTTCTTACACATAACAATGATGCTTGGCATTGTACCCTTTTTCAGTCCCACCGAGCCTCCTGGGGGAATCTACCATTACTACATTTAATACACATCACAAGTGTTACTATTTCATTATTTACTACCTTTACTATCTAGCAAATCATTTCCATTGGTATATACATGCTTTGAAATACTCTTTATCTTTCTAATATGCTAACGGGTGCTTCATGTGCAGAATTTTCTTTTCAGGAACTATATGACACCATGATTGTGTGTTACATTTTGCTTGATATTGTTTGATATTGTACGCCATTATTTGTGGGATATGTCATATGTATTGTCTTATCAATGTTTGTATTATTTTGGCCACTTCATCCTTTATTGTCTTGTGACATTGTTAGTGATGTCCCATGTTTGAAACTCGATTTTCATGGTCTATCTTCTATGCACGATTACTTATTACATTTTTTCTATTGTATGCTTGTTATGTTTTCTAGTAACACATCTATCTAGCCACTTTGTTTTCATGTGCCTTGGTTTCTACCATGCACATTCCCTACCCCCTGTAGGTATCAACATCAATTCAACATCAAGTCCTCTCTTTGGGCTACATACTCCTACATTTTTTTGCATGCACCCCAAATGAGGGGGCATACATTGGGTGAAAAAATCACCCCATAAAGTAGCTCAAAGCTATAACATAGTACAATATAGTAGATAATTAGAATAGGAACACAGTTACATAAATGACCTAGAATCTGACTTGGGTCCTCAACACAACACATACATCAGCGCTAAGATACATACACTAATGCTAGGGCACTCCTGACATCTCCTCGGTGATAATGTCCTGGGAAAAGATACAATCAATTTCTCAGATAAACATAGTTCACATCAGTTTACAGAGAAATTTTCACAATACATGCATAGTCCTTCAAAGAAGCAGAATACATTCTATCTCCATTTTCAATCGCAACAAACAATACATTCAGAATAAATCAAGGACAACATGAACAAAATAGGGACACACCATCTGCAGTGGTGTTTATCAGTAGATTCATGGAAGGAGAGTAACACTAGAACTCTCTCCCCAATACTTGCTCTTTGGCATGAGATCACGCAAAAAACTTGCATTTGACATGAGATCACCCACAAAACTAGCACTTGGCATGAGTTCACCCAAAAACTCACTCTTGGCATGAGATCACCAAAAAAACTCACTCTTGGCATGAGATCACCCAAAAACTCACTCTTCATAGCATTATAGGACACTTTTCTATCCCTTTACACTCTTTTACATCAGGTGCACACTTTCCTTTTACATCTTTTACATGTACAAATTTTTCTCTGATTTATCATATACAGGACTTTGACTACATTCTTTCTCTTCTTTTTGTAGGTTTGTCCGTCCTTACAAGAAGTAACAACAAAAAGCAAAAAAACAAGCACAAAAATATGTATAACATTGTACAACACATATGTTTCACCCCTAGGGTCACTTCTCTTCTTAGTTTCCACGCTTCACTTTTCCACTTAGCACGCATTTTAGTGCACGCTCTAAATGGTTATCAAGTACACATCTCTTATCTACTTTATGTTATCAAGTATTCACTCCACAATATAAAGTGGGACAAATTTTGACAAAAATTCATGCACTTGGGTACATTTATAGGGAAAGTGCACAAATATGGGGGCCCAAAAGGGGGTAAAAAAGGGACACCTTTTTCTTGAAATTAGTGAAACCTAAAATTCATCAAATAATTCGGCATGCCTATGATAAAAATTTGACAAAGTGATAAGAATAAGTACCATAGAGCTCAGAATCTAGTTTCCAAACTACTAATTTTTTTAAATGGTTGATATTAAGAGGCTCAAATGTTGTGCACACACAAAGTATGTCTATTTTTGTGTAAAAATATAAGAACCTATTGTGTGTTCACCCCCCATTTTTTGAGTTGTATAATTTTTTTTTCAAATCCCTTTGGTATAAAGTTAGCTAAGACCATGTACAAGGTCCCACTAATTTTTCATAATTTTTGGATGAATATAATTTTTTTATTAATTTTCAAAGTGCACATATCCCAAAATGAAATATTTGTGTGTGCACCCCCATAACTTTGAGAAAAAAAATTCATTTTTAGTTTTTTTAGTGCATGTAGAATGGAGTTTAGAAAAAACCACATTTTTTTAATTTGGATGAAAAAATCATAAATTGTGCACCAAAACGTATGCATAGGTTTTTTCAAGAAAACAAGGCACTAGTAAAAGAAATTATGGATGAAAGCCTTAAACTAATCATAGATTTTAGAAATAATTATATCATCATCAAGGTAAAAATGAGCTTGACATCATAGTATAATTTATTTTTGAATATTATGTTTTAATGCATGAGATATTCACCGTGCACATGTGAAATTTTGATGTTTTTGCATGTCAAATCATATATTTTAATCAATGAAATACAATCCAAACCTTTGTTTGGAAATCCAAGCCTTTGGATTGGGTATTCCAAACCCCAACAAGATGAAATGTGAGTGTGTTATAATAGCATCTAGTGTTAGTAATGTGCTTTATGTTATAACTGCATCAAGCATTCTATTTCCATATCTAGGAAAGAATATGTCCATTTGGGAGGGATAACATGGAAAAACACATAAAACCATAATGTCTCACGTTTATCTAAATAAACCCGAGTAAAATGCGACCTAGATTTTCCCTTTTCACATTATGGGTGAGGATAAGCCATAACAATAAAGGTTATGGCCAAAATACTCTAAAAAAAGATTTGTGTCCACTTTTGGCCCCCCATATTTGTGCATACGCCCTATAGGTCCTAAACACATACTAACATTCATATGATTCCTAAGAAAGAAAACTAGTAGTTGATAGCCTATCTTTGACCTCTTTTTTGTGTCTTTTATGTTTCTCTTTAATATTACAGAACCTACAACCCAGTCATAACTTTACTTGTTTATCTTTTATGACTTCAACACTAGTGCCCAGGCTTCGTCGTCCCCTTTTGGCGCCCGACATCTTTCCACCTTATTCACTCTTTTTGGGCCTCTTTCATCTTTTGGGTATCTTATTTTCTCATGGGTCAACCTTACGTTTTCAATTAAGAAATTCAACCAAATGAATCATATAAATACATAGCTATGTGTTCAAAATAAAGTACCAATCTCTAAGCATACTTACTATCACATAAGCTTTCATCTAAAGGAATCAAGAGCACTCAAAGGCATCCATCTAGAATCCATTCAAGGGATAAGGGAATGCATTATTTGTATACACTCCATAAGAAGGGGAAGTCTATTCTATTCCATAAGCATATTTACATCTTTTAGCAAATCTAGCCCACTATCTAGTACATCTTGCACAAGGGCATCCCAGGGCACAATTTCTACAAACACTCACAAGAACTACATGGAGTCTAATATGTAGTGCAATGCTTGGTCATAAGTTCACTCTATTGGGTGGGCGTCGGGTCAGTCTAACTCCCCATATTGCATATTTATTTTTATATTTGATGTGGATTTTGGGTTTTACAGTGAACATCTATTTTGGAGGTTAGAGGTACACTCAATGATCAAGGTACGACATACAAGAAACCAAAAGTGACATTTTTACAATACCATAAAAATTAGTTCCTGACCATTTTTACACTGACAGGTGCCCAGTAGTAGACTCATGCACCCAGTGCCCCTAACCCAGTCCAGGTGCCTTAGTCCAGTCTTATCAGTGACCTCCAAATTTTACAAAGGCCTATAATGACACAGTTCACTTCTTGTTTAGCAATTTTCCCAGTCTGCATCAGTCCTAAAGCAAGTACAAATGAGCTAAGTTCATCCCTCTCTCTTGCACTTAGGGTTTCATATTTTATCAGCTTATTTGTAGCCTAGATTTTACCACCAACAACCCAAGGCATGCTGGCACATCACTCATCCTGAACTGAGTGATCACCTGAAGCATACAAGGGTACCATGTTCCTCTTTTATGTCAGCTTGTTCAAGAAGTTAGCATGATTATACCAATACTCCAGATCCATAACAAACAATTAAGTATATAACATTGCATAAACTAAATCTAGTCCTTAACCATGTGTAAGAATAATCAAGCAAGGACCATAACCAATTTTACCATGCAAGTTCCATGCTCAGTTATGTCAAACACCAATATCCAGCCACAAAGATCCATTATATTAATTGTTGTAAAACACAGAAGCTTCATACATGCATAATATAGTAACCATAGTCATACATGCCCATAAATCAACAACATAACTCTGATACAAAATTGGTACTCTAAACTATGAAAATCAATACATATTTATAGGGGTGGGGAATTTCCCTTCACCTCCCATGCACCTTTCAAAAATAGACTACATGCTAATAATAGCCATGCGCCCTTACATGATAAATACAAGAGCATGCAAGCTCACTAATAATAGATCATCTAATAATAAAATAGTGATATAATCTTATTAATAGCTCAAAAACTATGCATGTCAATTGATTTTCTACTCGTCCAAAATAGCCTTTGCGTGTTCTTCAAGTCTTCTACAAAATGTGCTCCACACTCCATGTCTATAATTAACCTCAACTTGGAAAATAACTAAGTCTTGATTTCATGTTGTCCTAGGCACACCCTGTTTCACTATAGTTTTGCGCTCACTTACGTGCCATGTGCCTGCGCACCCAATCCTTATGTGTCTTTCATACTTGGGTTGAAATTCATCAGCCCAATGTTACCCCACACTAATTTCAATGTTGTCCCCAAAATGGGAAACCATAACTTATGTCTCCATGAAAATAATAAAGAAGAAAAGAATATCTGCACAAAAATAATGAGGGAATACTTGGTGCACTACTCTTCCACATGAAGAATTAACTCAAGATATTCTACTTTGATCTTTGCCTCTAATTCATTCCAACCACTTAGTGCTTTATTTATTTTATCCAGAAATTTCTACAAGTATTGCTTCCATCTCATCAAGATTCATGTTCTCACCTTCATTCTACAGCACTCTGAGAACATTGACCATGCTTGAGATTATTCCATCCATGACATCCATTTGTTGCGCTATTAATTTCCCAATGTCATTTATTTTCTCCTTGTGTGGGTCTTGGGCTGTTGTAAGCGCATCACACTTCTCTGTTATCAAAGTAAGCCTCTCCACACAAACAAATGTTTCATTCTTTACTACTTTCTGAACCTCATCCTCTTCTTCCATGGTTCTTGTCTTGATTATCACATTTGGGGCCACACACATGTTCAATGCCAAATCTATTTTCTTTAGTTCATCTTTCAAAGTCTGCAGTATGGACTCGTAACTTGTAATTTTATGTGTAATTTTTTCCTTATCCTTTTGCCTATTTAGCAAAATCCTTTGGTTTTGGAATTCTTACGGCCCCTCATCTAACACCATATGCACTAAAGTGTGTAAGTAGTGTAAAGACAAAACTCTTGTGCAAATTTATCTTCCAAATCCGGTCTCTTCTTCAAAATATAATCCCCAATTTGTTCGGCCATACTGAGTATCGAATGCACCGTTGCCTCAACTATCTCTTTTTCTTTTGTTAAGCACTTGATTTTAGTATCCTTGTCCTTATTATCTTCCAACAATGCCCAAATAACTATTGCTTTGTCTATGTTTATGCACGTAAATTTTATAGATACCTTTGTGAGTGCATTGCTCACTTTTTCATCTGACATCTCGGTGGGCTTAACTGTGACATGGTGCAAATGTGGTGCCTTCTTCAATCTACATGATACACATAATCTTCACATACATCAAATTCAGGCTCATCCATATGAGTTTTCATGCTCCAAGATAGTTGTTTTTGTGTTCGTGTAGTTTCCATGTCTTCATCCATCAACTCCCAACCATAAAGGTCTTTGGGTTCCAAAGTGATTTGGGACCACACACGTATAATATTGGTCGGTTCATCAATATACCCAACTATTGGTGTCTCATAAATACCTTCATATTTCTCCTTATCTACATGTTTACCCTTCGTAACATGACCGCGTGAATCCTTCACCTATCTGTGTAGTATAGGGCACACCTGACGACTTTACCTTATCTATTTCTACCTTCTACCTCTGTTTCCTTTAAATCCTCTTAATTATTATTCATCTCTTCTTCCTAAGGCTCTTCTATATCCTCATTATGTACATGAGTGTTTGGCGCACTATCCTCAAACTTCTCATCTTCATCATCTTTCCATGGGACGTACCTTGCTTTTTTTCTTCTTTTTCCGACTCTACCTTCATAGGTGAAGTCCTAGGTGACCTCCTAAGGGGTTGTGAAGTTCTAGCACTCTGAGTTCTTGTTCTTATTAGCACTCTTTTAAAATGAGGTTCCTAAGTATTCTGTTCTACATCTATCTCCGTAGTGCATGTCTCCAACACTTCCTCATCCGGCTCCTATAATGGAGGAGTCTCCTCGCACACTCTCTTTTCACCAGTAGTTGGTTGTTTCCTCTTATGCACAAGGCCATAACTATATTCTTCCTCATGTTCCCCCTCTTCTTTGTCAAGGGGAAAAGTGTCTTATTCATCTTGTAATGAGCCCATAATATGCTTCTATTCACCATTTTATTTACGTTATTGAGAAAAAAACATATGAGGTAAGGACAAGGAGGAATACCTGTTTATGGTGGTCGATTGATGGTTGTTGCATGTGTTTCTGACTTCTTAATCCAATGCTAATTGTGAGAGCTTCCTTTTGGCTGGGAGGAAATACCTAAAATAGAAAATAAGACCACAAAAGAAGAGTTAAATAATATATGATAGTGGAATGCCTAACATGTGCTAGATCTGGGAAGTGTGATACTCCCTAGATGGTTGTCAATCCACTGTTTAAAACAACTTAATGCGAGAGATAAAAAAATTCCTAATGTAGTTGATATGATTTAGGTATCTCATTCAAACACAATGAGTAAATCTAATATAATAGGCTAGGCTATAGTCAATCTAAAGGGTAGGTAGGTGTCAGGGTGTTGGAACTGGTTAGGGTTAGGTTCTAGGTTGTTTGGGTCACTTGGTAGAAGGTAAGTTACCTCTGTTATTGGAAAAGGTGTAAAACATATAGATCAATATCGATCTAGTATAACCAACGATGATTTAGAGAGACCGTGATGGTCATGGGTAACCGGCGTCGATATAGTCGGGGACATGATGGTTCAATAAAACCTTATTGGAGATTTTAGGGTGAGGTTAGATAGAGCTAAAGGAGGGGATGGTGAGGTCTATGGGAATGTTGAGAACACTCAGAGAGGTGGAAGGGCCAGGATAGATGATATGATAAAAGGGTGGGTGAGATTTGAATTTTTCAAAAAGTAGACTATGGATGAATGGGAATATGAATGGAAGAATGATAACATAAATGATAACAACCCTATGGCTAGGAAAAGAAGGGAAGTGATCCATGATAAAATCACTTACAAATGTTGCAACTCCAATGGTTGGTTGGTGGTGATGATAGGTTGGTGGGGAGGAGCTTGGTGCAATAGTGATGCTTCCCATAATGTCATCGTGAGTTCAAATACTTCTAGATATGTCCTGGTGTTGGCTGTGGATGTCTGGGTGCATGAAAAGACTCTAGTTCTACTTACATGCAACTCTCTTCTCATCTCCTTGATCCCAAAATGTGCCAACCCAAAAACAAGGTTACTAAGGTGAATAAATGGTAACCAATGATAATTCCAGGTTGACCGTCATTAGTTTAGGGGTGATCGGCATCGGTTAAGGTGGGATTCCTAGGTTTACTAAAAATGGCAGATCTCCCCTCTTTTGGATTAGGTTCATTCCTTTCTCCTCGGATATGAATGGATGTTGGCTTTTTTATGAGAGGGAAGGTGGTTAGAGGGATAATAGGCATTGATTTTTAGGGTTAAACTAAGTCTTATCTCATTAAGGTAAGTGGGACCAAGTCTTAGTTAGTTATGGAAACATGCCAAGAATAGGTCTAGGGTGAGGTGGCTAGGTGAGGTGTCTAAGTGAGGTGGAGGGGTGAGGTGGAAATTAGCTTAATTAAAATAATTAAGTAATGCATATTGTGAGGATGGGTATTAATTTAATTAAGTTAATTAAATTAATATTAATGTGGGGTGAAAGGGGCCATGGTTAGGTGAATATGTTTGAGTTGGTTATTCGACGGGGGCCAAGGGGAGTGTGACCCAATTTTGGTGTCTACATTTTTCCCCTTTTTGTTGCATAGCTTGTATTGGTAAGCGATGATGACAAAAATAGGATGTGGTTGTGTTGAGTGTAAGTGAAGGTGGTGTTTCCCAAGCATGGGTGAAGGTAACCCCCTCAAACTAGGAACCGATGAGGTGAGAGAAGGAAGTGGTGAGTGGTTTGATAAAATGAGGAGGTGGGTGGTTTGAGAAAATAGGGTTAGGTGTGAAGAAGGTGATGGTCAAGGGTATGGTCATTGTAAGAGGTAGGGTGGGTGATTAGGTAAAGCATTCAGACGTACACACACATTGTGAAATGCCATGAGATACCAGGGTTTCTCAACATAATAAATGTACATAAGCTAGGGTTGTAAAGGTCATCCAAACAAGGGTTGTTGAGGTCCGGTATCCAGGGTAAAGGATACAGTCCGGCACTCAACGAGGTAAGATGCAGAACACGTAGGTGTGGTTCCGGTATATCCAAAAGGTCAAAAGGTCAAGGTTTGTTTGGATAAGGGTCACGACCATAGGTAAGGTAAGGATATTAGGCTAAGAAAATAGGTACCATCATCACAAGATGCAATGGGTGAGGACATGGGAATATCCACCTAATCAATGGTTAGGTAGGTAGGTGTGGGTAGGGTAGGTGGAGGTAAGCATGGGTAATGGGGTAAAGGTTGAATCGGGCAAACAGGAAATGGGCCAGGGTCAAAAGTAGTAATAGTCAAACATACACACATATAAATTGTGGCACGGTACCAGGGTGAAGAGCTTGAAAAATCTACATCATCCAAGGTCGATAGGTCTATCCAAATAGGGTTGAAGTGAGTCCGGTATCCAAGGTATAGGATATGGTGTGGAAACAAACATAAGGTCAGGTGCAGGAACATTTAGGTATGTTCTGGTACACCAAAGGTCAGGTCAGGATAAATAACATGATAATAGGCAAGGTAAGGTCGGTAGGCTAAACAAATATGGGTAATCATGTCACAAGTTATAACGAGTACAATGGTTCAAAGGTCACTAATAATGTTCTGGGTCCAGGCATATAGGTCATGGCATAAGAGGTTAGGTGTGGGTAAAAGGAGGTGTGGCGTAGGTAAGGCCATGAGAGGGGCGAAATATGCCCCAACTGATGGTGAGGTGGGGGTGATAAAGGATGAGGTCAAGAGGATGAGGGGGAGGGTCAGGGTCAACTGATGGTCACAGGAGATATATTTCATATCCTATGGAGAGTATAGAGCACAACAGGCCTCGAGTGAGAGGACCAAGTCAATAACCCACAATTTGGAGAGCATAGGGAGCCATCAAGCCCCAAGATAGGGTCGGAGGGCGAGGCCACCAGTTCATGGAGGCCAGCCCCAGGTGAGGTATTAGCAGAGATTAGGCCAGGACCCATGGTGGGCGGTGAGATGTTAGCTAGATGTCGTACGGGGAAGAGGAGAGGATGAGGAGACAAGTGAGACAGATATGGAGGATATCCAATGGGGGATACCTGATAGCCGTACATACCTCCATTTTGGTGTAGTTGTTTATTTTTGATATATACTGCCCTATGTGTTTGAAGAGTGAGGATGTAGATGAGATTTTTTGGTTATTTTTGATCATATACTACCGGTGTGCGTGCTGAATATGATGAGGATGTATATGAGATTTTTTTTTATTTTTGATCACATTCTCGCTGTGTGAAAAGATGGTGAGGCTTTATATGAGAGGTTTTGAGAGAGATTGTGATTATTATTTAAAGCGAAGTATATATTGTATGGATACACATATTTTTATGATGAGATGGATGATTGGATGATGATGTACTTGTGATGGAAGAATTTGATTGTTATATATAGATGGATGGAAAATAGGTGTGTTTAGGCATGGTGGAGTCAGGTCATAGGCATGGTTGAGTCAGGTGGTAGGCATGATGGAGTCAGGTTATGTTTAGGCATGGTTGAGTTAGGTCATAGGCATGATTGAGTCAGGTCATAGGCATGATGGATTCAAGTCATGTTTAGGCATGGTTGAGTCAGGTTAGGCATGGTTAAGTCAACTTGGTTTAGGTATGAGGTAATGTCCCAGTTATAGGTAACATGGGGGACAAATGATGATGTATATATAGGTTATGGTTTTAATTTCCAAATATGTGCTATAGTGGAAATGTGAAAATGATAAATGAATGATTTGATGATGTAATAAAGATGTGTATTATTTGAGGCTTGTTTGGTTTAATTTCCAGTTATTGATATAAAATGAAACTAACTAGGGTAGAATGTGAATAGGAAAGGGAAAGGGGGAATTGGTTAGGGTAAAGAGTGGTCGAGCTAACCTCCAAGGGCCCCATGCCCTCGAAGTGCTACCTACATAGTCCCAATGAAAAGGGACCTCAGGCCAATGTAGTTCTCCCATAAGCTAGGGAAGATTATGATGAAGTAGAGGAATGGGTTGATAGGTGTTAGGCATGGTTGAATGTAGGTCATAGCATGATTGAGTTTAGGTCGTAGGCATGGTTGAGTGGTTTTTAAATATAGGTGTTGATGATCTGGTCTTGTATAGGATAATCAATAAGTAATGAGGAAGACGAATGGTAAGAGGTGGTAAAAGAGCCACTTAATTGATAAGAACCCTAATGAGTCGACCATACCTAAGAGGGGCTTATGAAATGGAAGACCCTAAAGGCATTGCATAATGGACCATTCTAAGGGTGAAGAAAGTTGCATAATCACAAAATGTCACGTTTGTGGAAATTCCCTTGAGTAACGAGGAAATTAGGCTAAAAAGGCAAGGAGGTGAGAATGGGTGGTTTAGCGTAACTTAGTGTATGACAACATGTCTTTTGGAACAAGAAACCCAGGATCAAAAATAGGTAAGTCCATGACAAAAATTTCATCTTTTTATTCATTTGTTTGTTTTTAATAGACTAATCGATGTGGGAAGTCTATATGGGATGAGTATATTATCTCCTTGAGGTCTTCGTGAAGTTGATCGATGCAGGAAGCTTCTGGATATTCTTATTGGATTTATGAAATAACTTGATATAATTGTCCTTCAAGGGAGCAGTCTATTTATAGCGATGACATATAAAGAAGAGATGTCCCTTTTGAGGGAGTCATCTTTTGCTGGAAGTTTGACTTAAGGAGTTGCATCCCTTTTTGTTTTGGATGTTTAAGTCATGGACAAGACTATAGAGGAAGAGTAGGTTCTTATTTAGAAGACAAGACTGTAGTAACCAAGAGTTAACTATGAAAGGGGTGGTTTCGAGTGATGAATGACCATGGGATTCCATCTTGGAGGAGATGAAAAGTATCCATGAGAATCATGCTATGAGTAGAGTTGTGGTACTCATATTGAAGATAAGGTTAAAGGTGACGAGAAATCACATGATTCTTGTTTAGTCATGGATCTTCAAAAACAAGTAATATGGAAGGTGGAAATCACTCAAGGGATGAGTGATCAACTGACAAAAAGTGGTATAAAACTTGATGTCAATAATAAAATGGTCAAGATGCAAGGAATTAAGGGGCTTAGGTTCAAGTTGGTTTACCTTCGAGTGAAGAAAAATGATAAGCACCTGATCCATAGGCATGGGTAACGATATAGGGTCCAAGCCAATTAGGAGCAAATTTTCCCCGTTTACTTTTCTCCTCTTTGGTTACATGTTGATTTTCCTTCAGGACGAGGTCACCGAACCTGAAAGGTTCATTCGTGAACATGTTTTTCATAGGCATGTTTGATACATTTTTGGTAGATTTGGAGATGGTCAAAAGCATTGAGATGACGTTCATATAATAACTCAAGTTGCACGCCAAACGATATTAGAGAAATTCATCGTCATTGAGCATGTCTTGTAGTGAGATGCAGAGAGATGGAATTTGTACTTCGAGAGGTAAGACAACCTTAGTACCGTAGACCAAAGAAAAAGGTGTGTGCAAGTTAGGTGTGAATACTAGTGCGATAAGCCCACAAGGCAAAGGAATGTGTGTATGCCAATCCTTTCCAGTATCGTTGACTACCTTCATAATAATTTTGTTCAAGGTTTTATTGGTTGATTCGGCTTGACCATTGGTTTGTGGGTAATAAGGTGATGAGAAACTGAGTTGGATGCTGAAAGTGTCGCATAGTTTGCATAGGGTTTTATTTTTGAATTTTTTCCATTATTAGTGATGAGGCGGTGAGGAACACCAAAGTGAAAAATGATGTGATGGTTGATGAATTCACATATTTTCTTGACTTTTGTAGAAATTATGGGAATGGCTCTACCCATTTAGTGTAATATTCGGTAGCGGTTATGATCCATTGGTGGTGTTGTGAAGAATGGGGTTGATCTCACCGACAAGATCCAAACCCCATTGAGAGAAATGCCAAAGGTCTTTTGCAACCTGTAAGGGATGACTAGGTGTGTGATGGAGATTAGCATGTTGCTGAATTTCACACAACATTTGACATAATAAAAAAAGTCATGGTTTAGGGTTGGCCAATAATAGCCTAGTCGAATAATGTGTTTTGTGATAGCTAAACCACTAAAGTGACCTCCACAAATTCCATCATGGACTTCCTTAATGGTGTAGGGAGTTTCAAAACTTGTAAGGCATCATAAGAGAATGTCATCAAAGTCACGCTTATAAAGAATACCACCCATGATGACATAACGAGAGACACTTTTAAGAAAGGCACATTATCCATTATGAGTGAGATCGGCGGGTAGAATGGAAAGGGAAAGATAGTCTACATATTGCTTATACCAAAGGTCACATGGGTCGGGGCAAAGGTTCCAACAGGAGTAAACTTCACGAGGTAAATAAGAGGGTGATTATAGCCTTTGTATTGTGACAAATATTTTAGAGTCAGTGGGTCGAAGTAGGTATCTAGAAGCTAAGCCAAGTGCCATGGTATCCACAAATTTATTGGTAGAATGTGGGGTGGTTTGAAGTGCATAACGGTCAAAGGTGGTCAAAAGTATGTCTACATGCTACTTATACTTTTGAAGGATCTCATTACGACACTAGTATATACCATTGACTTGGTTTATGACCAACTGAGAATCACCAAAGATATTGATTGACTTAACATCCAAGGCATAAGCATCCTGAGGCCCAATACGAGTGCTTCGTATTCAACAATATTGTTTATATAATCAAAATTGAGTTTGAAAGACAAAGGCATAGGTTCACCATCAAGAGGAATGAGGATAACACCAGCCCCACCCCCACGCTGACACTTGGAGCCATCAAGAAGAGTGTCATTTGGTAAGCGGGTTCATCCAGGGAAAGGGTAGCTATAGACTCGTCTAGGAAGTCAAAGTTAGATGGTTGATTCCTAAGAAATAGGTGCATCACCAGTTGGTCAGCGATATCCTAGCCCTTGATGGAATTTTGATGAATGAATTTGAGGTCGAGGTCAGAAGAAGCATAAGCCAACGTGTGGCACATTGATGTTGATAGGGTTTGGCATACATATAGTGTAATGGGTCATTATTAGTAATGACGAAGGTTTTGTGATTGAGTAGGTAATGGCAGAGTTTGGTGGTGACAAAAACTAAGGCTAAGTAGAGTTTTTCGGCATGGGTATATCTAGTTTCATAGTCAAGAAGGGTATGGCTTATGTAATAAACCTTGCTCTCTCTGTGTTTGCTTTTCACATGATGAGCGAGCATGACACCTAAAGAATGGTCAGTGGCAGAAATATATAAGTAAAAGGGCTGGTCATCTTTAGGAGGAATGAGTACTGGTGGTTGAAGAAGGTATTGTTTTAAGGCCTTAAAGGCTTTATGGCATTCATCATCCCATTTGAATGAAACATCTTTCTTGAGAAGATGATGAAATGGTTGATAGTGGTTGAAAATTTGTGAGATAAAACGATGAATGGATTGCAACTTACCTTGTAGGCTTTGAAGTTGGTAGAGATTAGTGGGTGGAGGCATTTCCATAATAGCCTTGACTTTAGTAGGATTGACTTCTATGCCACACAAAGAAATGATGAAACCCAAGAGGAGTTTTCCAAAGTACCGCAAAGACGCACTTCTTTGGTTGAAGATGCACACAATACTTGATGAGACGGTCAAATATGACCTTAAGGACGGGCAAGTGTTCGGTTCGATGTTTATATTTGGCCAAAAGATCATCTACGTAATCTTCCAATATGTGATGCATGATGTCATGGAAGATGTAAGTCATGGCTCATTGATATGTAGCACCAACATTTTTAAGGCCAAAAGGCATGACTCGATAGTAGAAATTCCCCCAAGGGGTGATGAAGGAAGTCTTGTGTTGATCTTCTAGAGCTAGTAATATTTGATTGTAGCTCGAGAAACCATCCATGAGTGACATCATTTCATGGCCAGTGGTGAGATCAACTAGTTGATCGATGCATGGTAGGGAGAAATTGTCTTTGGGACAAGCCAGGTTGAGGTCACGAAGTCCATGCAAATGCGGAGTCCCCCTATCGGATTTGTGACAGAACGATGTTAGAAATAAAATGGGGATAATCAATGGGTAGAATGAAGGAAACCAAGAGAAGGCACTGAAGCTCTTCTTTGACTAGAAGAGCAATGCGAGGATGCATTTTCCATAGCTTTTTTTTGATGGGTTTGGCATCAAGAATGGTTACGATATTGTGGACCATGATTTTTGGGTCAATACCGGGCATATCGGCATAGGACCAGGCAAACGTGTTTATTATCCCAAAGGAAAGAGGTGAAGGCTTCTTATTCAATAACATCTAAGGATTGGCTGATCTTTAGAATGTGCAGGTCATCTTGAGTGTGAATGTTGATTTTGATGGTCGATTCATTCAACATGGTTTGCATCTTAGAAGGTAACGATGATGAATATAAGAATCTTCCACACCAAGGTAAGTGAGGATGGATTCATCATCCTGACATTGAATGACATTAATAGAAGGTGTATCATCATCGATCATGTCAAGATACAGAATGGGAGAGAAGAGGGAGCCTCGCCATCGCGTTGATAGGTCAGAGGTCCCAGGAAATGGTGTTTATGAAAAAAAAGTTAGGAGGAATAGATTCGGATCTATGGACTCCGTGGGTGAAGATGGTAATGTGGGTGAATGAGGTGGGGAAGGTTTTCCGTCCTGGATGAGGTCAACATGAACCTTCTTGGGAGGTGGTGCGTCAAAACCAATGCCACTACGGTCATTGTGTTTACGAGAGGTACATGAAATGATATTATGTTGGCCTTGTTCATAAAATATGAAGCCAAATCCTTTCCACGCACACCGGTGGAGGAAAGTGTGAGCAAGTGGTGGTTAGTGAGGGAGTGTAGGTCGATGAAAATGGTTGGGTTTGGGATGGAGGTTCGGGTTTATAGGTGGAAATATCAAGTCCCCCATACATTAGATTAGTGTGAAGGTGGGGAGGGCCATAAGGAAAAATGTCACCGATGCGGATGTCATAATTGGGGTGTTGACACAGGTTCCCATACTCTTGTAGGGTGAGGAAGGTGTCAATATTGTATAGGTAGTATTCCCCCAGTGAGGTGTTAAAAACACCTTCTAAGGGATCGGTATTTGATATGTGGGTATCGGGGATAAACAACTCACTAGATGAGGGGGAAATAGGTGAGTCAGTGGTATAGGCTGCAACAATAGTAGGGGATAGCAAGGTTAGATGTAGAAGAGGTAGTGACAATCTTGGTGGATGGGATTATAGGTGAAGGTGAAGTTTGGATAGTGGTAGATGCCTTGACTGTACAAGCACATCATTGGGCTGGTATAACATGTTATAGGTCTTGAAAGGTGACGGGTTGGTAGGGATGGTGTAATTATGTCCCTCATGTTCAAATTTGAGGTAGTGGTGTAAAGTCAAGGGATAACCCATGGTGCGAATCCAAGGTCGGCCGAGCAACAAGTTATACTGAACTCCCCTTCTAGGACATAGAAAAGTTCCAAGAAAGTGTGGGGACCTACGTGGATAAGGAGAACGATGGTACCTAGGGTAGAGGTCATGGCATCATTGAAGGAGCGCAACATAACCATGTTACCATGCATGCAATTGGAAGGTATTCACATTTGGTCATATGCATGGGAGGAGATGATGTTAATACTAGCACCACCATCAATCATAATGCATCATATGCATATATTATCGATAAAGATGGAGATGAAAAGAGCGAGGGTCGGGGTCATCGACTGGAAGGGAGCAATCTCTTCATCTAAAAAGCTGAGGGAGGCCACTTGGTGAGTAGGTGGAGGCGTAGAGGAAGGAAATGACCTAGTGAGAGAGGCTACGTGGTGAGGGGTAATGATGGAGGCTACGAGCATGGGGTCATTTGGTAAAACCTCAATAGATTGAAGGACCTCCATGAGGGCTTGACGATGTGACTCAGAGGTTTGGATGAGGTCATATAAAGACATTTTGAGGGGGATTGGTGTAGTTTTTTAGCATTGTGCGATGTGTGACCCCATCGAAAATAGGATATGTAGGACCTTAAATGGTGACTTTGGGTATGGGTGTGGATGATATGTTGGGTACGGGGTTGGTTGATGGGCCAGTTGCCTTTTCCTTTCCTTTGTCTTTCTAGGGGGGGTGGCAATGTTGATCATGTTGATCTCGAATCTCGGGGTGGATCAAAGAGTTGCAGGGGTGGAGATATTGATCATTGAGTAGGTAATGGAAGAAGATCTAGGAAATTGGTGGGGGTGAGTTGGGGTCCTCATCAAGAAGATTGTCATCGTCAAAATTTTCTTCGGGAGGACATAATTGGACAAGGGAGTTTTTAAAGCCTTAAAGTTCTCTACATCGTGTCCTAGCACATGATGGTAGGCACAAAAAAAATTTAGTTTCTTCAAACCCTTTTGGTTTGGGTTTGAGTGGGTCATAAGGTCTAAGAGGTGGTAATGTGATGAAAAAGTTTCGAGGAGATTAGTTAAGATTTTGGCGTAGGACCCTACTAGTGGATCACAATGGGAGGTGAATGTGGGTTTGGGTACATGTATGGCTGATTGTGGAGGAAGAGGCTTTATAGGAGGGGGAATGGTTTGGTCCACTAGTTTGGTGTGTGGAGTGGTCTTCGATTTTGGTTACATCTGCTTGGGTACGGGCATGGTAGAAGAGCTATGGCGATGGAAGGTTTGGTTGGTTTAACTACCTTATTGGAGGGTAGCATATTTTTAGCTTTAGGTTGTCCCTTTTTGGGCAAAGGTGACATGGGTGTACGAGATGTGGAGGGAAAATCAGATGGTGGAAGAGGATGGGTGACCCACGGGGGTAACCGAGGTGTTGTGGAGGTGGGTGGTAGAGGTTGGGTAGAAGGTGTGAGTGAAAGAGAAGAAAGTGTCATGGGTAGTGAAGAAGTTATGGATGGTAGTGGAGGTATGGGTGGTAAGAAGGTTACGGTGATGGCGGAAGTTGTGTGGATCACTTGGGTATATTAGAGGTTCATGATGAGGAGGTGGGTTGCTACTACGTTCTTGGTTTACCGGTGGATGGAGGTTGCTTGGCCAGGGTCAAGGGGTGAGGTCCTAGGATGGACGGAAGGGGTGAAGGTGATAATGGCATGGTAGGCAAGGTTGGTGTATGAGGCCTAGGAGGTTGGGTCTTCTTTTTAGGGGCTGGAAGTAAGTTTAGTGTTAGTTTTGGAAGATGTGGCTAAATCTAATTTGATGGGTGGGTGAGTAAGGTTTGATGTCGCATGACCCCTAAGGTGGTGATGGGTTTAAGTAAGGGAGATGATATAGGCATGGGTAGGTGTTTGGGTGTAGATGTATGTTGGGTTGTGGGAAGAGTTGTGTGTTGGGCTATAGTTGGTGATATGGAAGGTGTTGTAATAGTCATGGTTGTGTTTGGTTTGGTCACTCGAAACACTTTTGGATAGATAATGGAGGTGTCGGTGAGTGAAAACTACATTTGGGTTGAAACAAGAAGTAGAAGGCATCCCCAAAGTAAGGCTCTATCAACATAGTCCAGGTGATCGACCAAGTGTGAAAATGGTACTGTTGTAAGTGGGGCCAACGTGGATCGAGTAGCAATTCCCGTAAAATGTGTTTGAGACACAGGAAATGGCTAGCCTCAGATTCTATGGGTAAGAGAGCCGAAAGCAGATCAATGGGATCTTGAAGGTCCGATGGTGAATGGTCATCTAAAGGAAATGGTATTTCTATAGGATCCTCCATGGATAGAGGAGAGGATGGGCCAGACGAGGTGGAATTTCCTTGTGATGGTGTAGGTTGTGGACATGTATCTCCTATGAGTAGGAGAGGTGCCACTGAAAACTACTCAGAAATTTGAGGGGTCAAAGGTGGCTTGCTAATTATAGCTCTTCCACGGGTGAAGGAGAGAATGAAGGGGTTCCTTTATAGGTGGAGGAGTAGATGAAATAGGTTCTTGTGTAGGTAGGGAGGCTCGAGATAAGATTTCATCTATGGAAGGAACATGAGGCAATTAGGAAGCAACTGGTATGTCATCAAAAATAGCGTGGACCTCGCAGACATTACTATCATTGGTTGAAGTGTCACCAACTTGGTTGGAAGATGGGGCATGATTAGGGAATGGATTCTTGAAGATATGTAGGTTTTGGTTAGTGGGTGCATTCGGGCTATCCAAGACTAAATCTTTGTTGTCTAACATTTCTTGGATGATATTCTTGAAGGTGATGCAGTTATTGTCACTATGACCTTTGACATGATGATAGTTACAAAAGTCATGTTCTTTATACCATGCGGGCATGGGGTGCACTCAGGGTCAAAACCAGTGTGTGGTTTTATAGGTGGAAGGGTAATGGCACCAACCTTAATAATATTTTCCAAAACAAAAGAATAAGGTTCTCTATCAAAGTGTACTTTCGTTGTTCTCATCTGAACTAGAAAGCTTGGACAGAGAGAGATTAGAAGGAGGTTTGGCTAGGTTTGATTGATTAGGGGGCCAGCTTGAGAACTATGGCATTGGCAAATCCTTTGGGTTTTGAATAGTTTTTTGGGGTTTTGAAGATGAAGAAGCATCATTTGATTTGAACGTGATGTTCTTGTTACGAAGCTGAATTTTCTTCTCTTTGATAGCACAAATTTCCAATTTTTGTGCCATGGTGAATGCCTCGTCAAAAGTGCGAAAGGTTTACACTGCACCTACAGGGTTGGTGAGATGTGTCTAGCACAAGCCCAAGTAAACAACTCTATGAGTTCAGTTTGAGGTAATTGAAATGTGAGCTAGTTAATTAGGTTGCACCAACGAGTGACAAAGTCAGTGATAGACTCATCATCGTACTATCATGTGGAATAAAGATCAATCATGGTGACTTTCTTAACAATTTTTATTGAGAAGTGGTCTAAGAAGGCTTGGGCTACCTGATTAAATGAGTAGATGGAGTGTCTTGGTAGCCCACTATACCAGTCCAATGCAGTCTGTCAGGACATCGGGAAGGTCCATAGGAGTAAAGCATCATCATGGGTGATTAGGTAACACCCATGTTTGAAAGACCACAAATGTTACATGGGTCTTCTTTACTATTGAAATGGTTGAATTTTTACATTTCCCAATGTACAGGGTATGGGAAAATAGGGATGGATGGATGAATGGGCTCATTACATATTTCATCATAGGTGAGAGAATTACATGAGCCGGAAACCAATGCTTCTAGCGTTTGCATCCTTTTCCATCATTAATTTGATGAGGTCATTGGTAGGTTGTGGTGGAAGGGCTCCTCCTGTGGCATAGGAGGGCTGGTATGGAACATGTGATATGGGTGGCATTCCAGTGTATGGCGGTGCCGAATAGGAAGGTTGAGAATAGGGGACCAACATAGAGGGCATATATCCGGAATGGGAAACAACAAGATAGGGGTTTTTGATAGTATGGGTATGTAGGTGGGATGGTCACAGTGACTCTAGTAGCGATTGGGGGCAAAGATTGTGGGATGGAGAGGACAAGATTCTAGAATGGGGTAGGGGTCACCGACACCACGGGTGATTGTGTTACAATTGTATATCATGAGAGAATGGGTATGCGAGATGAGGCTATGGTCTGGGTGGTTGATGAGGGGACAACAGATACTATAGGGTGTGACTAATATTGTAGATGCAATAGTCATAGCGGGTATGGGGCCTAACTGTGAAACTATTGGGGTAAAGTAGGTGAAGGTAATGCCGCATTAGTAGGGGCTGATGTAGAAGTGGGAATAAGGGCATGAGAGATGGATACAGGCATGCCATATATCAACTAACCTAAGGAGTCCTGGTGGAAGAGTGGGAAAGGTAGAACTGTAAGGTTGTGGGATTCGGGATTTTGATCAAGGAGTCGTGCAAATTCCTCATCACCTGTGGAAATGGTGGTAGGTAGGGTTGGATCCATGGGTGACATGACTGACGGTGGTGAAGGACTAGGCGGAGTGGTTGATGACTAGCATGGAATATAAGAGCGTTAGCTTGATTGCGATTCAACACCATGTGAATGAATGTATATCAGGTGATGTTGTATCCTGCAGATGACACAGAGAGAAGTGGAATGAAGTAAACATGTGTTTATAGGTGAATTTGGGTAATGTATTAGCTAAGATTCAACATAGGGTAACCAACAATGGTTAAGGATGACCGATACTGGTTCAGGGGTAACCCATGTCGGTTACTGTGAGATAGGAATAGTTTTACCAAATGAGGTAAACAAATGGTAACAATCAGATGAATAAGTTGTATGATGATTGTTTATCAAAGCATAGAGAGTACAGAAACTCATAGGAACTCTACAACAAAGAAAATGAAATAAGTGTTCTTTGGGCAATTTAACCCAAAAGAATAGAAAACCGATGCTCGTTAAGAAAATCGATGCCGATCGGGGTGACCAACGCCATGGATAAACCGATGCTTAAGTTTATGAAAATTGGAAAAATGTAGAAAAAATGGATTGTTGTGAATTTGAGTCAGATAAGTAATCAATCCAGAGGTCTAGAGATGATACAATGAAGTCCTGACACACTCAAAAGAAGTCAAAATACTCCAACTATGATTGTGGAGTGTGCAAGGCAAAAGAATGGAAAAATGAGAGAAACATATCCTCACACCTCAAAATGCACGTCAATCAAAACTAAAAACACGTACCTAACAAGTGATTTTTAATGTATTGAGCTTATGCTATTTAGAAGACTAAATCATGAATTTAGAATAGATTTTTTGGTGAGGAAGGCTTCCTACGAAGAAGTATATCTAAAAGGAGAGGTTTCAGTTAGGTTATGGTGGGGGGTGGGTCATCCTCTGAGGTAATGACTCGATAGAAGTAATGAGATGGGGAGTACCTACCAATCCTCTAATCGTGTGATCGGTGACATGCATTTCCCAGGTAAGATGTTGTTTAAGAAAGATGTGTATATTTCAATTTTGTGTAGTTTGGTAAGACATAGAGAGAGAGAGAGAATGTGCTTTCTACGATTCTTTGTGTCAACCATCAGCTGGGCATGAATTCCAGCATATAGGTTGCCCTCATTTTAATGTGAGCTAAATGTAACAAATCAAAATGTAATGCAACCAATTTTAAGCCCAAATCAAAAAGATTACGTTCGATGAAGCAAATGATGAATAGGAGAGGGTATGCTCTTTCACTAAATGCGAAAGCAAGAAAGAAGAATGATTCTTTTTAAATGCACCAAGAGAAATGTTTCTTTTAGAGAAATTAGAAAGAAGAGAGGATTACTAGGGAAGAAAATTAATGTGTAAGCCTTTTAAAGGGAAACAAACACACAAATTTCACCTAGGAATGAAGAAAATGCAATAGAACCCCTGATGGGTCCCACCGGCATGCCAAAATGTTTCACCATTTTATTTACGTTATTGAGATGAAATAGATAAGGGTAAGGGCAAGGAGGAATACCTATTTATGGTGGTTTGATGGTTGTTGCGCGCATTTTGACTTCTCGATCCAATGCTGATTGTGAGAGCTTCCTTTTAGCTGGGAGGAACTACCTGAAATAGAAAACAAGACCACAAAAGAAGAGTTAAATAATATATGACATTGGACTACCTAGCGTGTGCTAGATCCGAGAAGTGTGATACTCCCTAGATGGCTTTCAATCCATTGTTTAAAACAACTTAATGCGAGAGATAAACAAATTCCTATTGTATTTGATATGATTTAGGTATCTCATTCAAACACAATAAGAAAATCTAATATAACAGGCTAGGCTATAGTCAGATTTGAAGGGTAGGTAGGTGTTAGGGTGTTGGAACTAGTCAGGGTTAGGTTTTGGGTTGTTTGGGTCACTTGGTAGAAGGTAAGTTGGCTATGTTATTGGAAAAGGTGTAAAACATAGAGATTGACATCGGTCTAGTATAACCGGTGATGGTTTAGGAGAGACCAACGACGGTCATGGGTAACCGGTGTCGGTACATTCGGGTGATAGTAGTTCAATAAAACATTATTACAGAGTCTAGGTGAGGTTAGATAGAGCTAAAGGAGGGTATGGCGAGGTCTGTGGGAATGTTGAGAACACTCAAGAGAGGTGGAAGGGTCAGGATAGATGATCTGATAAAAGGGTGGGTGAGGTTTGACTTTGTCAAAAAGTAGACTATGATGGAATGGGAATATTAATGGAAGAATGATAATAGAAATGATAACAACCCTATTGCTAGGAAAAGAAGGGAAGTGATCCATGATAAAAGAACTTACAAATGTTGTAGGTCTAAAGGTTGGTTGGTGGTGATGATTGGTTGGTGGGGAGGAGCTTGGTGCATTAGTGATGCTTCCCGGAATGTCACCGTGAGTGTAAATGCTTCTGGATCTTTCCTGGTGCTGGATGTGAATGTCTGGGTACGTGAAGAGACTCTGGTTTTGCTTGTATGCAGCTCTCTTCTTGTCTCCTTGATCCTCGAAATGTGCCAACCCAAAAATAAGGTTGCTAAGGTGAATAAATGGTAACCGACGATGGTTCCGGTTGATAGCGTCAGTTTAGGGGTGACCGGCATCGGTTAAGGTGGGATTCCCTAGGTTTACTAAAAATGGCAGATCTCCCATCTTTTGGATCAGGTTTGTTCCTTTCTCCATGGATCTGAATGGATGTTTTCTTTTTATGAGCGGGAAGGTGGTTAGAGGGATAATAGGCATTGATTTTTAGGGTTAAACTAAGTCTTAGCTCATTAAGGTAAGTGGGACCAAGTCTTAGTTAGTTATGGAAACATGCCAAGAATAGGTCTAGGGTGAGGTGGCTAGGTGAGGTGGAGGTGAGGTGGAAATTAGCTTAATTAAAATAATTAAGTAATGCATATTGTGAGGATGGGTATTAATTTAATTAAGTTAATTAAATTAATATTAATGTGGGGTGAAAGGGGCCATGGTTAGGTGAATATGTTTGAGTTTGTTATTCGATGGGGGACCAAGGGAGTGTGACCCAATTTTGGTGTCTACACTTCCCCTTGGGTGGTCCAGGGAGCTTGAATTCATTTCCACATACTTCCCATTTTCAAACCTTAGCTTGAGGTGAATATATACAAGGGATGTTAATATCATCTAAAATTAATTTTTCAATATATGCAGACTTACTTGGATAAATGTAAGTCTTCCTGAGGGTGTGGTAGTCACAATCTACCTTATCTACATTGAAAATAAATTGGCACGTGTCTGAAAACCTATGTACATATGCCTAGAACTAGCGCACGGTGAAGGCATAAGGGAGCTTACACCAAGGGCTCCACTTCCCATCCTTCATCTCGAAGTGCCCTATACAAAAGTATTGATACATTGTAAACTATACTTGTTTATCTAATACTGAAGGTAGATCCTTGGGTATTCTCCATTCCTCCTTAAATGTGATGCAAATGCGCTCATACCACAAATCTTCTCTCTACTTAAAGAGGAAACTCATGGTTCCATCACATGTGAACTTAGCAAAAATCTCTGCTAGATATTTCTTATCCTTAGTATACTACCATATTTTATCCTTTGGTCCATCGAGAACTCCCATTTCCCCAAATACAAGTGACAAAAGGATCACGTTGAAACTTATTTTCTCACCTTGGTGCACCTCCTCAATAATAGTTTCAGCAATGAAACTAGACAAATTGTACACTACACCTTATGTCATATTTTTTCCACACATGCAACCATGCCTTGTTTACCTACGACCAATGCTCTTGATTATTCAACTTAGTAAACAGTGCCTACCACCTAAATAACTAGATACTTTTACAACTTAGGGATATCCATCTCATACCCTCCCTTTGTATATCCTAGTGCCTTCTTTGTTACTTCTATCACCTCCTTGTCAGTGAGGTCACTGTTAATTCATTACCTAAACTCCTTAGTCTTATCAAACTCCCAATTAGGGGTGCGGTGAGCCTCATTCATCACCCAAAAAAATAAATAATTCCTCATGGACTCTGATCATCAACCACTAGTATAAATTTTCTAGTTTTCCAAAGTAAGGGAGCTCATATAATTGTAAAAATCCCACCTTTGTTAACATCTTTTTACCTGCATCATCATACACAACCATGTCATTCTCTGTCCTCAAATTCATCTTCACTACACACAACTTTTCCAATTCATCTTTATTATATTTTTTCATGTGTTTATAGTCACTTACTTTACACCGGAGAATGTGAGGATCCCAATCACTTCCCATAAAAACCCCTTTTTGTGTATTGCATCTCAGAAAAATAGCTTTCAAGGAATCTTCTACTTCGACCTCAAATTTCTTCTACTTCCTTCCCATTGTGGCTGCTCTAGGTGCTATCTTAGGTGTCATAGAACAATAAAGGTGTGTTCTTTCAATAGATTCAAGCTCTGCAACTTAAATCTATGTGCCTATCTCGATTCCATGTGCCCTAGCTCAAACATGAACCCTATCAGTTGATTTCTCTTCCCCACACACCTTTTCTTTGCTCAAACACTTCTCTCCAATGGAGCACTAGAAAACCCTGTGCGTAACTTCACAAATCCATCTAGTTCAGTTTGGTATCACAACTCTTCACACATCACAACTTGTTCCTTAGCACGCTCTTTAACCCACTCAGATTCTCTCAATCGCAAAGGTAAAATCAATTTTACAACACCACCTTATATATAATTTCAAAAAAACTACATTTATTGCTTGCCACAACTACCACCGTACTTCACATTAACTTGGCATTTCTTTCCTTTTACACATTAGTTTTTCCACGCTGCAGTCATAACCTTTAGGTGTGCCTACTACTTCTTGGCCACAAACCTCCTTTCACACCTTTATGCTCCAAAGTACTTCACCACTTACACCTTTCACTAAGTAGTTTCCACTAGTGCAGCCTACCTTGTGTTACATTGTGCATCCATTTATCCATAGGTTTTCTTCATTCATGAGAAATATTTCTCTATCTACACCTTTACTTCAAGCACCTACTCAATATCTCTCTATGCATATTCATCTTCAAATAACATTCAAAGTTGGTCCATGTACCCTGTATATAATCCACCCCACACTAGGTGTATGCGCAGTCCTCTACGCATGAAAAAAATAGATAGTAATCAACTTCTGGTGCGTAAGCGCACTTATTACACAAAACAATGAACTAAATTGACAAAGCATTGCAACAATGAAAGGAAACACATATAAAGGAAATGCATTAAGGAAACCTAATCTAATGGCAATATTGCCTTATTACAAACACCAAGAAGACTTATTTATAGTAGGGATTTAGCCTACTCTCATTGAAATAACTAAGGGAAACCATGTTCCATCCAGTGCCTCTAACTGGAAAGCACCTAAATCAAGTATATAAGTCACAATATATGGTCCCAACCAATGAACTTTAAGGTTTCTAGGGTGGCACAAGAACTTGAGTCATAAAGAAGAACCATTTGTCCAACTTTAAACTTCTTATCCTTAATATGTTTGTCATGTCATGCCTTCTACTTGGCCTTTTCTATCTTTTGACTCCATCATGTTATAGTGTACCTCTCATCCAACTGCATCAGTTTATCAATGTGCTCTTCAAGTGCTTTCTCATCATCCAAACCTCCTACACGCACAATACGAAGAGAAGGTAACATGAATTCCACTGGTAGAACAACCTCCATGCCAAACACCAATTGAAAAGGTGTGGCCTTATTCAACCTCTTGTAGGTTGTCATGTATGCCCAAAGTACAACAAAGACTTTATCACCCCATTCTTCCCTTCCAACATCACAAATTTTAGTCAATGTGTGGCTTAGTATCTTGTTGAAGGCCTCAACAGTTCTATTAGGTTGAGGGTGATAGGTGTTGCTTTATGGTGTGCAACCATAAATTTTTCCTATAGTATCCTGATGGTCTCTTTAAGAAAATGAGTACCCCTATCACTTGTCAAACTCAATGGGCATCCATACCTACTGATAATCTTCTCCCACATAAACCTTGTTGTTGTAGATGTCATGCAATCCTTTGTAGGTTCTGCTTCTACCCACCTTGTAAGATAATTTGTACAAGTTATGATGTAGCACATCGAGTCCTGCACGCGGGGGGGGAAATAGGACCCACAAATTCAATTGCCCACTTTTCGAAAGGTTCTACACTAGCAATTGGCCTTAAAAGCATTTCATCTCTATGTCCATGATTTCCAAGGCACTAATAATGGTCATAGGCCTTACAATATTCTTTACAATCCTTATACAATGTTTCCCACCACAAACCAATGAGTAAAATATTGTGCGCGGTGGCATCTCCTACGCACAGTGTCCACCTAAAATACCATCATGAGCCTCTTCCATAATAGCTCCATGCTCATGCTCAAGTACACACCGACGTAAAACTTCATCTTGACCTAGTTTGTATAAGTCTCCACTGATCAACATATAGGGCACGACGTGTATGGCAAGTTACTTTTTCTCTAGGCTCTTCATTCCTTCAAGTGCCACACATGTTCGTAAAAAAAAATCAATATCTTCTAAGTCAAAGGGTGCATGGTTCAATCTAAATAGTTGTGCATCCATTTGTTTCCTCAATGCTCTACGTGTCCTCACCTAAATTAATACTACTCAAATGATCTGGTCCATAATTACTCTTGTCTAGCTTAACCACCATCGTGAATTTAAATTCCTAGAATATCATAATCCAACGGCATATGTGCCCCTACAAAACATGCTTGTTTACCAAATACTTCAATGCCATGTGGTCTGTATAGAAAATAAAAGGTGTTTCCAAAAAGTACTGTTTAAACTCATACAACGTGTAGATCATTGACAAAGCCTCACACTCTATAGTAGTATAATTTTGTTCAGCCCAAATGTAGCCTAGATTTTACCACTAACAGCCCAAGGCATGGTGGCACATCACTCAGCTTAAAATGAGCACTCACCTTAAGCGCGCAAGAGTACTAGGTTCCTCTTTTATGTCATCTTGTTCAAGAAGTTAGCATGATTGTACCAATACTCCATAACAGAAAATTAAGTATATAATAGTGCATAAACTAAATCTAGTTCTTAACCATGTGCAAGAATAATCAAGCAAGGACCATAATCAGATTTACCATACAAGTTTCATGCTCAATTATGTCAAACACCAATATCCAACCACAAAGATCCATTGTATTAATTATTGTAAAACATAGAAGCTTCATACATGCATAATATAGTCACCATAGTCATGCACGCCCATAAATCGGTAGCATAATTCTAATACAAAAGTGGTACTCTAAACTGTACAAATCAATACATATTTATAGGGGTGGGGACTTTCCCTTCACCGCCCATGCACCTTTCAAAAATAGACTACATGTTAATAATAACCATGCGCCCTTACATGATAAATACGAGAGCATGCAAGCTCGCTAATAATAGATCATCTAATAATACAAAAATGGTATAATCCTATTAATAGCTCCAAAACTATGCATGTCAATTGCTCTTCCAATTATCCAAAATAGCCTTTGTGTGTTCTTCAATTCTTTTAAAAACGTGCTCCGCACTCCATGTCTATAATTAGCCTAAACTTGGAAAATGGCTAAGTCTTGATTTCATGTTGTCCTAGGCGCACTCATGTTTCACTATAGTGCCACATTACTTGGTCATACGTGCCTGTGCCCATGCATACACCCCAATCCTTATGCACCTTTCATACTTAGGCTTTAATTCATTAGCCCAACATTATTGCTTGTGTTAAATTATATCTAGCAGTGATATATCATAGTTTACATTCAATTACTCTAGCAGCGATATATCATAGTTTAGGGTTTCTCATTAGGGTTTAGCATTAAAATATTTTTGTTATTAAATCACTCTCACTCTTTCTCTCTCTCTCTCTCTCTCTCTTTTCTTTCACTCACACACACAAAAACTCTCTCTCTCTCTCTCACACACGCACACGCTTTCTCTCTCTCTCTCTCTCTCTCTCTCTCACACACATTTTCTTTCTCTCTCTCTTTATCTCTCACTCTCTTTCTCATTCTCTCTTTTTTCATTCTCTTTACACTCTCTCTCACAATCTATCACTCTTCATTATCTTGTTCTCACATTCTCTCATTCTCTCGATGATGAATATACCCTTGATTGTTTTGTCGGTGGCATTTGACTTAACCCTAATTAGGGTTTTACCTTTGTTTGACACGTGTGTACTTTACCAACTGTGGTTGGGTTTTTGTGAACACTGGTTGAGTTGAGGTTTCTTATATTCACCATTTGATCTATACCTGAAGATCCATGTCCATCGATTTTATGGCAATTGTGGTTTATGCAGGAGTTTTCTTTTTTCTTTGTCAATTTATGTACTTCTTAATCTATGTCGTTAAATCCTATACCTTTTGACCATGGTAGAGTTAACTAACCTTGCGGTGAAGTTGGCGGTTTTGACTCGCATCGTTTGATCTCATAGATTTCAATCTATGTCGTTGAACCATTAACTCAGGTTGAGTTAGGTTTTCGTGGTGGTTTAGTTTGGATGAGTACAAATAGATCCGACTATGATCATCTGATTCATTTGCATTTTCACCTTACGGGCAAGCCCTATCAAATTTTCACTCACCGCCATTATATCATGATTTTAAGCTTGTTTTCTCTGTGAAACCATCTTATGTGAAGTTCTGAACATGAATTTTCTAGTTTCTCTTCTTTGAGGTGAGCTCTGAGTGTAGTTTGAGGTTCTGTGAACCCTTAAATGTCTTTAATTTTTTATTGTTCGAGCTCAGCACTCAATGGTTTCTTGCATTTGAGATATTAATACATGCCATCTCTGTATTCTCCTGAAGTTTGAAATTCTGACTTTGTTATCGTCTAGGCCATTGTTGGGGCTTTCGAAGATGAGGGTTTTGAGCTTAGTATTTTTCTGTGATTTTCGAGACTCACCATGGTTGTTATTGAAGAAGAAGGTTGAGCTTCATCTGAGTTCTGGGCCATTATGACTCGATGCCATTGTTGAAGGTAAGATCATTTGCGTAGCTTTGGATTTCGAGAAAAATGGGAAATCGTTCCTTTTAAACTCTTCTTTGTGCTTTCGACAATTTTTCTTGAGCTTATATTTCAGCTATTATTTAGTACTGAATATTATGCAAGATTGAAGAAGTTTATGGGTATTTCACCATTTTACTCTTGGAAACTTATGATTCGTTTAGTGGGTTGATTATATCTTATACATATTCCATGTATCCAATATATATTCCTGTAACTATTTTTCTACCATTAATTATGCTACTCAAGCTCCACCCAAATATGGGTCTACAACATTTTTGTGTTCTTTGAGCCCAGAGATCATTTCTATTGTTGAGAAACAACAAATCGATCTATTAGAATCTGTAGATGCCCTACATATTCTTTATCTATGCATTTATCTCATACCCAGATTAAGTTTTTAATATTCTTACTTTTTGTAATACTAGCCTCGAGCTACGTGACGAACTTGTAGCTCAAACTTTGATACTGTAACTTGGTTTTCGAGATTTCATAACTCTGTATATTCTTCATTTCTAAGTTGATGAGAAAGCATGAAATGTGTATCACTGAAACAATTGTTCCTTTGTTCTGAATATTGCTTACATTGCTCTTTTGAAACAACTCTGGTTTTCTTTGTATGAGTCATGTATTTTCTTTTCAACAGTTGTTTCTATTCTTTTAAGCACGTTGGAGCCTGCTCACCATCCTCATTTTTTTGTTTTTGAGCATATTAAGTGTTTCTTGTATATATAGGAGCTTGATATAGATCTTGTAAATTACAACCCTCTAAAAGTTGCAGATACAATTTGAAACAAATAATGAAATTTATGTACCTCCAATTAGTGAAAGGTTGGATTTCTCTTGTGCAGATGCATGCATATCCATTTTTGATTTAATGGTTGTCTGTAGCTTTCTTTGATAACTGACATTGATATGTTATTGATGGATTTCTAGTACTTTGCAATCATTGTTGGTAAACCTTGATTTTCTGTTTGAGTTTTACAACTGTTGTAATTGACTGAAAATATGCTTTTCTTCACTATGTCTGGAAGTAATTATATTACAAGATTTTCTATTCCTTTTCAAGCTAATGTCAAGGCAACTTGATTCTCATTTGATTGATCCATATTTCAGACAACAAAAAACTTCCTTTCCGGTTATCGAATCTAGATGAACATTTTTGTAACTATATACATCAGATTCCTAATAAGCCTTGTTTTTCTTGAATGTATTCTCTTCTTCAAAACTATTGATTTGAAATGAAACTTGCAGCTTTATCATTATCTGTACTTAGATTCTCAATGGATACTTATAAGCAAGCATATATTAATACACCTCTACTTTGGCTATGCATGATTATGATGTTTGATCTTCATGTACATTGAAAACTATGCTTTACAAATTTGTACCTTAGTAATGACTACAAATAAATCACCATTCTTTCCTATCAAATGTAAAATTGTTGTAGTAATTTGTAATATTCATTCAACATGCATTCAAAATTTGGAATCCTTCTTGAAGTTTGTAGATGCATTTAATGACTTCCACTTTTGACTTTCTGTAATTCTTGTATTTTTGTAATTGCTCAATTCTGAAATCAAGTTTTTGTAAATGCAAAGCATCTTTAAAGGCTTCCTTGTAGTTGTATATCCATGATTATGATGTTGTTTGATATTCATGAATGAGGAACCTATATTTTGATTCTCTTGTGTCTGGACTGGTTCACTTTCAACTCTTGTTGCTCCATTGACTTGTTTCATTCTTGCAATATTCTGCACCTTGTAAGGCTTGATCTCATTGAGATATCACTGAAAATGTGTCTCATGACTGTAATCTTTGATGATATTTGAAGCTTGATAAGTACTTTGAGTTAAAAATCTTAAACATGTGCTTTCACTTTTATCTCTTTAGTCTGAACTTGTATCTGAGTCTTTACTTTGATCATTTAGCTTTGTTTCTAAGTTGAAATGTCACCCTTTTAAATGTAATTTGTTTCCTTTGATAAGATATGACATTTAGATCATTCATGTACCTATTTGAACCTGTAATATGTACTCTATAATTTTCCCAAGTTATGCAACAAATGCATCTTCCTTGAGCTTTGTACCTTCATTCTTATTTAAGTGGAAAATGTGAATACTTGTACTTTTGTATCTTGATCATTGTGAAAGACATGAATGAATTATTCTCTTGTAGCCTTGAATATTATTATTTACTAAAAAAAATATTTATCTGATTAGCAAAAATTTAGATCATGAATTTTGTTATCTTTTGTTGCAACTGCATCTTTACATTTAAACAAAATAGTTAGAAAATAAATAGGTTTTTTTCCTCTCTTATGTTCCATAGTTTTTCTTTTCTCTTCTCTGAAATGATTATGGGAATCATATGTGCTGGTGTGGAATATTTTTCTTACCAATTGTGTATTTGTATATGATGTACCTTATGCTTTTGCTTTTTAGAAATCCATTTGCATGTAGTTAGATAGTACAAGGGTACATATCAAAACCTGAGCTCAAATTTGATGCCTTTCCTTTTTCATTTTCAGGTACATTGTGATTGCTAGGAGAGATGGATAAAATATGGAGCTGGAGGTGAAGTGAATAAGACTAGAAGATAACCTAAGGCAATGATGGGTTTCTTCTATACTCTTTTACTTATAATTCCATGCATATGTATTTCGTTCTTTAGTAGTTATGAGTTACATCCCACGGCTTGTGTGGGAAATATTATACTTCTTCATGAATAAATAACATTTAATTTTTGTACTTGAGTTGTATACTTCTTCATTCTTTCAGCTTTATGACATGTATATTGATTGTATAACAAAATAAACAACTCAAACACATAATTAAATGTATTTACATGCAGAAATAATGAGTTTTGAAATACCTGTAATTTTAATAATGAACTCTCTTTCTTATAACTGCAGCTCTGTTTTTGTTACCAAATTTAGCATTTCACCTAAATTGTGATTCCGGCCTTCATCAAGGTAATGCATTAGTCCTTCGGGATTTTGTGTTTCCTTGTTGAAGAAAAACATGGAATAGCAGTCTATGTGAGGTGTTACATTTTGTAGCAGCACACATAGTTGTAGATTACATATAGTTAATCAATTTCTGCAACTGAAAACATGACAAAACTATAATGCATTCCCCTAGTTAGTTCTACTTCATTAATATTGTCCATCGTAACGAAGTTTCAAGTTGCCCATTTTTTCACAATTGTAAAAATTGTCAACATAATCCTCTCACCATGGATATCTCCATCTAATATTTTTTGCAGGATCATCTTGATTGTAAAACTAAAATTGAAAATTTCCTTCCTAATGCTCATATTTCATCTAGTACTCCTCCAGACCATGTATATCAGTAGTTTGTAGCTGCATTTTCCCCACAAATTACTTTCCCATATGATGTATCTACCACTCTTTTTGTTTATGATAATGATTCTCTCATTTATATCCAGGCTCACATCTATAACATGGGAATTAAGTGAACACTAGTCGATAATGGATCCGAGATCAATATTTGTATTTTACCATTCCTTCAAGTGTTCAGCCTTTCCTCAGTAGATGTTAGCCCATCATCCATTTCTCTCCATGCGTATGATTATTCTACATGTATGTGCATGGGCACTATCACTTTACCTCTCATAGTTGGGCCTAAAACCATTCCTATTGTATTCTTTATTAATGACACCATAGTCCAGTTCAATTACTTACTTGGTAGGCCATGACTTCACACTATGCAAGCAGTACCTTCTACAGTTCATCATGGTGCATTAAATTCCTACATCATGGCTCTAAACATAGTATTGTTGCTAACCGTGACCTATTCAAATATTTCCACCTAGACCCAATCACTGTACTTCCTACTCCAATTCAATGCCATAATGTTGGTCCACCCTGTGTTCCTCCTACTTTCATCCCCCTTAAACTTACCTCTAATACTCCTACACATCTCACTAATGATTTCCAACTCACGGAACATCCTACATCCACCATCAACACACTTCCTCTCTAAGGAACTATTTATGCATTTGAAATCATACCATCTACTCTCTAAGAGCGCTCTGTGTTAACACATCCTCCTTTCACATGCACTCTTCTCATACATGAATCTTATTGGCCTCACATTACACTAGATTCTACTTGTTATGAAACTATTTATATGCATGATGGTCTCACTCAGCTAGGATTCACTCTTTCTTATCTCCTCCCTTTCCCTCATTCAACCTTCCCTCTATTACGGATATGTCTACATCAATAGGAGAAGTGCACCAAGTTGGGGGGCCTAAAGGTGGTCTTAAGTGAACGCATTTTTCTGAAAAATAAAAAACTTCAACTTGTATGAGTGTTTTGAAATAGTTACACTCAAAATTGGAAGATGTTGTATAAACATGAATCGTATAATTTTGAGTCTAGTTTCTAAGCTACTAAATTTTATTGAAAATGGATAAGTTTAAGTGGGTCAAATAACTAAAATACCAATAGGTGCTCCTATTTTTGTTAAAAAACATAACAGAGTAACTTTCATGCCCCTCACCATTTTTTAGCACCATTTAGTAGTTTTGAAAACCCTTTTGTAGAAAGATAGCTAGGAGCATCTAGTTTGTGCTTGAATTTTTTTAGATTTTTTTAGAAAGTATTTTTTTTTTATGATTTTTCTAGTAAAAAAATTTTATGTTTTGAAAAATAATGGAGCTCCACCATGCTCCCCCTAACTACCTCAAAAATATCAAAAATTAGAATTTTTTTTAATATGTATAGAATTAGGCCTAGTTTGTGCTAGTATAATTATTTTTCAATTTTGATGACCCAAAACAAAGATACACGAATGAAAGATAGACATATTTAAACTTCAAAAAATAGCTATAAAAATACATAGTTAGAAAATAAATAATATGGAAACCTTATATTAGTCAAAAAATTTGAAAAATTATATTTTTATAAAGAAGAAACTCTACTCTACGTTGTGGTATAATTATTTTTAAACGAATCGATTGTTTTATGTTGATTTATCATGGAGGAAGTGACATTTTTACATTTTCCTAAAAAACACATTGTTTGTTGTGTTTGTGTAGGTCCATGCCTTAGGATTGGGGATCCAAACCAGATCCCAAACCTTGAGGCATGGCTTAGAAAAAGTGAAAACACAAAACACAAAAATATATAGTAAACATTCTTTATAGTATAAACATTGTATATGCTTTTGGCATGCTTCTATTTACACAAATAAATGTTTAAGTATAAGTAAATATAAGAAATTAGGGTCACTCTACACCTTATGGAATTAGTCTCACAACTCCATGAGTCACAGTTTAGGAGAAAGTTTTTTATAGTATAATTTGGTCAGTACATAGGTAATTTTTAGATTTCAGCATTTAGCCTAAAGCTTTTAGTGTTTAACTTCTACAATCGAAACCCTAAACCCTGGGCCATAAACCTAAACCCTAAACTATAAACCTTGAGCCCTAAACCCTAAACCCTAAACCTTGAACCATAATCCAGACCTAAACCTAAACCCTAAACCCTAAGCCCTAAACCTTAAACCTTAAACATTCATCCCTTACCCATGAGCCCTAAACCCCTAGCCTTAAGCCCTAAACCTTAAGCCCTAAACCCTAAACCCTAAACCATGAACCATGAGCCCTAAATGCTAAACCCTAAACCCTGAACCATAAAAAATAAATCCTAAACCCTAAACCCTGACCCTAAACCCTAAACCTTAAACATTGAATCCTAAACCCTAAACCCTAATTCTTTGAACCCTACACCCTTATCCTTGAGCCCTAAAATCTAAAACCTATACCATATACCCTAATACCTAAACCCTAAACCATAAACCCCGAGCCCTAAACCATAAACCCTAAACCTTAAGCCCTAAATGTTAAATCCTAAACCCTAAACCCTAAACCCTAAACCTAAACCATAAACCATAAACCCTAATCCCTAAACACTAAATCCTTAACCCTAAACCCTAAACCATAAACCTTAAACCCAAAATCCTTAACCCCAATCTATAAACCCTAACCATAAACACTAAAACCTAACCAAACCCTAAACACTAAAACCTAAACCCTAAACCCTAAACCCTAAACCCTAAACCATAAACCATAAACCATAACCCCGAACCAAAACCTAAACCCTAAACCTAAACCTAAACCTTAAACCATGAAACCTGAAACCTAAACCTAAACTCTAAACCCTAAACCCTGAACCATATTTCATCAATATTTCCTAGTCTTGTGCCTAGAATCTTCATTGAGTCTCTTTATAGAACTACCTTGTTTATGAGAGGTTGGACAAGTAACTAAATGGATATGACATTTACCTTGTGCCTTGCAATTCATATTACACATCTTTTCCAAACTTATTTCTCACCACATATACTTGCGCTCTTGAATGTAAATTTATTCACACTCTAAAACAAATTTCACATTTCTCATATTTCCATGTATGGTATTATGCAAGATAGGATGACCCATTGGAAGCTAGAAAAAATAACCATCACAACACAAAAATTAATCTTAAAGGAAACAAAAGAAACATAGAGAATATACTAATGCGGAGGTGTAGGATCATAATTGAATTTCTTGCAGTATCCTCTCCTCTGAGAAAGAGAAAGTTCTTGTTCTACTAGAATGGATAGTAAATTTGATAGAACTTCCTGAAGTGTTCAAAATAAGCATAGAAATAGGGGAATGGTGAAGAACACAAAGGGGTTATCAATCACCTAGTAAATCTTTCTTATTCAGTTCTAAAAGGGATTCACCTGCCTACGAATTAGTGACCTTCCACTCATTGATAATTCCTTATATGATAAACCCATGGATGTTTTCAAAAGTGCCTTAAAAAAGATAGGGGTAATCATCAATCCTAGTGAAGGGTGTGATGTGATTTCCAAGAAAATTGAAATTCATATAGATTTAGAGGTCATAACATGAATTTACAAATATCTCTATCATTATAAATGGAAGCCAAGTAACGATGTCTCCTTGTATCCAAGGATCGAAGGACTACTGGGGTTTGTGGAAGGATTGGACATTCAGGAATCTCACATTTCCCTCCTTCAAAATATCAACAGATGAAAGAAATCAAATTGTGATGACTCTCTTTGAATGTTCTACATTTAACCCTTTTCAATTGAATACTCTTTGTCAATTACTAATAATAATGGGTAAGACACAAAACATTACAATGAGTGAAATATTTCCCATGCGATGGGAAAAAGAAGATAGTTGTATTGGGTAATATTTCTTTACCCTGAGCCCTAGCCCCAAGCCATAAACCATAAACCCTAAACCCTAAACCTTGAGCCCTAAACCCTAAACCCTAATACCCAAACCTTAAATATTGATCCCTAAAACCTAAACCTTAAACCTTAAACCTAAACCCTAAACCCCCTAAACCTTAAACCCTAAACCTTAAATTCTAAATAGTAAACCCTAAACCATAAACTATGAAACCTAAACCATGAACCCTAAACCCAAAAAACCCTAAACCATAAACCATAAACCTAAATAAGCCAACCTAAACCCTAAAACCTTGAGACCTAAACCCTAAAACCCCTAAACCCTAAACCCCATAAACCCTAAACCTAAACCACCAGCCCTAAACCCTAAACCCCAAGCAAAGCTGATCACTAAACCCTAAACCAGGAAGCCCAAAACCTAAACCCTAAACCAAAACCTAAACCCTAAACCCTAAACCCTAAACCCTTAACCCTATACCTAAACCCCTAAACCCTAAACCCCGAGCCCTAAGCCCTAAAAACCTAAACCCTAAAAACCCTAAAACCCTTAAAAGCCTAAAATACCCCTTCTAAAAACCCTAAACCCTAAACCCTAAACCCTAAACCAAACCCTAAACCCTAAACCCTAAAAACCCTAAACCTTAAAAACCCTAAAACCCCCAACAAAACACTAAACCTAAACCCTAAACCTAAAATTATATAAACCCATGCGATTTTAAAACCTAAACCCCTTGAACGGATATACGGATTCTAAACCTAAACCTAAACCCTAAACCCTAAACCCTAAACCCTAAACCCTAACCCTAAACCCTAAACCTTGAGCCCTAAACCATAAACTAAACCCCCCGAGCCCTAAACCCTAAAACCTTCTTTAGTGAGCTCAACCCTAAACCCTAAGCCCAAAACCTCGCCTAAACCATAAACCCTAAACCCCTAATCATGAGCTCTCAAACCCTAAACCCTATAAACCATAAACACAAAACCATGAGCCAAAAACATAAACCTAAACACTAAACCCTAAACCTAAACCCTAAACCCTAAACCCTAAACCCTAAACCCTAAACCCTAAACCTAAACCTTAAACCCTAAACCCTATTCCCTAAACCCTAAACCTAAGTCCTAAAACCCAAACCCTAAATATTGAGCCCTAAAACCTAAAACTTAAACCCTAAACCCTAAACACCAAATCCCTAAAACCTAAACCTTAAACCCTAAACCTTAAATTCTAAACACTAAACCCTAAACCCTAAACATCATTTTAGTAAGGATCTCATTTTAGTAAGAAGTAGACAAGCATCATAGAGCCGATTCGTGGTCACTAAAGTGAATTATGGACCAAATTTAAAAATTAGTACCAATTCAAGCAATGGTAGGGCCAAAATCCAATCCAGAAGGTCAAAAAACCTACAAAATGAATATATGTTTTAACAAAACAAAGACCGACTACAATATATATGGCTTGAAAGTTTTAGGTCATTGCTGAAATTTTGAAAATGAGTAAGTACTGACCATATTAGATTTTGAAAAATTATCTTCTAGATTATCACTGTCAGAACTACAACCACTTCCATTAGGTGCAGAGTGACCCTAAAATATTATACTTTTATTATTTCTTATACTTAACATTTATTTTACTAAATATGGCTCCTTCCAGCCCCTACAAACTTCATATAGAACAAAACACGTATACGTGTTTTTGTGTTCATAGAAATGTACGTGTTTTAGGTTCATGAATTCCCGAGCCTAGGAAAATATAACGTTATCACGTTTCATTCATTTTTGGGTTTTTGTCCACTTTTTGCCCCCAACTTGGTGCACTTACCCACTAATGTAGCCAAACTTTAAACACACACTTAGTACATTGTAAATACCTTGAACTCAAAGAAAATAAATTATATTCTTCGTTATTGAATAATTAAATACAACATGTCATAAATAATAAAACAACCCCCAACTCGATTTGCATGCAAAATCTAACTAACTTCAATTAAATTTACTCTAGGTGGCAAAATTTACTATTTTTAGCAGTTTACTAGAACATGCTATTCTTAGTAAGTTTGCATGATTATTTGCATGGGCACAAAAATTCCACTTATTTTATACATGCCTAAATTAGAGGAATTTCCAACTTTCTAACCTATTATGCATGCAAGATACTAAAAATAACTAATTCCCAAAAATAGGAAAAACCAAATTGAAACTTAAATCCTAATTTTTCGCCCCCAGATGGTGGATTTCAGGCCCAATTTTTTTTTAAAAATGGCTCTAACTAGAAAGGTAGGCTAACTGGTGTGTTTATCTCATCAAAACAAGTGGTTTACAAACATGGGCTCAAACAAACACCCGAATCAAAATTTATGACCATTTTAAGTTTTTGTTAAATCTAGTGCATCATTCTCCCATATTTGAAAAAGGCATCTCGTGCAAGTTGTCTTCTTCAAATTTCTGCCATGTATCTTTATCCAACTTCTTAATCTCCCACTTTTTGACACATGTGTTGTCATCTTGTTCCAATCTTTTCCAATGTACCAAATATTTATTGTATTGTCCATGTCGTGTGTTCACAATTTTCTTGTCTAAAATCTAATCTACTCCTTTCTTTTTCACTTGAACTTGCTTGCCTCCAATATACTACTTCTTCAATAACATCCCCTTCTTCACTATCTCCATGAAAACAATATAAATCTGAAACATTAAATACTGGAGAAATATCAAAATTTCCTAGAAATTCTACCTCATATGCATTATCATTTATCTTTTTCACAATATTACATGGACCAATCTTCTTGTACTTTAGTTTGTTGTAGGTTCCTTTTGGAAACATTTCTTTCTGAAGGTATACCATAAAAATTCACCCACTATAAACACCATTCTCCTTCTATGGACATATGTTATTTCCTTATACTTATCATTACTATTATGCAGCTTCTTCTTACACTTCTTCCTGCAATTGTTGTATATGTTCTGGAAATGCTTCTACATCATCACTAAATTTTCCATCAATTGGTAGCTGCACCAAATCTAACACCCCTTTTGGATTACTCCAGTACACAATATAAAATGGAGACTTTCTTGTGGACCTATTTACTAATCTATTTAAGAAAACTCAACTTGTGGTAATGCTAAGTCCCATTGTTTTCACTTTTCCCCAACTATGCACCTTAATAGGTTTCCCAAACTCCTATTTACCACCTCTATTTTCCCATCATTCTAAAGATGATAGGCACTACTAAACTATATTTTAGTTCCCAACTTCTTCCATAAAGTCCTCCAGAAATGACTTAAGAACCTTGTATCCCTATCTAAGTAATGGTTTTTGTAATACCATGCAACCAAACAACTTCTCTGAAAATCAAAGCTATTACTCTTGTTGCATCACTAGTGTTATTATAGGAAATAAAATGAACCATCTTATAAAACTTATCAACAACAACAAAAATTGATTCATTACCTCCTTTTTTGTTTGGTAATCACAAAACAAAATCCATACTCAAATTTGTCCATGGTCCTTTGGGAACAGGAAATGGCATATACAACCTTGTATTCTATGCATGTCCTCTCGATACTTGGAAAATTCTACACCTCTCCACATATCTTACCACATCTCTTTTCATCTTTGGCCAATAGTATTTCTCTTCTACCAAATCTATAGTCTTATCCTTACCAAAGTGCCAACCAATCCTCCACTATGCAGCTCTTTCACTATATTGTGTCTCATAGACCCAAGTGGAATACATAATTTTCATCCCTTACATAGATAGCCATCCTGCAAAAGGTACTCATCCTAGAAATTACCTACATCACCTGACAATGGACTACTTAACCTTTCAACAATATCCTTGAAATCAAATTCAAAAAATAAAAATCCTTTATTGCTTCAAAACCAACCATCTCATTCTCCATAGTTGTAAATAGAGTCACACACCTACTAAATGCATCCGTAACTTGGTTTTGTTTTCCTAATTTATGATTTAGAGAAAAGGTATAACCCTGCAAAAATGATACCCACTTTCCATGCCTACTATTCAAATTCTTTTGTGTATTCACATACTTCAGGGCTATGTGGTCTGTAAATAACAAAAACTCCTTAGGCACTAAGTAATGCCTCCAATGCCTCAATGCTTGTACAATTACATAAAATTCCACATCATAAGTAGAGTATTTCTTTCTTAACTCATTTAATTTATCATTAAAGAAAGCTATTGGCTTCCCGTCTTGACTTAGGATAACATTGATACCCACATGTGAGGTGTCACAATCAACCTCAAACACTTTATAAAAATATGGTAGTGCCAAAATAGGTGCTTCTATCACCTTCTTCTTCAATAACTTAAAGCTATCCTTAGTTGCCTTTGTCCACAAAAACTCCCTTCCTTTTGTGTGATCTGTTATAGGTGCTACAATATTGCTAAATGTTTTTATAAACTTTCTATAAAATGTCGTTAAACCATTAAATATTCTTACCTCTATTATACTCCATGGAGTAGGCCATTCAATAATTGTCCTTATCTTTTATAGGTCCATCTTTACCCCATCTACTAAAATAATAAAACCCAAAAATACCAAACTCTCTTGCATAAACATGCACTTCTTAAAATTTTCATAGAGATTCTCTTTCCTTAACACTTCAAATATCACCCTCAGATGCCTCAAATGTTGTTCTTTAGTTTTATTGAAATCAAGATATCATAAAAAAACCACAATAAACTTACCATTGTTCTCCCGCAGTGATCAGGGGATCAATTTCAGCGTTAAATGTTCCCTAAACTTCCCTAAACAGTGAAAGTGCAGTAGATCCTTTAAATTTTGATCAACCAGAAGGTCAATGTGGGTCAACAAGTCCATGGTGATGTATACATGTGCATAATTGGCCAATTAGCTCAGTCAACAATGGACAAGTGGAAAAAGGTGAAAAATTATGTTTGGCACCTCCGGTCTTTGACGGTCATATGGTAAAAGGTAGGCTAGGCAAAGGAGTCATAGGCTGGTGGGGCCCACTTTTGTATCGAGGGGGACCCTACCACCGTGAGGATGATTATATCATCGCCAACGTGTTGGGTCCTCAAGCCACCACGTGGCCTGCCACCACTTTTCCATATTTCATTATTCGAATGTCACATTATATTACTTGGGTTGAATTTCATTTGGTTACCTTTGTAATTATTTGGCATATTAACTTCCATGTCATTTTCTATGTTTGGAAATGCTCAAGACTATCCCAACAGGTTTGGGATGACCCCTTATAACATGGAGATCAACTTTCATATTTATCACAACAGCCTATAAGAATTGGCAAGATCCCATTGAACATGGACAATTAACATTACCTTGGCGGATTTCCTTATCCATACAACAAGATAACCAATATAACCTCAGTTCTTAGCCAATGTGACCACCTCGAATAGGTTTACAAGCCCCATTTAAACCTCACAATGAACCAATGGAAGGCATAGCTCAATAGTCTGTATAAAAGATTCGGTGGTAATTCAACCAAACCAAAGCTAACCAACTACCTTATCACCACATCTCGAGGGTGGTTCACCATTCAAAAATGCACATGCCACATCATACGTGGCAAGATCAAAGTGAGCTGATCATAATTAAAATGGAGGGAAAAATGTCAAGTGTGGCTATTGCCACGAGTAGATTGGCATAAAACACCTATATTTAAACATCAACTGCTTCTCCCGTTTTGGATTTGGGATATATCCCAAACCTTGCAAACAGGTTGTCGAGGGAGATGGAGGGGGATTCAACCCCAGAACCAATTGGTTCCCAAACTAATTCCTCATTGTTCTACCAAAGAGGCCCATCGAGCTAATAAAAGGGCTAGCTGGTATTTGAACAAGGACAGAAATCAACTCAAGTATGTAAAAAGTGCAAAGGTAGTAAGCGTATAACTTACAATTTATGGGATTTTTGTGAGTTTTGGAAGCTTGTAAGAGACAAAGAATGAACTGGAAGAACTGCTATGAAGGTTTAATTTTCCATATTTGTTTTAATTTCATTGATCACGTGTTTTTGCAAAACTATTTAATTAATGGAACAATCATATAATTACCAGGGATGTAGGCCAAGTTTTTCAAACCCCGTAAACATATTGTTGTTCATGTCTTCTCTGATATTAATGTTTTAGCTCTCTGTTATTGCAAAATCAAATATTATATTTACTTCAATTTCTTTTAAATAAGTTCAATTTTTAAAAGTTATCCATTCTCATTTCAGAATACAAATGGTTGAAGACAAATCAGTTTAATCTCAAGAATTCCACATTAAAATGAGACATTTAATGGATTTTAAAAGACTTAATTAAATCCATATTTTGAAAACTAGATGCACACAAAGAATTTTTAAGTCGGTTCAAGTGGAATTTTTAATTTTGGGATCACTGGTATTAGAGCAGTTAGATAGCCGTAATAGCTTCTGATTGTGTGTGGAAACTTTTTATTTCAGTTTGCATATTGGTTTCAGATTTTCAGAATTTGTAGACATTTTGGGGCTTACTTCTTTTGTGCAGTGCAGTTGTGTGGAATTAAATTTGTGTTTGCAGGAATAGGGAAAACATGGGAAAGCTATCCAAGAAAGAGAAGCTTGATGAGCTTGAATCCATTAACTTACGCAACTCCAGGAAAAAAAATCTTTCCTGAGAGCTAATTTTTATTCCTTAGAAGAGGAAATAGTGCGGTTAAAATCCGAGCCAAAATCCTCTACAACCAAGAAAGAGGAATATGTCAACGAGATGCTTGCATAGAGAAAGAAGTTGATGGTTTTTGTTAAAGAGTTACAGGAAGAAATATAGACCAAGGATGCCCTCTTAGTAAAGCTGCAACAAGGTGAAAAAAAGAAAGAAATGTCTTCCAAAACAAATGCAGGTACTATGATAGAATGCACTATAAGTTGTTCACATTTTCATTCTTCATCTCATTTAGTTTCATACATTCCTTTGGGTGAATTTAAAAACATACTAAGGGAATTGGGTCTAAGCTAATGTGTAAAATGGGATTTAATGGAAGAGGCCTTGGTAAAAATGGCCAAGGTGATGCTAACCCAATACAGGTAGAGGAACAACCTCAAGTTTGTAGGTTTGGGTTATTCTAGTGGGAAAATGGAAATTGGAGAGAATTCCAAAGTAGCCAAAGGAAGACAAGCTTCCAACAACAAAGATTCTACGCCACTAGATTTGCAGGATTCCTCCATCAAGAGGAATAATGAAAGGTGTAAGAAAACATGTAAATGAGGAAATGAAATTCCACCTCCTCCCACTTACACTAAAAATATCACTAAGGGGAAATTGAATCCTAAAAATTCTAAAACACTCTTTCAGTTTGAACAATATAGCTTTGGTAGGAAAAAATATGATTTTCCTTGCATGTTTTGTGAAGGTACTAATAATTTTGCAGCATATTGTTGGAAGAGGAAAAATATGATAAAGAAGTTAATGCCTTTTGTGAATGATAAGGCAGGTGCTAAAGACCAATCTCACTCTGGTAAGGAGAGAAATGGAAAAAATGTTACCTCTCCTAAACAGAGGAATCATTCTCTTAGATAGAGCTCAACAGATGGAAAAATGGGTAAGACTCCTACAAACAAGGAAAATAAATTTTGTTCCCATTGTAAAAGTAATGGTCATGATGTTAAGATGTGTTGGTATTTTCCTTCAATGCAACATTGGAAAGTTTTTAAAAATGAAAATAATGTCAAACCAAGATGATCTAACTCATGTAGATGCTCATTTTGGTACTGAGGAAAAACCACCTAAAAGGAAAAATCCAAGTAATTAGATGGGTAAAACATTCCTCAATTTTATGTTTGCATTGCAGTAACTGTTGATAGTATGCAAACATTTTCAGAGCTATATTTTAGGGATTCCTGATGTTTGATGAAAGGATTTATTCCTATGTTAATATTCAGCTTTAAAAATTTTATGGAAAAAGTCATAGGGAAGATTTGAGTGATAGGTTCATCATACTCATATTGTCTTCTCAAATTTTTGGTTGGAAATTACATTGATGACATCTGTATGTAGGGATATGGGAATCATCAGAATGTCTAATTTTGAAACTTGCAGATTTATAATGTTGTCATTTGTGCAAATTTATGGATGCTTATAAGACCCATTCGGGCACTTGTTTGATATTGTAATAAATTGACAAACTTTTTGTATCCATGTGTGTTATTTGCACTAATTTTTAAGACCCTCATTATTGGGAAAATTTGATTTTAGCAACTATCAGATGTGGTTGCAATTAGGGTGTAAATTTATTACACTAACAAACTAGTTTGCAAAGTGGCACCAGGTGATCATTTTATAGATTATGGAAGTTCACCGATTTGGGTAAGCATACAGTTTGTTATCTATCCTTTTACAGTTTAGTGTATGGATAGAATTGGTAGATTCACGTGGATTCAGTTTATTGACTATAGCTATTTTTGGGTGTGATAGTCTAATTTACTCTGGATAGTGAATATTTGCATTTGTTATAGTTTCAGATGGATAGTGGGCACTAGCCTAATTGTGGGACAATTTAGATGTCTGGTATATTGATATGTGTTTATGAAATTATAATTTTTGTAATCGGGCATATCAAAAGTGATAGTTGAACACTATCTTTCCTTAATATAATGGGTGTTATTATCTAGTCAACTATTTTTGATGGAATTACAGTGGGTTTGACAGTTGACAGTTGTGTGCAGAGTTGATAGGGTTGCAACATTTCAGTTGACCACTAGCTTAATTGGGTGTTATTATCTAGATCAGTTATGTAATTAGCTAATAAACTATTTGCATTTTATTAACCTATAATGTTATTTCAGGTTCTTGTATGTGTTTTGTGTAATGCAGGAAGAGATATCATGATTTGTGGGTTGATAAACAACTTTTTGAGGACAAAAATCCTTCTCAGTGGGGAGGAGTGATCAGGGGATCAATTTCAGTGTCAAATTGTTCCCTAAACTTCCCTAAATCATGATAGTTCAGTAGATCCTTCAGAGATATTTCCGATGACCATAAGAACATGGAAAATAGACACTTTGAGCTCAAGATGGGTCATTCAAAGTTTGGTCAACAAAAAGGTCAACATTGGTCAACAAGTCCATGGTGACGTGTACATGTGTACAATTGGCCAAGTGGCTCAGTTAGTAATGGACAAGTGGAAAAAGGTGAAAAATTATGTTTGGGCACCTCCAGTCTTCAATGGTCATATGGTAAAAGATCGGCTATGGAGTCCGTAGCCGGTGGGGCCCACTTTTGTATCGAAGGGGGACCCTGCCACCATGAGGATGATTATATCATCGCCAACGTGGTGGGTCCTCAAGCCACCATGTGGCTTGCCACCACTTTGCCATATTTCATTATTGGAATGTCACATTATATTACTTGGGTCGAATTTCATTTGTTTACCTTAGTAATGATTTGGCATATTAACTTCCATGTCATTTTCTATGTTTGGCAATGCTCGAGACTATACCCAATGGTTCAAAATTACCCCTTATAACATGGAGATCAACTTTCATATTTATCACAACAACCTATAAGAATTTGCGAGATCCCATTGAACATGGACAATTAACATTACCTTGGGGGATTTCCTTATCCATACAATGAGCTAACTGATATCAACTCGGTTCTTAGCCAATATGACCACCTCGGATGGGTTTACAAGCCCCATTCAAACCTCACAGTGAACCAACAGAATGCATAGCTCGATAGTCAATATAAACAAATTGGTGGCAATTCAACCAAACCAAAGCCATCCAAACTACCTTATCACCACAACTCAGAGGGCGGTTCAACATTCAACAATGCACGGGCCACATCATATGTGGCGAGCTCACAGTGAGCTGATCATAATTATAATGGAGGGAGAAATGCCAGATGTGGCTATTTCCATGAGTAGATAGGTATAAAATGCCTATATTTAAACTTGTCAACTCTTCTTCCCATTTTGGATGTGGGATATATCCCAAACCTTGCAAACCGGTCGCCGAGGGAGATGGAGGGGGATTTGACCCCAGAACCAATCAGTTCCAAAACTAATGCCTTGTTGTTCTACTAAAGAGGCTCGTCAAGCTAATTAAAGGGCTCGCTGGTATTTGAACAAGCACGAGAAATCAAATGTGTAGACTATGAAAAGGTAGAAAGCGTATAACTTGCAATTTATGGGATTTTTGTGAGTTATGGAAGCTTGTGAGAGATAGAGAAGGAACTAGAAGCATTGATATGAAGGATTAATTTTCCATTTTCGTTGTAATTTCATTCATCGCGTCTTTTTACAACTATTTAATTAATGGAACGATCATATAATGACCATGGTATGTAGGCCAAGTTTACCAAACCCCATAAACATATTGTTGTTCGTGTCTTCTTTGATATTAATGCTTCAACTCTCTTTTATTACACAATAAAATATTATATTTATTTCAATTTCCTTTTAAAGAAGTTTAATTTTTAAAATTTATCCAATCTCATTTTGGAATACGAATGGTCGAAGACAAATTAGTTCAATCTCAATAATTCTGCATTAAAATGAGACATTTAATGGATTTTGAAAGACTTAATTAAATCTGTATTTTGAAAACTAGATGCACACAAAGAATTTTTAAGTCGGTTCAAGTGGATTTTTAATTTTTGAATCACACAACGCACAATGTTCATCAACCTCATAAAAGTGCTAGGTGCATTAGATAACCTGAATGGCATCACCAACCACTCATATAATCCATCCCCTTTCTTGAATGTTGTTTTCCACTCATCTCCTTCTCTGATCCGAATCTGATGATAACCACATTGAAAATCAATCTTGGTTAAATACCTAGATCCAGAAAGCACATCCATCATATCATCAAGGGGAGGTGTTGGGAACCTACACTTGATTGTAATTTTATTGATTTATTTTCTATCCATGCACATTATCCATGTTCCATCCTTCTTTGGAGTCAATAAAGCTATAGTTGCACACGGACTCATGCTCTCCCTTACTACACCCTTTCTCATGAGCTTTATCACTTGCTTATTCAATTTTGCATGCAATGTCGGATCATCCTATAAGCTATTTGATTTTGGGAGTGGAGACCCTAGGATCAAATCAATATGGTGTTGAATATCTCTTTTGGGTGGTAACCCATTTGGTATCTCATCAGGAAAAACATCAGAAAATTATTCTATTAAATTTTGTCTCTAATGGTATTTGTGTATTTAGAGATTCATCTTTATTTGAGACCAGTCCATAACAAAAACTTGTTTCCTTTTCCTCCTTCAAAAATTCTTTTCAAAAAGAATATTTTCAGCCTTCCCCTCTTCCTTAAGAGGTAGCAAAACTATTTTTGTGCCATCCTTCCAAAAGTATAAGTATTCTTTCCCCCATCATGAATTACTTTTCTATCAAATTGCCATGGTCTGTCTAGCAAAATATGACATGCATCCATAGGAATAACATCACAAAAATCTCATTCTTATAAATTTTACCAATATATAAATATATTAAACATCTCTTATCAATAGTAAATTCATTATCCTTCTTAAACCATGCAATACGGTAAGGATTAGGATTCCTCTCACAATGCAGGCCTAGTTTCTCAACATCTCATTTGAAACCATATTCTCACAACTACCACCATCAATAATAACATTACATACATTTCCTCCTAAAGTGCATCTTGTTCTAAAAATATTTGTACGTAGCCATGCATCCCCCTTGACCTCCTTTCTTGGAGAAATCATCTTCCTTTTGATCATCAAATATTCTCCCACATCTGGTGGGATTTCTAGGTTTTCTTCTTCTTTTTCTTGTTCATCTTCAGCAATATTTAATCTTGGATGATATTCTTGCCTCTTGTCATGTGTATGATAATGTGGGCATTCAAATTCCCTATTCCCCTCTTCACAACATCTATAGCAAACAAATAGTCTTCATGGAGCCTCCCATCCTCTACCGCCAGCATATCCTCTGCCCCAAGGAAATCTTCTACCTCTTTGTTGATTTGGGAGATATTTTCTTATATCTTCTTCCATTTCCACTCCACAAGGTTGTTCTCATCTACCTCTACTGAAACCATCTCATCCCTGAAAGGAGGATGATTCCCCCTATTCATACCAGGTGATCTCCTAAAACTTTTTGCTTCTATTTTTCTTCTTCCTTTAAATCTAGTTGATAGGCATCCTCCATGATCTTGATCATGTGCATGCTTAGCTCATCTTGAATAGAAAATTTTAATCCATTTACATACCTTACAGCCATTTGTTCCTTAGTTTCTTCATGCTCTACACAAATGGACAACTTGTAAAACTCATATGTGTATTCTTTTATGGTTTGTAAGTTCTGTCTAAGATTTTGAAACCTCATGTAAAGGGTTTGTGCATAATCCACATGGAGAAATTTGTCTTTTATCTTCTTCTCCATCTTACTCCAGGTCCTAATCCTTTCTTTCCCCTTTCTTGACCACTCTTTTTGTAGGTGATCCCACCATAACATATCATGACCTTTTAATTTCGTGTGCATGCAAATTTTACCTTCTTTTCCTTTAATATAGCCTTCCACTCCAAACATTTTCACATGTTATTCAACCAATCTATCATCTCCTCTTGTTTTAGGCTACCTCCATATTCTGAAACATCAACTCTTATCCCATCATTATTTCCTTCTAATTCTCGAAGCATCCTTTTTTCAAAAGCTAAGGGTGGTCCTTGTGTTTCCTCCTCTTCACAAACTTCTTCTTCATCTGTTTCATCTCCACCTTGATTTTATCTCTGGGATAAAATTGTAGCAATCTCAACAAACTTGCCTCTACAAATCTTGCATGTTTCTATTCATATGGGAAATAACACCTCCTCTTCCTCTTCCTCTTCCTACCATTTTTATTCTCCACCAAGACTCAAAATTTCTCTGATACCACATAATGTAGCCAAACTTTAAACACACACTCAGAACATTGCAAATACCTTGAAATCAAAGAAAATAAATTATCTTGTGCGTTATTAAATAATGAAATAAAATGCGTCATAAATAAGAAAACAACCCCAACTCAAGTTTCCATGCAAACTCTTACTAACTTCAATTAAATCTACTCTAGGTGGCGAAATTTACTATTTTTAGCAGTTTACTAGAACATGTTATTCTTAGTAAGTTAGCATGCTTATTTGCATGGGCACAAAAATTGCCTCATATTTTCTACATGTCTAAATTATAGGAATTTACAAATTTCTAACCTACTATGCATGCAAGAGACTAAAATTAACTAATGCCCAAAAATAGGAAAAAAATGGATTGAAACTTAAATCCTAATTTTCAGCCCCCAGATGATGGATTTTGGGCCTAAAAATTGTCTAAAATGGCTCCAACTTGCAGGGTGGGTTGACTGGTGTGTTCATCTCATCAAAACAAGTGGTTTCAAACAAAAAAAGGGCTCAAATGGAAACCCGAATAAAAAATTATGACCGTTTTAAGTTTTTGTTAAAACTAGTGCATCAATCACTACTACGTATGGCATCCACGTCTTTCATTTATCAGTCTTTCTTGCACACACTTCTCGTTATTTTCCACTCACGCTTGGGTAGTCTTGGCTTGACTACATTGGTGGCACTTTAGATCCTAGTCACACTAGTATCACATTTCCCATGCCCTTCGGTCGTGTTTCTATTTGTAATGATTCATTTCTTGGTTATACTCAAAATCTCACATGTTTGTATGTACACGATTGTCCACATCTACATTTCACTAATAAATAATATGCAATGGGCATGTAAATTTCACATCGTAATGGCTCTTTATATGATCAACCCCAAACTATTACTTATCAAGTTTCATACCCATATTCAATTGGATTTGATCCTAACAATGATGATATTCTAGATGATTTTACTTGAATCTTATACACATCATACACTTCGGGCATCATGATTATCCTCCCCCCTCCTAGCATCATCAGATGTCTATCATTTCTACTCCTACACTTTTTGCTTCATGAGTCACATTTCTAAGAAATATTACACAACTTGATACACATTTTGTAACGTCAATAGCCTATGATGCCCTCTAGTTCCACATTTCATACTCAACTATTAGGGTCTAAATCTGAAATGAACCTCACATCATTCACACTTCACACTCTATGCTTCATGCTCTACCTTTTTAGCATACATTTTCAAATTAATTACCCTATGATGGATTCTAGTTCCATGGTTCATACTCGATTTCTGAGGGTCTAAATATGAAATGAACCTCACCACATTCATCTTCTACGATCTATGCTTCGTGACATATCTCTATAACACACATTGTCCAACCATTTCCGATGATGCACTCTTGTTCTATGGTTCGTTATTGATTGTTGAGGGGTCTTTTATAAATGAACATCATAACATACTTAACCACATTTTCTAGGGGGCACGGTGCCCCTATGAAATTCACATTGCATACCATTACATTACATTTATACACAACATATTACATATCTTGGTCACATTTTCTATTGATTTATCATTCTTACATGTACACCTTATTTCCCATGCTAGACGGATACTTAGGATGTCAATATATTTTCTATATACACGTGTGTTCACTTGTTCTTTAAATTTGAATGCATACTTGCTCCATGTTCTTACACACTACAATGATGCTTGGCATTGTACCCTTTTCCAGTCCAACCAAGGCTCCTAGGGGAATCTACCATTACTACATTTAGTACACATCACAAGTGTTATTATTTCATTATTTACTACCTTTACTATCTAGAAAATCATTTCCATTGGTATATACATGCTTTGAAATACTCTTTATCTTTCTAATATGCTAACGGGTGCTTCATGTGTAAAATTTTATTTTCAAGAACTATATGACACCATGATTGTCTGTTACATTTTGCTTGATATTGTTTGATATTGTACGCCATTATTTGTGGGATATGTCATATGTCTTGTCTAATCAATGTTTGTATTATTTTGGCCACTTCGGCCTTGATTGTCTTGTGACATTGTGAGAAGCTATAATGAATGCTCCAAAGTACTTCAATTTGATGACTAAAAGTGCAGTCCATTTCTTTTCTATTTAAATAAATTTCCTTTTATTATGATATGTATGTGTTGGAAAATTTAAAATGTCCATTTTACATGGCGAAGCCCTGATCAAAATTTTCCAGAATTCTTCTTTTATCCCTTTTTCAGCTATAATAGATGTATTTTCTGATTCAAAATACATAATGTATCACTTTTCTATTGAAGTTGATTTGTTGTTGGAAACTAAAACATGATAATTGTTATCTTGATTATGGCATGCTTTTCTTTTTTTTTATATCACTTATTTGATTTACATACAACTTTTAAAGCATGTATTAGTTAAAAACAACATGATGGAAAGATGTAAATGTCCATTTTACATGGCGAAGCCCTCATCAAAATTTTCTCAAACTTCTTTCTCATTCTGTTTCTAGTGTAATCTTCTCTCTCTAGTTAACTTCAACCTTTAAATTATGACTCTTCTTCTTCATTTGTAATCTGGAACATGTACTTTTATCTACAATTCTCTCCTCTATTCTGTAATGCAACTTCTTCTATTTCTAGAATAGTTGTTGAACTTTGTGTTGCATTCTTCCTTCATACCAATATGTACTTGTCACTTATCTGCTTCATGTACCATAGGATAGAAGTTATTGAACTCTAATCTTTATCTATAGTGAGGACTGTAAGATATGATTTATTTCTTCTTGATTACAACTTGTTCCTACACACTTGAGAAAATAGTTAGAAAATATTTAGGCTTTTTGGCCTCTCTTATGTCCATGTTTTTTTTTCTTCTCTTTCCTTCTTTCTAAGTGAGTAAATCATGTATATTGTTTGATCTTCAAGTAATCTATATCTCCTATTATTAAGAGATCCATGTGCATGAATTAGGATAGTATAGGAATATGGATTAACCCTGAGCTTGTAACTGATGATTTTCCTCTTTTTTCTTTTTTTCAGGTACAATGCTTTTGCAGTGAAGATGGAGAGGGAACAAAGCTGAAGATGAAGATGCATGATAACCGAAGGAGAAACCTCCAAGGAAATGATGGGTTATCTCATACTCCTTTATTTTCTCTTTCATGCATGTGTACCTCTTATTTCAGTAGTTGTACTTTACTTTCCAGTTACATCCCACGGCTTGTGTGGGAACATTTTGAAATTCCTTATGAATAAAACATTGAATTGTGAAATTGAGTTGTGTATTTCTTTCTACATTTCTACTTTCTGATATGGATTGTATGATGAACTAAACAACCCAATAATATAATTGAATGTCTTAATCATGAAGGAAAGAACATTAAAGAATACCTATAACATCCAGTAATGAACTCTTGATTTTTATAATCTATAGTCATGATTTCTACTCCAAAACCTAACACTTCATCTATTCTGCAATTCGGTGTCTTCATCAAGGTAAACACAATTGTTATCCTTCGGGGCTTTGTGTTCTTTTGTTGAAGATAGCATGAAATTAGACTATGTGATCTGTTATGTTTTGTAATAGCACACATAGCTATATATTTCATGTAATCATTAATTAATTCAACAATAATAATATTATCTGAAAGAACCTCCCTAGCTTAGGTATACTTCACCAATGCTATCCATCGTAATGAAGTTTTGAGTTGCCCATTTTTGCACAAGTGCAAAAATTGTCAACATTTCTGGTGATCCTGCGGGAAAGCTTCCTACTAGCTTGTAAACCAGTGCCTTTCTCTTGTCCATTGGGCATGGATTCTAAAGCATGTAACCAAAATCTTGTCTTCCTAAAGGTCCAACCCTTCCAAAATGAACTAAAATTGGGAAAGGATCTGTAAACTAGATCACGTGCATGAATGCACTTATTGAATTAAAAAATTTACAATGTGTAGGAACTACACTTATTGAAGGGAAATCCTACTCTAAACAAACACTGTAGGATTTTTCAATAACAATGTTTTTGAGAAACATACCATTCATAGAATGGGAAGTTCCTCTCCATTCAGCCTCGAGAGCTGAAAATCATTGTGTTCTTTGCAAGCTGAAATCATGTAAGGACCACTCCAGATTGTATCAAACTTCGTGTGTCTTCCTTGGCTTTGCACATCAACATCCCACTTTAACACAATATCTCCTTCATTGAAGATTCTAAATTTGGCTTTCTTATCAAAAGTCTTCTTCATCTGTTTCTGATTCTTTTCCATGTTTAAATGAGCTTGATCTCTTAGCTCTTGTAATTCCATTAATTTACATAATGAACCTGCAATGGTTCATTTTCAAGCAGCTCCATTTGATGCAACAAATCTAATGTGGGTAACTCAACTAAAATAGGCATTCTTGCTTCTCTTCCGTAAACAAGCTTGTATGGTGAATTTCCAATTGATCTTTTAGGAGTCACTCTATCAACCCAAAGTGTGAATTCAACATTAGATGCCAAGCTCTCTGGTTATCTTTGAGTGTTCTTCTGATGATCCTTAAAATATTCTTGTTAGTACTTTCAGCTAACCCATTACCTTGTGGGTAATAATTAGATGAAGAACTTAGATAAATTCCATGGTTAACAACCCAATCTGTTACCTTTGCACCAAGAAATGCTAAAGCATTATCTGATATGATAGTTGTTGGACACCAAATCTATAAACTATACCTTCATAAAAGGATAGTATCAAAGTTTCATTAGCATCTTTCAAGGCTATTGCTTCAGTCCAAATGTAAAGTAATCTGTAGTAGTCAAAATCCACTTGTGTCCTTATGAAAAGGTGGGTTTATCATGCCAATAAAATCAAGGCCCCACTACATAAAAGGTTGATCAACTGAAATAGGTTGTAAGGGCAGCGAAGCTAAACATTCTTTTCCAACAAAGAAAGCACATTTCTTACACTTTCTAATCCATTCAAAATAGTCCTTGAATATGTTGGGCCAATAGTAACCAGCTTTCATAATTTTTAAGGTTGTGGTATGTGTTGAGAAATGACCTCCTATAGGTCCTTCATGGAATTATGATAATAATTGTTGAATTTTATCATAGTCAACACATCGCAACAAGATTCCATTTATATCCTTTTTGAATAATACACCATCAATGAAAAACATAGGGTACAACTTGTAATCTGAAATACCTTCATTTATTCTTGTCCATACCTTCCGGATAGATGCCATGCTGTAGATAGTTAACTAAATCAGTCATCCATCTTGATTCCTGGACTTCTTGAGCAAGTTCAGGTTGCTGATTTTCTAGCTGAACCATAATGTCTGATTGTTGATACGTAATTTCAGCATGTTGTTTTGAATCTTCTAGTTCTGTAGCTTGTTGTTTTTCCATATCAGCAATTAGATGTTCACACAAGCCTTTTCCTCAACTATCTTCGCAACATGAATATCAACATCATATTCCATGACCTTCATTATCCAACCTACTCTTTTCTCATTCAATTCTTTATTTAACAAGAAAGCTTTCACACTTGGATGAGAAACAAGAACATGAATTTTGTTGTTTGAAAGCATGTACTTAAAATTCTTTAGTCCTCTGACTACTAAAAGTACTTGTTTTTCAAGAAATGTGTACCTTGTTTCGTAATCATGCAAGCTCTATCCAAAGAAAGCAATTGGCTACTCAACATTTTCATCATTAACTTGAGTTAATATGGTTGATATTGTTTCAGCTCCTACAAGTGCATACATTGTAAAATCTTTATCAAAATTTGATTTGCAAGAGTAGGAGCTTGAGAGATGGCTGCCTTAATTGATTCAAACCCTTCTCTCCCTTCACTGGTCCAAGAGAAAGTTTTCTCTTTCTTTAACATAGTTGTCAATGGTTTCACCAATGCTGCAAAATCTGGAACAAATCTTCTAACAAAGTTGATTTTTCCAAGAAAACTCTATAATGCCTTCTTATGATGAGGTAATGATAGTTGTGATATGGCTTCATCTAAAAGGATCAATTGCTAAACCTTGTTTAGAAACAATATGACCAAGTAATTTACCTTGATGTACTAAAAGATAGACTTTAGCGGATTCAAAGATATTCCAAACTTGTCTGCATAACTGAAAAGTTCTACCTTAGATGTATTAGATGTTCTTCTAAATTTTTTTGAGAATATAATAACATCATCTAAATAAACAAGGATGCATTTATTTAACAAGCTATGAAAATCCATGTCCATTGCATGTTGAAATGTTGCACCAACATTTGAAAGGCCGAAAGGCATTCTTTTGTAAGCATAAGTACCCCACTTAGTGGTGAAAGTTGTTTGTACCTATCCTCTTCTCGACTAAAATCTGATTGTATCCACTATAGCCATCTAGAAGAGATAGTCTATCTTGAACCAAAAATTGTTCTCAAAATCTGATCCATATTTGGAAGTGGGTAGTGATCTTTTAATGAAGCTTTATTAAGATCTCTAAAATCCACACATAATCTGATTTCTCCATTTTTCTTCCTAACAGAACAAGATTGGCTACCCAACTTGAATGCTTAACTGAAAGATAATACCTGATTCGATCAACTTAGATAACTCTTTCCTCATTAGAGGCTCTATTTTGGGATTTACAGGCCTCTGTTTTTTCCTAACTGGCTTGGAATTTGGCTGTAATTCAATAGTATGTTGTGCTAAACTGGGATCAAACCCTTTCAGGTCTTGGTATTTCCAAGTGAAAACATCTTTAAATTCCTTACAAAGATTAATAAAAGAATGTTTTTCAGCTAAAGAACATACCTTTCCAAGAAACAAATTTTTACCTTCATCAACTAAGATCTCCTCATAATTATCAACATTTGTTGACATCTTAGTCTTGACCTTCCTTAACTAATCATTAGTGTTGAAGATGTCTTCTAATGTGACCAACCTCGAGGTAGTTTATTTTCTTTAATTGAACAATCTGGTCACCATATAAGTGTTGTAATTTATCTTGATTTATTGCAGAAAATTCAGCTTCTTGTTGCAAAAACCTGCAGATTTGATCATCACTTTCAAAAACCTACCAATTCAAGTCATTATCAGGTATCAAGGCCTGACAATCAGCTTTATATGAGGCTGAATTTTGTTATTTTCAATTTGTTCTAACACTTCAAAACTAGCACCAATTGTTGCAAGTCTATCTACATGCTTATTTTCTATTCTAGGAATGGACTAGATGTTAATAGCTTTGAAATATTCCATTAAGTCTAAAACTCTATGTCTATAAGACTTCATTAATGGATTCTTACAAACATTAAAATTTCTTACTTGATTGATAACCAACTCAGAATCACCAAAAATCTATAACATGCTAATACCTCTCTTTCTGGCCCAAAGTAAGCCATGAATTAATGCTTCGTATTCAGCTACGTTACAAGTGCATGAAAATTGAGACTCAAAGCTGAGAAATACCTTTCATTTGTTGGGGAAGTGAGCATCAAACCTACTCCTTGTCCTTTCTTGTTTTTAGCTCCATCAAATGAAGCTTCCAAATCCCTTCCATTGCATTTTTTGTTTTGGACAACAAGGGAATTGGTGTATTTTCTTCATGCAAGCAATACACACCAAACAAGATGTTCTTCAACTTCTTTAAAAGGATCATGAGTGTGTTCTTCATGTGTCTTTTCATCCATAAACAGGTTAGAAACACCATCTAATGCTGAAACATGAGCTATATTATCAAAATCAGACTGGTCTAAGGCTGCATAATTAGCTACTACATTAGAAGCATGAGGCTCAATGTGAAATCTGGCCAATGGTTCTGAATTGATAGTAACCTTGGTCCCATAACAGTAGTGAAAAATAAGAAAGACCAATCTAAAGAGAGATAACCTCCTATCTTTGCTTGTGAAATCTCTTGATAAACATATAGCAAAGTAAGGAGGTAAATCTACAACAATAATATCTTGCAGAATGGAAACATTTGGGAAAGCATGCAATGTTACCTCTAGATTTTTGATGACACCAACTGTATTAGTTACAGTTCCATCCAACTGTAGGACACTCTTTTCTGTAGGTTCATACTACAGACCCAATTTTTCTACAATTGCTTTTGGCATAATTGTGCTACTTGCACCATTGTCCACCATATAGTTATGAACAAGATGTTCTCCAATAATCAGTGATAGATAAAATGGTGGTGGCTTCTTGATGTCATGAGCATTTAAGACTTTCTAAACCATCCATTTAACCTCTTTGATGTGGTCTTGTTCCATTGTTCCAAGGACCATGTCTACTTTTTATGGACTTCCTTTTCTTTTTTTAGAAGAAATCTACAGCTTAGCTAGTTCATGAGAAAGTAAATCTTGTTGTCCTGAATACTTAGAGCATCCCACATTGAGATGTTAACATTATGCTTTTTCATTACATCAACAATGTTAAAAGAAGCAACAATTTTAGAGATAGATTCTACTATTTTAGCATAGGCTTTGGTGAAAATTGATTCTTCTTTAGCTGTTTTTGATATCTGAGGTATAAATAACCTTCTTGGATTAGGTTGTGTAGTTTTTTTTTTTCTTTACTACTTACTTTGTAACACCTATTTTTTTTTAGAGGAACAACATTTGTTAGCTAGTTTTGGGCTTATAGTTGTTGTTTTATCAATGATAGTAGGTAGAAAAAGGCCTATTTTGTTATTTTTTACTTTCTCTCTGTAGCCTTTTCCTTGAGCCCTAGTAGTAACTACAATGAAATCATCCTCACTAAAACTGACTAAGTTCTATTCAGTGCCTTTTGAACCTAAGTATCTTGCTGCCCACCCTCCATTTGAGGCATGAACAATGTCTCAGATTGAGGTTGTGCAACAAGACTTATGTTCAAAAAAAGCATTTGGGCAACTTGCAGCTGAATGAGGTTGATTACAAGGTTGACACCACTCTTCTATAGCCATATTAACTAGAACTAAAGTGTTAGATGAACTAGGAGCCTTTGGGTCAAATTTCCTTTGCTTGATAAGGCTACCTATAATTTTGATTTTGTTGGTAAGGCTACCTATTTTGTTGGTTTAGTTGATTTTGTTGATAAGGAGCCTGATAAGGTCTACTAGGTAATGCAAGCCTATTCTCAATTGAAGTCAGCTTGTTCCCCATAGTCTACAAAGCTTTAAATATGTCATCTGATGGGGCTGCAAACAACGTTCTATAATTGTGATAGGTTGTGGGATAGGAGCTAAATCTACCAAAAAAGGCATTGAAGGCCTTGGTGCTAATTTTTCAGCTTGAATAAGACTATTTTCAGCTCAGATGGCAATATCATAGGCTGCTTGGGAGAGTCTCTCCTCCCATAGACTGAATCATAGTTGAAATATCATTGTTTAATGCCCTAAGATAATAAAGAAAAGCATGATCAACTTGAGGCTTGACACTTGCTAGAATTCTTTCCCAAGTTCTGAAAAACAAATGTTGAAACTAGACATAAATTCATTGGGAGCTCTTTTAATGGTAGAAAACTTGTTCTATGAGAGATAAATGATCTGAATTATCTTGAAATTGTTTCAGAAATTTATCACCTAAATCATCCCAAGTTCTTATGCATCCAATCTCTAGATTTCTATACCATTACAAGGCTTTCCTTTAAGAGATGCAGCTAAAAGTCTCAAAGCTACATCCTCATGAGTGATATTATGAACTACACATAAGGCTGCAACATCTTTAATGTGCTCTATAGGTGTAACCTGATTTTCACCAGTGAATGATGGAAAAATTTTCATGGCAAGCATTAGGGATGTCATGATAAACTGGGATTACTAATGGGCTGCCATTAGTAAAGGTCACAAAATTCCTAGGTGGTTGAATAGCCATTTGAAAAATTGGATCTGAATAGAGAAATTGATACATGGTGAAGGAATATTAGGAGGAGGGTTATCAAAACTAGGCCTATTATAAGGTAAAGTATTACCAACTCTTCTCCTTCTTGCAGAATTCAAAGGTAAAGAAATAAACTCAAGAAGGAATTCCTCTTACCGATGATCTTGTAGTCACTTTAGGCATGGAACATGCTGCAATACTAGTCTAAAATCAGTTTACGAGTCACCAAATAGATCTTTAAATCTTTAGAATAAATTGTTGCAGCTTGTTGTCCCGAAAGTAACTTTTATCTGTTATAAATTTGTCATGTAGATCTACTGTGAATATCTATAACTTGCATGCAGATCTGATTCATAGTCCCACCGGGTGCCAAAAATTGTTATCTCTCAAAGTGCACCCTATAGAGAGATGGTTGCAGTGTTCTAAGCTTGCAAATTTTATCTCTCTTTTCATAGATACAATGGAAACACCTCAGTCTGTGGGTATACCTATTTTGAGGTGAGTCTCCAGTATCAAGGCCGGTTCCTTATTGATGTATCCTAAACTGATTTTCTAGGGTTTAAGGGTAAAAGATGACTATAAAATGAAATTAAAACTGAGGTGATACACCAAACTTGTATGAGGTCTTTGACTGAGTACATGCACAATTGATATGGAATGAATTTCTATGCACATGCCAACATAGTTTTCTAAAGATAATTAAGGGTAAACACTTTGATGTATTGAGGGATAAATCACAACAATACTACTAAGTTACACATACACATTAATATCATGCAGAAATTACTAAATTTGCAATAGGTAAGATGATTAATCAGGGAATTCAACATTCACAAGATTAATGGAAACATACACAAGACTGCAAATAATTGGAAAGGTAGAAAATACTTCACATTCAAAGGGAAAAATTGCGTAAAAATTGCTTCAACACTCCTGTATCTAAAAATCCTCCTCTTTTGTGCTTTGCTAAGGCACACAATATATAGAAAATTTTACCCACCCTTCCTAAAAATAGACTAAGGTTGTACTCGCCCATGCATCCTATTTTTATCCTTTATTTAATAATAAATAAAGGAATAAAATAAAACAAACTAATAAAAAGAGGCATTAATAGCCTTTGATTACATCACAGTCAAACTGAAACAGTTGATTGTTCTATTTTTAAGAAAAACATGGGTGAATAATTTTCTAATAATAAATCTTGCTTGATGAGAAAGTAAGTCTCCTTCCTTTGCATGTAAATTTTGTCTTCTTGTTGATCTGTCCTTTTGTGGAGACATGCAAAAATTAATTCCCTGTGAGTGAAAAAAATTAATTACATTATTTGCAATACTTGCAAAAATAATTCATCCAAATATCTACTTGATGGGGACCACCTCCAAGCTCAGTTTTGATGTTGACATTTCTTTGTCTTCTAGTGGTCACATGGATAACACACTATAAATCATTTCCAACTCCTTCAATAATGGGGACCACCCTTGCAGTTCAGTATTAGTCTCACCATGGTTCAAATTTTTTATTTTGAAGAGGATAAGGTTTAACTTTACCTTTTCGGTGATTATTGTTGGCATGTATAGTGATTGGCTCTCTTTGATCATGAGGACATAGTCTATGGTTTAGACTTTTGAAATTCAATGCAATGATAATTTTTCTTTAATTCGTGGGGTTGGCCCCCTCTCCATGGTGACTCACCCCTTCACATTTTATGTTGGCACTTTGCCTTAAATATATTGGCCACTATGATTGGCTATGACCATTGATTCTGGCACTTGGATTCTTGTGAACCATCGATCTTGATCTTCATTTAGGGTTTCACTTGGATTTTAATGCAGTTGTTGGCATTTATCCATGGTGATTTGCTTCAAAGTTGGCAATGATATTATCTCTTGATCTCTCTCACATCTTTGACATTCATTCATCAATCATTTTTCTCTACCTTTGGTTGAGTTTGAACCTAACCCAACTCTTGAGCTCATGGTAAAGCTCATTTGACCTCAATGATCACTCCATTTGTTTTTTTGTCCTTTTGATTCTCAACCTTGGTGAAGCCCAAAAAAATTTGTTTCGATCACGCCATTGTTTTATAGCTTTTGAATGATCTTTATTTCTTCTTCTTTGGGTTTTCTAAGTGAGATTGGTTTTGGTGAAATATGGAAGCATTGTGCTTCATTTCTGGCCGTTGTTTATGAGCTCAACATTCTTTGAATCTCTCTATGACTATAGATCTTCTGAGTTAGTTGCTCATGGACGTGGCTACATATTTGCTTGATTTTTTAGCTGAGCTCTTCTTTTTGCACTAATGGTTTTTTAAGAGCTCATTGAATCATGTATCTTTATGGTTATGTTCTGTTTTCTATTTTTTTTGGAGGTGTCATGGATTTTTTTCACCATTTGTTGTCTTTGATCTTTGAGCTCGGCTCTTATTGCAGATGGGTATTGCTTTTATATTTTTTTCGTGATCATTTCTTTTTGAGCTCGGCTTTGAACTCCTACTCAGGTTTAATGGCCACCATTTTTTATTATTTTGAGTTTCTGAGTTGGCTCTCCTTACAATATTTGGTTGATTTTACCATTTTTTGTATTGTATTCAATGCTTTGAATTTTTTTTTTTAAAAATTATTTGTGTTCTTGATTCTTTGTTTAGCCTCTTCACTGTGAGCTCTTTCTCGTGCTTATTAGATCATTATCTTAATGCAAGATGGTAAGTCTTTGACTTTTGAGCATGGTAACTTCGCCATTATTTTCACTTTGACTTTAGATATTGATATATTGCTCTTTCTTTGCATATTTTGTGATCTCCTAGGATGACCTTGGTCTTTGAGCTAAAACCCATAATGGGTCCTTCATTTTAGTCTTGAATTGATCACCATTTGAGGTTTTACTCAACTTCGGTTTAATCAAGTAAGTCCTTGTTTCATTACTCTATTTTGATATACCCATTAATGGGTCTATGATGAAAACCAGATCTATATTTTTTTCTTCTATTCTACTCAACCTTAATGATTTTAATGGGGATGATAATTTGAAAAAAATTGAATCTTTCTTCAACTCGGATGTGCATGTATTTTATTCAAATGCTTTTCTATCTTGAGCTTATGTCCTAAGTACTAAATGGGTATTTTTTTTTTTGAACTTTAAACTTACTTATAGAATGTTTACTTTTATGATTATTTGAATCCTTCATTTCTTTTTTCATTTTTTGCAAATTGTTCTTAAGGAATATAATATTTTTAAAAAGTTTAAATTTGAAATCCATTTCTCATTATCTCAAGTTCTACATTATCTGATTTGATTCAACCATTAATATCCACCTTTTGTGCTCTGAGTAGTATTTTCAAAATATTTTTACTTGGTACCTATTTTCATAAGGAATCCCCCTTTAATCAAGACCATTTATACCTTTTTCTCTTTTCAACTTTTTGCAATTACTTATGATTTCTTCAAAACTTCCTACCTTCCTACCGCATATAAAACTAGGAGTTTTAGTTTTCTATTCTCAACTTATAGACACCTTTAAGAGGTCTTATTCTTCTGGTGATTTGAGAGAACCTTGTATCTTGATAAATTACCCACTTCATTTTGGTGAAACCACTTTGAGTTCTTCATAAGCTGGATCCTTTTGAAACTTTTTGACAACTTCTTTTTTGTTTTTATTTAAAGCTCTTTATTTTTTTTTTTTTTTTTTTAATTCATTGATTGATTTGAGCCATGGTTAAGTCGATATTCATTTGACTTTTCTCTTTGGTTATTCTTTTTATTTTAACCATGAATCTTGCCTTTAAATTTGGCTCTAAAGTATACTATAGCATACTATACACTTCCATTTGTCCCATGTTTGGGCTCTAGGTCTTGAATCATTATGTAAATTTGAAGTTGTTTGGCTACAATTGTAGTTCATCTGTTATAAACATTTATTCTACCATTGATTTCATCTTCTATCTTTCTTGATTACTCATATCTTGGATATTCTAAGATTTTTACATCTTCTTTTTCTTTTGATAGATTTTTAATAGGCTTGCATTTGATTCTGGAACTTACAGTATTGGTACTTTGACTATTTCTTGATTTCATGAGATCTTTGTACCTCTAAAATATTGCACTTATAAAACTAGCTTTGAAGTTATACTGTAGCAGTATGTATAATTGATGATTTATTCTTGAAAACAGTACTTAGGGATGACTATACTTTGTAAAATTATGAGCTTGACTTCCTTGATTATTCACTATTTGGCCCTCCATGTTATAGATGAGTACTACTTTTCTTGAATGGATGTACTTCATTGATATTGTAGTATTTTTGTGCTCTCATATTTGCTTCATTCTGAAAACTACAACTTAGAATAGCTGAACCTTGTAAGATTATCTTGAAACTTCATTTTATTCAGTTGTTAAGCTATAATGAATGCTCCAAAGTACTTCAATTTGATGACTGAAAGTGCAGTCCATTTCTTTTCTGTTTAAATACTACATTTCCTTTTTATTACAACTTTGATATGTATGCTGGAAAATTTAAAATGTCCATTTTACATGGCGAAGCCCTATCAAAATTTTCCCATATTTCTTTCTTTTATTTTTTTCAGCTGTAATAGATGTATTTTCTAATTTAGAATATATAATGTATCACTTTTCTATTGAAGCTTGATTTGTTGTTGGAAACTGAAACATAATAATTGTTATCTTGATTAAGGCATGCTTTTTTTTTTTTTATCACTTATTTGATTTACATACAACTTTTAAAGCATGTATTAGTTAAAAACAACATGATGGAAAGATGTAAATGTCCATTTTACATGGCGAAGCCCTATCAAAATTTTCTCAGACTTCTTTCTCATTCTGTTTCTAGTGTAATCTTCTCTCTCTAGTTAACTTCAGCCTTTAAATTCTGACTCTTCTTCTTCAGTTGTAATCTGGAACATGTACTTTTATCTACAAGTCTCTCCTCTATTTTGTAATGCAACTTCTTCTATTTCTAGAATAGTTGTTGAACTTTGTGTTGCATTCTTCCTTCATACCAATATGTACTTATCACTTATCTGCTTCATGTACCATAGGATAGAAGTTATTGAACTTTGCAATCTTTATCTATAGTGAGGACTGTAAGATATGATTTATTTCTTCTTGACTGCAACCTATTCCTACACACTTGAGAAAATAGTTAGAAAATATTTAGGATTTTTGGCCTCTCTTATGTCCATGTTTTTTTTTTCTTCTCTTCCTTCTTTTTGAGTGAGTAAATCATGTATATTATTTGATCTTCAAGTAATCTATATCTCCTGTTATTAAGAGATCCATGTGCACGAATTAGGATAGTATAGGAATATGGATTAACCCTGAGCTCAGTAACTGATGATTTTCCTCTTTTCTTCTTTTCAGGTATGGTGCTTTTCAACAATGAAGATGGAGAGGGAACAAAGCTGAAGATGAAGATGCATGATAACCAAGGAGAAACCTCCAAGGCAATGATGGGTTATCTCATACTCCTTTATTTTCTCTTTCATGCATGTGTACCTCTTATTTCAGTAGTTGTACTTTACTTTCCAGTTACATCCCATGGCTTGTGTGGGAACATTTTGAAATTCCTTATGAATAAAACATTGAATTGTGAAATTGAGTTGTGTATTTCTTTCTGCATTTCTACTTTCTGATATGGATTGTATGATGAACTAAACAACCCAATAATATAATTGAATGTCTTAATCATGAAGGAAAGAACATTAAAGAATAGTTAAGTTTGGGTTTGTAAGATCATAATTTTACCTTACCATCCTTGAGGGCTCGGAGTTCCAATTTTTGGGCCATGGTGAAGGCTTCATCAAAGGTTTGGAATGATTAAATTTGTAATGTGGATGATATGTGTTTTGCGTAGGATTGAGCAAAAAAATTGATTAACTCAGTTTATGGAAGGGAGAAGGATATTTGATTAATAATCCCTTGCCATCCGATGAAGAAATCAATGATAGACTCATCTTCAATTTTTTTATGGCATACAGATTGATGATAGAGATCTTATGGGCTATGTTAATAGAGAAGTGTTCTAGAAACAACTATGCTAGTTGTGTGAATGAGAAAAGGGAATGTTGGGGAATACTATTGTACCAATGAGGGAAGGGCTGGCAAATGACATGGGAAAGGTCCTCAACATAAAATATTGATCGTGGGTGATGAGGTAGTAGGCATGACGAAAGGCCCTGATATGTTGTTGTGGATCCTCCTTACTATAAAATTTGATAAACTTAGGTAGTTCCTAGTGAGGAGGATAGGCTTTGAATGGTACAGATGGACTGATAGGTTCATTGCATATTTGTTCATAAGAAAGAGTGCTCTTAGGTCTCATGGTAGAAGCTTTAAGACTCATGATTCTACTTATTAATTCCTGCATGGGATTTTTTTAAGGTTGTTGTGTGTTTGAAGGAGGATTGGCTTGGTTATAAGTGTGGGGGTTTGATTGTTGATACAAGGGATATGGTAATGTAATATTTTAAGAGGTACGAATACTTGTTGGAATATTATAGGCGTAATGGGAGATTAATGGTTTTAATGTTTGGATGTATTGGTAAGGGAAAGGAATAGAAGTGTGGACAAGAGGTTTTGATATTTGTGGGATATATTGTGAGGATATGTAACTACATTGTGAGAGAGGCACGATAGATGTTTTTGTGAGAATGGGAGAGTACTAGAAATGCATTTCATGTAGATAGGTAGTGTAGATATAGGGATAGATAGGACTAGATTTTGGATCAAAGAGATAGGTTTTTGTGATGAAACATGTTGAGACATAATCAAGTGGATTTGTAGAGTGATGGATACTAACGATATTGTAGGAGGAGGGAGAGAGGAAGAGGCCAAAGACTAGATGTGGATGAGGAGGTATTAGTATGAGTTTGTGTAACTTGTTAGCTAGATGAGGAATCTAATGACGTGGGTGCTTGTTGATTGGTCGTGTTTTGTGATGATATGGAATTGAGGTCAATACTAACAACATGAGTAGATAATATAGGTGTTGACATCCATGTATCACTAGTAGAAGGGTAAGGAGAGATTTATTTGATGATGGATTGATAGTCGGGGTCGTAAATTTTAGAATAGTCGTAAGTGTCAATGCCATAAGATGGACAATATTTTGGATAAGGGGGAATAATTGATATGCATACCTTTTGCAGAATTGTAGCCATAAATGGAAATGAGGTTGGATTCTAGGAGTTCTGCAAATAATGGATCACCACTTTGGAATAATTGCAGAGGGTCAAGACAAAGGAGCTTTTGATGTCACAAATTAAGTAAAGGGAGAATGCAGAGGTTCTTGATATGTTTCTAAGGGTCTTTATAACAAATTTTACATACTTGGGATGTTTTAAATATGATATTGGGTTGATTCTAAGGATTTTTGGAGTGAATATGTTGTATTGTAGATGTTTTGAAGGTGAGACTATAGTCTATTCGAACCATGAACTGAAAAAAAAATAACGAAGAAAAAGGAAAGATGGTTATTTAAAACAAATGAAAACAACACACACACAAATAAATTTTAAATTATCTTGATTAGTTGAAAGAATGTGAAAAAGAAAATATGGTTAACAAAGGTACTACAAAAGAGGTTAGCTAAGGTTAGTTTCAAGTAAGTTTAAAGTTGAAGTCCTTGATGTACCCAAATGTACGAGAGACCCAGATCTATGTTGGTGTCATTACAAGGCGTGATATTAGGGACTACCCGATCACTTCACAATTCCCGCATTGATAAGGGTGTTAGGTGCTTAGCAGGTATACCTCCCACCATATTGTTTATACTCGGTCAGAACATCGAGTCGGCTTCCCTCTTGGTGATGAAATCCAAGTAGGTAGACCTAGAAGGAATTGTTTAGATGTGAGTTTGATTTAAGATGTGGTTTGGTTGTGTGTGAGGGAAGATTGTGAATGAAATCATTTAACCCCTAATTAGACTATATGAACATGAAGATAACAAATTTATTTTTAAGACCCAAAAGGAATGTTGGTTTTAATGAAGAAGAGCACACAAAATGTGATGCTTTGAAAAGGAATGAAAAAGAGAGAAAGGGTGTACCTTTAATGGTTAAAATTTCATTTTGATTTTTAATTTCCTCGGTTTATGGAAGTGATATCAAATCATTCCAAGCTGAAAATTTACATGATTTGATAAGAAAAAATATATATGAAATCTAATGAAAAAGGAACTTTGTTCCCATTGGACATGTTGAAATGTTTGTGGTGAATCTCGGTTCGTTAATTATATGATAAACACAAAAAAATCGGAAGACAACAGGTTTTAACGATACCCACACTGATAGTACAATGTCAACATCAATGGATGTAAAAGATGCAAGAGACTCCTAGCAAATGAGAGAACCTACATGTAAAAATAGATTTAAAAATAGATATTAGACAAATATTTGATAAGTTTCTCACAAAAACCAATCCCAAAACCAATGGGCTTCCTCAAAGGGTGTCAACTAATTTTTACAATTAAATGATATGATATGAAAGTAATTTACAATACAAACATGATTTAGAAATCTAGGGGATAGAAAGATCTTATTTTGTGTGGTAGGTATCCCAAGTGATGGATACGGAAATATTTAAGTCCAAGAAGTAATCGAACCAACATTTTTTCTCTCGCATCTCATTCTTCTTGTATGACTTAGAGTTTATCTTCAATGTCTTCCATGTCCAAAGATCAAGGTGGTGGCACAAAGGCACAATTTTTGCACAATGTTGAATTGTTCCTAGACAAAGGGATATTGCATGATCGAATATCATACATGTTGGTAATGGGCTATGACTCACCTAACACTATCATCTATAGAGAGACACATATTGAAAACAAGAAGAATATATATAAAATAGAATGATACAATGAATGTATGTACGATAAATATGATTAAAATACGTGGATTGCTAACAATTTTGTAGGATTCGTAAAATCGTTTGCGATTATTGTGAAAAATTTGATTTGTTGATATAATGCGATTTGATATAAAGTGAATGATTTATAACTTGATGTGGTATCTAATGGGATGTATTGATAGACTGAAGGTGAAAAAGAAGATAAAAACTCACCTTTGTTGATAAATGCTATAAAATGATGTTGTGGGATTCTTATGAAATTTACAGAGCTTCGAGGATGTAACAAGGGTGATGGAGATACCAAGATGTCTGAAATGATGTCATTTCAGTCTTGAAAGGAACAAAGCTTTACTATGATTGTTAGAAGATATCTAACCACGGGGTTTGATGTTGCTTTTATAATCATCGATGATTTTGTTAGGGTCATTGGTGATCCGGAAAATGTGGGGAAACCCACTTGGAAGTGGTTTAAACCACTTCTAAATGGGTAAATTAGGTTAACATGTAAGCTTGATTAGTTTAGGAAGATGTTAGGGAGGTTAGATGGTTAGGATAAAATGGGCTATGATGGGTTCTAGGTGGTCAGGGATGTTTTAGGATAGGTAAATAAGATTTACAGGGAGGTAGAATTTGATTTTACATGGGGTAAATTCATGGTTTAGGATAATGAGATAGATTTTAAGATTTGAGGATGTGGAGGGTGTAGCCAAGAAACATGTGTCTACAAGTAGATACGTTATGTGGAGATGAGCTAGAGAGTTAGATTGCTTACAGTTGTGATATTTTAGTTGACTCTGCAAGAGACTATTTTGTTGGCTAACTCATGTCTCCTAAAATTAACTGAGACCCCATTATTTTCTCATATGAGAAATATAATATACGATAGTATTAGTTACTAGAAATAGACTAGAAAACATTATGGTTTCCATTAGTGACAGAAGAGTAGACTATCACTCTAGAGGATGTTTACAATATTATAGGTCTCCCGATCATAGGGAGGGAGGTTACATTATAAAATACTATAGGGACGACCCAAATATTAGAGTGGGGGAACTATTTTGGTGATGCCTAGGCACCCAAAGGTGGCACCAAGTAGGGGTTATATTGGTAGTGAATCATATTTCTCACATTCCAAACTTTCATAAGGTTATCATTGGAATTTTTTTCTCCCGAGTAGTCGAGGATAAGGGTAAAAACACTCTTCACTACAACTTTGGGCTCCCATTGTCAAGGATATTAAGAGTCATGACTTTGCATGTATAGTTGAGCACAAGATATGTTATCCCACACCTATATAGTTAATATGAAGTAGAGAGGTTGGGAGGCCATGGTTTGAGCTACCCGACACTCGTTATGAGTTGGGTGTATGATATTTTTAGACCATATGCTAGGAAAATTATAGTGGGCTATCTGGAGAGATCGAGTATTCCCTTAGGGGAACATGGCCCCATTCGGATAAAATCCTAAAGTGGATGTGGCTTTGATAGAAACATACATGATTGTGGAGTGGTACTTGGTAATGCGAAATTCTTGGGCTAAATAGGGAACTTCACTAATAGCATGTTCTCTCACGAGGTATGTCAAGAAAAAATGGGCTATTTTGAGGTACATCTAGTTAGTAAGGTACCAAAATATTTTAGGTATACATTGGCCACCGCACTCCTAAATATACCATTAATGTACCATGACACATGTGAGTGATAAGACACTTGGATGGGATGATTAGAGTGGACTCGCTTGACACTCGGGATTACCTATTTTTTCATATGTTGGTGGAGTAACATCGGTCCACATGAGACATAAAGGATGAAGGTGCAATACCACCTCTACCACCACCACCAGGGAAGTGACAACCACATGGGTATTAGCTAACAAAGGAAGGGCATGGTCAAGGACTAGTGCCCATACGAGTTATGCACCTCATTGGTTAGGGTGAGGGAGGAGATAGCAAGGATATGTTGGTGAGGGACATGGGCCGAGGAGGAGGAGAAGGATGCATATGGTCCTTTCAATGCTAGGTCAGACCCAGAGTGGTAGGAGAGGGATCTAGGTAGGCCCTTTTTTATTTGTTTTACATTTACACTCTTGTGTTTATTTAAACTACTACTTTTTACTACTAGTATTAGTGACTTTGTTACATCTAGTGGTTAGTTGATCACTTTTTTAAGACATTTTTATGACTCTATGTTTTTGTGTGTGTAGAGACTACCTACGAGTGACAACAGTTGATTCAAAACACCTTAGTTGACATGTTTTCCTCAATTTCAGGGAATATTGTTGACAAGTTACTGAGTAGATCCTTGACTTCCTTGGATTGTTAGGTGGCATAATGATGTTTTTGCTGATAGATACCATGAGGCACAACTCTTAGCTAGTAAGAGGAAAAGACCTCAACACTAGAGGCTGATATTTGTACTACGAGAGAGGTTGTGTGCATGTGTTTGAAGGACATGGAGCCTCTTCAAATATAGGGACATAAATATAGATGTCGTCATACCTCGGTGAGTGGGTTTCAATAAAGGAGCAGGTAGAGGATATGTTTCCATTCCATAATAGGGTCTCGGAGGTGAGGGAGTAGGATTCCACATCATTCATTTGGGGGTTCACATTAGAGATCTTTGGAGTTAGTATACATTTTGACATATATTGTGTAGGGAGGCACCTATATGCCCCATTTTTTGTATATTTTTATTTTTTGAGCCCACACTTGCCCATTAAGTATGGATGTGATGACCGATTGTGTAAACCTTGATCGACACACACACCCACATATATGTATTAAATTTTTGATTACATGATGTTATGTCAATCATTTGATTATGCATTGTTTAAGCTATGTTTTTTTGTTTATATATGTATGCAACCTAGTGAATAATAAAGTAAATGCATAATATTTTAGTTTTTAGAGTTATATGTATGATGATGTATGGGTGAAACATAGATGTAGATATATAATGACTAGTTGTTTTGGAGGAGAGAGATACATATAATTCTATAGATAATTCTTGCAAAATGGGGATGCATAATGGTAGACGGACAAAAATGGAGGCATGTATGGAAATCATGGTGAAAGGAGAGGGAAACAATACCGATAAATTATTTAGGGAAAAAAGGGTGGTAATTCTATATAGACATCTAGTTTTAAACCTTTTGGTATCCAATTGTAACATAATAGGAAATTACGGTTATCACTCTCTTCTTGTTCGTAAACAATTAGATTTTCTCTCGGGATTTTTAGAAATCTTGTTATTTCACCTTTTATTATATTTTTAAAATTTTGGTACATATATTTTTTATTTGTGTGACCCCAATATCTAGCCTCACGCGATTTGGAAGATGCGTGGGATCATCACCAAAGACTAGACATGGCAAGTAATGGTGTTACCATTGAGTGTCCGCCTCACACAACTAGGAAGATACATGGGCTCATCACCAAAACTGACATGGGTGAGTAATGTGATAGATCTCATCAATGACAAATTATCTTCTTCCTACGTATATTATTTTCTTAAAGAGTGAAGTGAAATATATCTCTCATGCCCTAGCCCCATGTAGCCGAGTAAGATACATGGGATCATCAATAAATGCCAAGGTAGGAAAGTGAGACTTTAGGGGATCAAATAACCTAATATTTTTTATTGAAAGAGAGATGTGTAGGGAAGTGTGTCCTGGATAAGCCTTTAGAGACCTACATAAATCACTATTCTTATGTCCAGGTAAGTTTTGCTAGGGAACACGAGAATTCAAACACTAGAAAACTAACAACAAAAGAGAAGATAGACTAAATATTAACTTTAAGCATATTTTTCAAGTATAAACATGGTGAAGTGGGACAATACAAAATGAAAATGAAACATGCAAGGAAATGTAAAACATGAAACCAAATATAATACTGCTTGAGGTGAATGGAGTTGAGTGATTCACCAAACTCTTCACCTTCAAGCGTATAAAGGTAGAAATCCCCATTATTAAATTCCTTAATGACTAAGTAAGGTCCTAACTAGTTTGGCCAAAACTTACATCCCTCGCCAATGTTATTGTCAATTTGATTATCCTAGAAAAGCAAAAATCACCAACTTGAATAGAGAACTCATGGATGTTCTTGTTGTATCTTTGAGACATATGAGTGACATACACTTTGTGATATAACATAGTTGAAGATGATTCTCATCTAAATTTTCTAAAACAACTAGAAATGTTTCCTTATATTCATCTTTGTCTAGGATACCTTGGAGAGAAACTTGTAAGGTATGAAATTGGACCTTTAATGGAAGGAAAACCTCAACTCCAAAGACTAATGAAAATGGGGTAGCATCAGTAGATGTGTGTATGCTATTTTGATAAGCCCATGACATAGGATATAGTTGTAAATTCCAATCCCTTTTATTATTTTTGACTATTTTAAGAAAAATGGACTTTAATGTCTTCTTTGTCTCTTCACCCGTTTATTGGCTCGAGGGTGGTAAAGAGATGCAGTGTGATGTGAGATAGAGAATTTTTTGCACAATTCCCACATTTCCACATTCTTGAAGGAGCTCTTGTTATCGGAGATAATGATCTACATGAATCCAAATATGTAGATAACTATATTTAGAATGAACTTTCCTATGAATAATTTGTTGACAATTGTAGGACGTGTGGCCTTTACCCATTTTTTGAAATACTCAATTGTAGTAATGATGAAATTGTGCCCATTTATAGAAATAGGGCTCAATTTTCTAATTAGGTTGAGGCTCCACATAGAAAAGGGCCATTGTGTAACAATTGGGTGAAGTTATTATGTCACAATGTGTATAATATTCACAAATTATTGGTACATTTTCAAACATACTCAATTACATCATTTTTTAGGGTGGGCTAAAAGTAGCCCATCCTATGAATTTTGCAGGTTGTTACTAGCCACCAAAATGACCACTGCAAACCTTGTCATAACATTGAAATAAGACGTGTTTAGAATCTTCCTCATTGACACAACGAAGGAGCATACCATCAAAGGATCTCCTATATAGTATTGTATCTAAAATCACATATTTTGTACCAAGGACATGAAGGCATCATATTTTTAGAGAATTGACATTCTATATATAGGTGTGTTCGATGAGGGAGGTGACTTCATATATGTACAAAGGAGATGAAGCAACGTTGGGCTTGTCTATGTAGAAAATTAACTTTTTGGGAAGTTCAACGTACACTAAATCTCTTGAGTCTAAGGGATTTTCAGCCAGCCAATCAGCGACTATTTGTCAATTGACCAATTTTTGGCTAACATAAGTTAACCCAAATTCACCGAGTGTGACAATATGGTCATCTCTCTTGGAGAGAGTTACTTACATTAAAATAGTGTGAATTCCATGAGATTTTATGATTACCTAGTCTCTTAATTTAGCATATAATGTGTTAGGCATTTAGTAGTGAACACTATGGCGAGGCATTACTTTTCAACATGAGAATATCATGTATGAAATTCCATAAGAACACATATGATAAAATACACAATCCATTATTTTCCATTATAGTCTTATTGAGTAAGCATATACACGTAAAAACATCACACTCATAGATAAAGAATAAGCGGTCTATCGATCATGGAGCCATGAGAGTGACAGGAGATAGTAGAAAGAACTTGATGGATTCAAAATCTTCATGGCATTATCTGGTCCATTTGATGGTGTTATATTTTTGTAAAAAAATGTTGATTGTGTTATCCACGTAAGTGATATCTAGAATGAATCTTTGTATAGCCCATAGTTTCTCAAGGAATGATCGATCCCTTATTGTGTGGTTACAAGACCATCTCTAGGATAACACTAATATTTTTAAGATCAACATTGATGCCCCATTTGGATATGATGTATCCTAGTATATTTCCATGTGTCACTTCAAACACACACTTTTATGGATTTAAGGTCATATTGTATTTAATGAGCCTCTGGAGAACGGTCCTTAAAACCCCTACATGATCTTCCCTTATTCTAGCCTTGGCTAGAAGGTCATCAATGATCTTGTGAATTAATTCATGAAATATGTGGGTCATTACTCATTGGTATGTTTCCCCTATGTTCTTGAGGCTAGAAGGCATGACCATGTAATATAAGGTTCCTAGGGGTGGTGAATTTAGTCTTATTATTATCTTCTACTAAAATTTGGTTTTATTATAACCATCGAGAACCATTCCATGAGTGAGAGGAGCTCATATCCATTCATTTCATCAAAAATTACGTCAATAGAGGGCAATGGAAAATCATCTTTGGGACACACTTTGTTAATATCATGGAATTCAATGCAAATTCGAATCTTGCCGTTATTTTTCAAGATTGGCATGATGTAGGATAACAATTCATATAATATATTGGTCTAATGAAACCAATTTTTAGGAGTTTGATAACTTCCTCTTTCACCATTAGTGTTATCTTGGGTTTCATTGGTTGTAACTTTTGTTTGATTCACTTGGCTTTGGGTTTCATAACTAGGTTGTGTACAATGACATCCATATGGATACCAATCATATTAAATTAATAGAAAGCAAAAGCCTAGGATAATTCAACAAGAAAGGACTTATGTTCTTTAAATTATTGTGGCGATAGTGAATACCATATTTTTAGGATCCTTGGTTCTTCCTTTGTTCCTATATTTATGTCGATGGTGTCTTCAATGAGAGAAGTGTTACCTTATTTAAACTCGGGTAGTGCTGGGGGAGATCTAAATCTTCCTCTTTAATTTCATAAACATCAAGGTCTATGGTTTCTAAATCATAATCTTCAATCTTACAATACAAATCATAGTATTCACTTCCTAGGGGATGAAGGGTGTAGATTCATAGAGAAACCCTTCTTGTGATGTGAGTGAGGAATGTGTTCATAATAATTTAGATACTATAGAATAGCTTCACCCTTCTCTTCTATGTCGAGATTTAACAACGTAAGTATATATTTCAATGGAACCTTCCTTGAGTGGGGATTCCTTCTTAAAGAAAGGACCGCCTCTTAGTGAGAGAAAAAAATCAGCTTCATGAAGTCCATGGAAAGGACAATATCACACGGAAGTAGTAGAAATATCATCAAATAGCTGGTTTTGATTCCTAGGGATAGATTCAATATATATGAAATTGAAGTCTTGAACCAACCTTTGGGACGTCTTTGTTATATAGATGCGGGTGTTTGAATTTTTCTCGATAGACTTATGTCGCTAGTTCATTATTATCTTTGAATCATTAAGGATATGAAGTCTCAACATATTGTTTCTATGAGCTAAGAGGAGGCTAGTCAATGAGGATTCATACTTGGTCATATTATTGGTGCATTCCAATTCTAAAATAAAACCAAAAGGAAAAATCCTTCTCCTAGGATAATTAAGACATTGTCTTCCCCTTCCCTTTTAGAACATTTGGCATTATTATAGTACATGGTCCATAAGTTTATCTTAGGGAGAGGATCATAAGATAATACGGATAGAGGGACTTTATTATCATCTTATTTCTACCATATTCACATCATGGCCATAGAAGGTTGGTCCTCTTTAGTTTCATGTAAGTAAAAATAGTACATGGAAGGCCCTTTTGAGTTGAATGGAAGCACAAGAGGTGAATTATTTTGTACAATATTAATAATTTTTGAGGTGGTCTTAAAGGACACGGTCTCAATTTTTAAGTTATGACCATAAACTAATGGATATATTTCCTTTCCTACTTTGGGACCCTATTTTTTATTTTTATTGTAATGAGGAGGGTCAAGAGCTAAGAGAGTAGGTTTAAATTAAACGTTAGCATTTATAATTTGGTTCTTACCTTTTTCTAGATGTTTCGGTGTTTGTAAGTCATAAGTAGGTAATTCATGATGAACATGGGTTCCCAACAATATTTTAGACTTGGCTTGGACTATATTAAATGGGTGTTGTCATGCAAATGTGCAACAAAGAAATTAACAATTTCCGAGAATGACAACTATACCCCTATGTTAAGTTTTTCAAATCCTATCATTCCAAGAAACCCCAGGATCGCACGGTCAAGTCAAGTGACCTCCCAATTATCGTCATCTCATCCCCTAGGTGATTTAGGAAATTCCATTCATTCCCCCTAGGTGATTTTAGGAGTTCATTTTCAAAGCTATAGGTAGTTATGGGAAGGGCTATCACTGGCCTTCCAAGGGATAGAGAAACCCCATGGAGTGGAGAAAAATATCCTAATTGGATGTGTAGGTGATTCAAAGGTCTTGGGACATCATGGAGATTATTTAGGAAGATTCTGGAAGGGCTCGGAGAAGTTGGGGTAGTTTCGTCAGAATTAGGGTTCACATGCCTGGTTAGTGAACATGCCAAAACAACCGCTGAGCTTTAGAAGGTGATTCTAGGAGCTCCGGATGGAGTTAGGAGAAAAAAAAATCACCGGAAATATAATTCCAATACCTACAATATGGTGAAATCATATTTTTCACAACACTTTGGCGCATTAGGTCTACACACATATTTTTTAAGGCATAGGTGGAGCACCAAACCAAACTTCCACTTTTTAAGGAAAAAATGAATGAATAAATACATGAGACACCCACCATTGGATTACAAAGGCCATTTCCAATCAAGATCATATAAACGTTCATCAAAATCGACCATCCGAAGCTTAATATTATCATCATCGCAAGTTGTCCTCAAGGTTTGGGAGTTAGTCAAATTTTCAGCTCTAGGGGCATGGTGGGATTTTGTGTCCCCGAACTCCCTCGGGTAAAGGGACATCAAGGTTGGAAAAAATTTCCTAGACCCCTTGAAGTCCTATAAACTCATATATGACCTCCAGGATCACTAGTTCATCCCCCAGGTGCTTACGGGAGCTCACAACCTTCACCGTGGATTGTTGCCACGTGTCATCACCTTGAGTACCCTAGAAATTGATGTCCCTCATGTACCTTTGAGGTGAGGGACGTCGAGGGACATAAAAATTTCTTAGCCCCTTTTGTGCATTTTTTTGAAAAATTTAAATCCGCACTAAGCCATTCTTTCCCATCATTTCTCCTTCACAGCTTTCATACCTTGTCATGGCTTCGTTCATGATTGTCTAAACACTGGTCCACCATTGTTGCTTCAAACCAGCTCCACCATGGCCACAAAATCATCCAATTCATGAAAATACATAGGTCTTAGGGGAAGGATTGATAAAAATGTTGAAGAAATGAAGAACGAGGAGAAAATGAAGATTTTTGCTAGATAACCATGAAGTGACTCAATCGGAAAATCCTCATATCTTGTCAAATACAAGTCGGATACAATTCTATCTTTTGCATAATGCCACTTTTTCAAGGAAATCAAGATGCAATAATGAGAGGTCAAATGGTGCCCATAATTATTTGTTCCAATAAAATCCTCACTTTGTGCATTGGCTCACATTCGTCGGATTTCCCATCATTCTGGTAATGGAAACGAGCTAAAAAATTGCACATGAGCTACAAATGATAAAACTATTGTAATGGAGTTGTTTTCATTGCAAATAGAGACAAAAACAAGAGCTTCAAATTTTGAGCTCCATTAATGGTCGTTGTGGCACTCTCGTGCAAAGCCACTACCAGGTTAAAATTTCAAAATTTATTTCCAATCATTGTAGCAGGTGAAATCAAGTGAAATTTGGAGGACGTGATCGTGACAACAAGTCGAAATTAAAAAAATATACTCCGTCACAAACCGAGCATCAAAATCCACTTTCCAAAAATAGTAAGCTTTCCTACATGTGCTTGTTACTTTTAGTAAGTCTTCATCAAAAAGGCTATGGAAAAGGCAGTGTGTATTGAAGATCTCAAAGAATCTAGAATGATTATCTAGAGCAAAAATAGTGAAAATGACCACTTACTAAAACTAGTAAGTCCCTTATATGGGTGCTTACTAAAAATAGTAAGTCACCCCAAGAAGTGGTCAAAACAAAGGCAAGTGTGCATAGGATTGAATGAATATTTTCATCACATCAAGATGATCAAGAAGAAGCAAAAATCACCTCTTACTAAAAATAGTAAGTCTCCCATCTGGGCATTTACTAAAAATAGTAAGTCACACTCAAAGAGCAGTTTTGGCACAATGGGACATTCAGAACTTCATCACATCAGAGCTTTCCATCAACGAGGATCATCGGACTTCATCGGGGAAACATCTTCTCCTTTTCTCTCTCTTCCTTCTCCCCCAACTTAATCTCCCTTCAAATTTCTAATTCTTCATTGGGATTTTCACTTTTTGATATGCCTTTAAGTCACCTAAATGTGACTTTAGAAACATAATGTAAATTAAATCACCTTGATTTTATAAAAGGGAGCTAAATATTTTGTTGGAATATGAATAGTCTAAAGTTAGAAATAAGGCATATGTAGGGTCATGAAGAAGATGAGGAGTCAAGTCTACTCTATAAATTGTAAAGTCATTCCCATCTCAAAGTGTTGGCAATTGATCTTATAAACTCAAGAGTGCATTGTACTTAGAGAAAGCAAAGGAGATAGCCATTTTCTTCTACTTTCCTCCACTCTCAAATTTCTTCCATTCCCACAGTATGTACAAGTTTGGTTTAAGCAATCAATACAAGAATAAGGAGTTTCAAACTTTCTTTAACTAAGGGGTTTCTTGATACTTTTCAATCAATAAATTCTATTTGGTCTTGTTGTTATTTTCAGAGTTGTTTCTTCTCATGAATGCATGTATTAAATTTTTTAACTAGTGTGTGCGGAATCGATTCTTTACATGTAACATTAGTTCTCCTACCTCATTTCTCACACCCCTTTCCCTCTCTACGCAGACACATTCTTCCCTAGCAAGAGATTGTTAGCTTTTCCGTAGGGGTCGGTGGAGAGTCCCCTATTGGATCCCCCTGGTCAAAAGGCACCAAAAAATCCACCTTTTCATGCACATTCATATACAACCATTTCACTGCACTGGTTAAGTAGAGGGACTTAGATTCCCAAAGCATTGGCAAGAAATCCACAAGTTTTTCCACCCGATAAATTTTCTCACCAACAGTTTTGGCGCCCATTGTGGGGTAAACTTGGCAGCATCTACACCCAAAATATGACCACAAGGTCCAAAATTTTAAAAAATGAAATATTGACAAAGAAAACAAAAAAAAGTTCATAAAAATCTATTATTGAAAGATACACTGTCAATTTCTGCACGTGACCTTTCATTTTCGACATTGTCTTTTCATATTCCCACTTCAAGAATTTCAAAAAGATAGCTGAAGGAAGACACACCAGGTTGAACTGGTCAAGAGGTGGTGTTGATTCCAATTTCGAGGCTTTGCAAAATTAGCAAGAATGAATTAGAGATAATCCATACTTCTTCTCTCAAGCCTCCTCTCCCTCCGAATCTTCAAGTAATTCACCTGGTAATCTACTATCAAAACACTGTTGATACTTCCCCTTCAAATTCTCCCATTTTTCAATCACCCTTGAGCATTGAGTTCCCGAAAGAAGAAGAATTTGTAGAAGCAAGAGCTGAAGCAAAAGCAAAAATGACAATGGAAGATGAAGTAGAAAGACCCCAACCCATTGTTCCATGGGGAATAAATACAGGCCCGCTTTCTCTTAAACCTCCTCTTCATGATCTACCAACAAGTTCCCATAAGAAATTTCCAAATTTCAAAGGTGATGACACACAAAATCCTAAAGAACACATCGTTGCCTTCACGAAATCATGTGGAATTTTTGGTGTCCAACATGAAGACATTATTGTGAGATTGTTCATGGATTCCCTCAAAGAGAAATCAACGTGAATGGTTTTACCTCCTACCTGTCCCGGTCCATCACGGGTTGGAATGACATTAAGGGTGCCTTCGAAGAGAGATTTAAATCAACTAAAGATTGTCATGACCTCCTAGTGCATTTGGCTCAAATGAAGAAAGGAGAAAGTGAAACTATGAGATACTTCATGGCTCATTTTGAATGGTTTCTTTGCAAGATACCAGAAGAAGATTCATCATCTTAGAACAATATCAAGAGATTATTCATAAATGCTCAATCACCGGAGGTAGGATTTCTCCTACGAATATTTCAACCAAGGAACATTATAGAAGCATAAAGGATGGTTGTTGAACTTGATAATGATCTCATCCTCTCTGGAAAGATCAAGAATCCATTAAAGGGAAAGGCCCAATATCATGGAGACAAGAGAACCAATCCATTGCTGCAAAAGTTTGCAAATGAGATGGCATATTTAAAGAGGGAATTCTTTGAATGAGTATCTTCTTAGAGAATCAATAGAAACTTGATTGCACGAGTACCCCAAAGGATTGAATTGGAGGCCCCACATGTCAATAAAAATTATAGGAGTAAGGAAAATGAGGAGGAGCTTGAACCGTAAAAGTGAAGGTGGTCATTTCCTAGAAAGTGATGAATTTGAGAATGATACACAAATCAGATTCTGTGAGTATTCTATAGGTGATGAAGAAGGCGAAGAAGATGCACCTAGTTTCTCATGTGTGGTATTCACTAGTTCTCAGTCTGAGAAAGGAACATCTCCCTCCACTGTTGTGAAAAAAAATAAGACTAAAGATCCTCCTTTGGTGACTCCGTAAAACAAAATAATCAATCGAGGATCTTCGCTCCCACACTCCATGGAGTTTGCATTGCTAAATCCTGTCCTATTACAAGTAAGAAGGCTCCCACAATCCTAAGTAATTCTTCCGATGCCTCTTCCAAGTCTAAATCTAAATCTTCCCTGTAAAATCTAGTACTTTGAAAGCTTATAATGTACCTTTCAAAATACCCTCAATTCCCCAAAAATCTACTCCTCCTTCCAAACATGTCCTAAATCAAAAAGCAGTCCCTTCATCACCTACACCCACATCTGCTCCTTTTGATTTCATAGAATATGAAAACAAAGCCAAATTCCAAATTACTTGAAACTAAATATTTGTAGACTCATCTTAAACAATTTGAGAGGTTTGTCTGATATATCAAGAGTGGTATTCTAACACCCAATGTCTGTAACTTATAGTTCCAAAGGCATGTTGCCAAACCCACCTACGCCTCCCTCACAGAACATGTTTTCCTTAAGCACATCCAAGACTGATAAGGTTGATCCTTTCTACATCTCCCTTCTTGTTGGAGAATATGTAATGAACAATTACATAATAGATTCTGTTCCTCAAATAACGTGATGCCTTTGAAGTTCGCCAAGGCTCTCAAACTTACCATGAATCCACCCAGTGGCTCTTGTTACTCTTTGGATTCAAAAGAGGTCCCACTTGTAGGGAAGGTTAAAGATGCACAGGTGGATCTCGCCAGATTTCCAGACAAAAAAGTTTCAGTGATGATTTTGGAAGCAGATGTCCCAACCTCATTTGGAATGTTCTTTAGAAAGTTTCTGCTGAAGACTTGGGAGGGAAAATTTAGATGAATTGATCATTTGCAACCATACCATTGAAGGGAGACATGGAGAAATTTATTCTCGAGAAGAAGATGATGTACATGGTATGAAATTCCGGAAGCCCAAAAGATAACATTTTGTACCAAGATATCAGGTGGATGAATCACTTTATGACAACCGAGGAGGAAGATGATATTCCCATCTTGATACGTCTAGACATGCCTTCCTGGAAATATTTGGATTTTGAAGAAGCATTGAGGAGATTTGAGTTATAAGAGGGCAGTCCCGAATTACTAGATGATGCAAACCATGAGGAAGAGGAGATGGTTATTGATGATTTTCAAGAAGAAAAATCATCTTATATGCTTATCCAATATGAGGAGTTATTTTCATTCCCATTTGGGGATGAAGAGGATCTCAGTCGGGCCATTTATGGAGAGACAAAATCAGCTTGTGATGATCCCATGAAAGGATTGGAAGAAATATTTGTAAAAGAAATGCTTTGAGAGCCATGGAAGAAACAAAGGACCTCGAGTCGGTATTGAACTCCTAATGCAAGCCATTAATATGCAGGACAAGTGTGAAGCTGATTTGGAAACCTTAACCAATGTGAAGGTGGGCCATATCTAGATAAGGTAAGATGAAAAATATGATGCCACTCTTGAGCTAATGGTTGATGGATGAAATAATGAAATGGAGATATTTTCTTTCCCATTTGAAGATGAAGACTCTTTCCATGATGAAGAAATTAAAGAAAGGAGTTTTGAGACCTTTGAAGATGAAGATATTTTTTATGAAGGATTGGTAGAGTGCAGCGATTCCCAAAATGATGAGGTAATCCCTCTAGATATTTTCCTTGAGCTACATTCTTCAAAGGCGTACAAAGATGAGTTGTAGGAAACAACGAAGCATAACTCCGTGCAAGAAATCTTGGATGCAGTAGAAGTTATAGAAGACCCCGAGATGATTCTTGATCTCTTCACTCATGCCATGGACATACAAGACAAGTATGATTTTGCCTCCGATCCTCCCGTGATTACTCAAACACCTCATGGGAGTAGAGATAAAGGATGAATCTAATGTTTCTCATGGAGAAGATATCAATGAGCATAGAACCAAGAAATAAAGTAACTTAGAATATTCAAGAAATTTAAATGAAAATCAGCTTTGGGGCAGCGATGAGATGATCAATGGAGAATCAGCTATATGTATAAACACAAAAGGCAACGCAACACTATGAATTTGATTTCAAAGAACGTGAAGGCAATGGAATTTCTAATCAAAGACCTGAGCATCAAGAGGCTCACATGGTCTTGCTCCTACAAAGTACAAAGACAATAATGGAAGCACCTAGCTTTCAAAAATAGTTAAGGAAAGGATGTTACTTTCTTGAACTAGTCAATGGCTTCATAGAACAACATCACTCAGTGTTGCCCACTCAAGGGTAACTCATGAGGAATGAAAAGTGCTTTAGTGAAAGTGGGTTGTCCCCTACCTTATACCATAGGTTATTGTTAGGTGTGTTTCCCTTTTTGTCGTGTCTCTTTCCTTTCTGTGTGTGTTGTCTTTCCATTTTTTCTTGTTTTGTGTGTGTTTCCTCATTCTCTCTCTCTCTTGTAAGTTGTGCATGACTCTGTAAGGCCCAATTGATATGGCACTAGTCAACGGATCATATAGTTTGAAATTGAGATTCTATATTCCTCATGTCATGTCTTACATTGTGCTTACACATTCATGTCATGCCCCCAAGCTATAGCCAGTTGTTTTCATGCAAATGTGCAACAAGGAAATTAACAATTTTTAGCATGACATGACAACTATACCCCTATGTTAATTTTTTCAAATCCTATCATTCCAAGACACCCCGGGTCTACCTAGTTAGTCAAAGTGACCTCCTAACTAAAATCATCTCATCCCCTAGGTGATTTAGGAAATTCCAATCATTTCCCCTAGAAGATTTTAGGAGTTCATTTGTAAATCTACAGGTAGTTGTGGGAAGGGCTATCATTGGCCTTCTAAAGGCTGGAGTAACAACAAAGAGTGGATCAGAAGAGCCTACATGGATGTGGAGGTGATTCAAAGGTCTTGGAACATCATGGAGATTATTTAGGAAGATTTTGGAAGAGCTCGAGAAGTTGGGGTAGTTTCACCAAAATTAGGGTTCACAGGCCTAGTCAGTGCACATGCCAAAACAACTATTGAGCTTCAAAAGGTGATTCTGGGAGCTCCAGATGGAGTTAGGAGAAAAAAACATCGTATAAAATATAATTCCAAGAACTACAAGATGGTGAAATCATATTTTTCACAACACTTTGGCGCATTAGGTTTGCAGGCATATTTTCTCAGGCATAGTGGAGTACCAAACCAAAATTCCACTTTTTCAAGGATAAAATTGACTAATAAAGACATAATAACCCCAAAATTGGATTAAAAAGTCCATTTCTATTTAGGATCATATAAAATTTCATCAAAAAAGACCATCTGGAGCTCAAGATATTGCCATCACAAGTTTTCCTCAAGGTTTGAAAGTTAGTCAAATTTTCAGCTCTAGGGGCATGGCGGGATTTTATGTCCCTGACATCCCTCGAGTCGTAGGGACATCAAGGTTGTAAAAATGTTCCCATCCCCCTTAAGCCCTATAAACCCACATATGACCTTGAGGATCGCCATTTCAGCCCCCTTGGTGCTTGTGGGAGCTCACAACCTTCATCGTTGATTGTTGCCACGTGTCATCACCTTGACCACCATGGAAATTTATGTCCCTCACATCCCTTTGGTGAGGACATAAGGCACATAAAAATGCACCCAGGAGACCCCATGTGACCTTCTATGATGTTTTTTGAAAAATTTAAATCCCACTAAGCCGTTATTTCACCCCATTTCTCCTTCAAACACTTAGCATATTATTTCCCCCATTTCTCCTTCACAACTTGTCATGGCTTCTGTTCATGATTGTCCAACACCGGTCCACCATTGTTGCTTTGAACTAGCTCCACCATGGCCAAAAAAAAATCATCAATTCATTAAAATACATAGGTCTTAGAGGGAAAATTGATTACTTTTTCTAAAGAAACGAAGAATGAGGAGAGAAAATGAAGATTTTTTTGCACGATAACCATAAAGTCACCCAATCAAAAATCCTCATATCTTGCAAAAAATACAATTCGGATCAAGATGTTGTCTTTTTCGAAGACTTCACATTTTTAAAGGCAATTGATTTTCAACAAACGAAATGAGAGTTCAAATGGTGCCCAAAATCATTTGTTCCAACAAAATCCTCACTTTGTGCACTGACTCACATTCGTCAGATTTCCCATCATTCCGAAAAGGAAACAAGCTAAAAACTTGCACAAGAGCTCTAAATGAAAAAACTATCATAATGGAGTTTTTTTTTTACAAACAAAGATAAAAACTAGACCTACAAATTTTGAGCTCCATTAATGGCCACCATGGCAGCTCTGTGCCCGAAGCCACTGTCTAGGTTAAAATTTCAAAATTTATTTCCAATCATTCTAGCGGAGAAATCAAGTGAAATTTGGAGGATGTGACCACAAGGATGAGCCGAATCTAGATAAAAATATACTCTTTCACAAACCAAGCATCAAAAATCAACTTTCTAAAAATAGTAAGCTTTCCTACACATGCTTGTTATTTTGGTAAGTCTTCATCAAAAGCGGCTATGGAAAAGGAAGTGTGCACTAAAGATCTCCAAGAATCCAGAATGATTATCCAGAGCAAAAAATAGTGAAAATGACCACTTACTAAAAATATTAAGTCCCTTATATGGGTGCTTACTAAAAATAGTAAGTCACCCCAAGAAGTGGTCAAAGAAAAGGCAAAGTGTGCATAGGATTGAATGAATATTTTCATCACATCAAGATGATCAAGAAGAAGCAAGAATCACCTCTTACTAAAAATAGTAAGTCTCCCATCTGGGCATTTACTAAAAATAGTAAGTCACACTCAAAGAAGCAAGTTTTGGCACAATGGGACATTAAGAACTTTGTCACATAAGATATTTCCATCAACGAGGATCATCAGACTTCATCAGGGGCAACATCTTCTCCTTTTCTCTCTCTTTCCCTCTCCCTTAACTTCTCTCCCTTCAAATGTTCTAATTCTTCGTTGGGGTTTGCACTTTTTGATATGCCTTTAAGTCACCTAAAAGTGACTTTAGAAACATAATGTAAATTAATTCACCTTGATTTTATAAAAGGGACTTAAATATTTTGTAGGAATATGAATAGTCTAAAGTTAGAAATAAGGCATATGGAGGGTCATGAAGAAGATGAGGAGTCGAGTCTACTCTATAAATTGTAAAGCCATTCCCATCTCAAAGGGTTGGTAATTGATCTTGTAAACTCAAGAGTGCATTGTACTTAGAGAAAGCAAAGGAGATAGCCATTTTCTTCTACTTTCCTCCACTCTCAAATTTCTTCCATTCCCACACTATGTACAAACTTTGGTTTAAGTAATCAATACAAGAAGGAGTTTCTATCTTTCTTTGACTAAGGGGTTTCTTGATACTTTGTGATCAATAAATTCTATTTGGTCTTGTTGTTATTATTTGTAGTTGTTTCTTCTCATGAATGCATGTGATGAATTTCTAACTAGTGTGTGCAAGAATCTGATTTTCTACCTACAACATTAGTTCTCCTACCTCATTTCTCACTCCCTTTCCCTCTCTCTATAGAAAAAGTCTTCCCTAGCAAAATATTGCTAGCTTTTCCAGTAGGGTTAGTGGAGTGGCCTTGTTAGATCCCTAGTAAAAATGCCACCACAAAATCCACCTTTTCATGCGCATGCATATATGATAGTTGCACCGGTTAAGTAGAGGGACTTAGATTCCCAGAGTCATTGGCAAGAAATCAACAAGTTTTTCCACCTGAAAAATTTTCTCACCAACAGTTTTTGGCACCCACCGTGGGGCAGATTTAGTAGCATCTACACCCAAAATATGATTGCAAGGTCCAAAATTAAAAAAATCAAAGAAAAATATTGAAAAAAAAAAAAAAAAGAGTTCATGAAAATCCATTGTTGAAAGATACACTATCAATTCCTACACATGTGACCTTTCATATTCCATAGTGTCTTTTCATATTCCCACTTTAAGAATTTCCAAAAAGCTAGTTTGAAGGAAGATACACCAGTTGAACATGTTGAGAGGTGGTGTTGATTCCAATTTTGAGGCTTTGTAAAATCAGCAAGAATGAATTAGAGATAATCCATACTTCTTCTCTCAAGCCTCCTCTTCATCTCGGCTCTTCAAGCAATTCACCTAGAAATCCTATCCAAACTCTTGTTGATACTCCCCTTCAAATTCTCTCATTTTTCAATCACCCTTGAGCATTGAGTTCTCAAAATAAGAAGAATTTGAAGAAGAATTTTTAGAAGCAAGGGATGAAGCAGAAGAAAAATGACAATGGAAGATGAAGTAGAAATACCTCAACCCATTGTTCCATGGGGAAGAAATAAATGCCCGCTTTCTCTTGAACCTCCTCTTCATGATCTACCAACAAGTTCCCACAAGAACTTTCCAAATTTCAAAGGTGATGACACACAACATCTTGAAGAACACATCTTTCTTTCATGACATCATGTGGAATTCTTGGTGTCCAACATGAAGATGTTGTTGTGAGATTGTTCATGGAGTCCCTCCAAGAAAAATCAGTAGAATGGTTTTACCTCTTTCTACCTTCCGGTCCATCACGGGTTGGAATGACATCAAGGATGCCTTCAAGAGAGATTTAAATCAACTGAAGACTATCAGACCTCCTGGTGCAGTTGGCTCAAATGAAGAAAGGAGAAAGTGAAACTATGAGAGACTTCATGGCTCATTTTGAATGGTTGCTTCTAGGATACCAGAAGAAGATTCACCATCTTAAAAATGTCAAGAGATTCTTCATAAATGCTCAATCACCAGAGGTAGGATTTCTCCTACGAAATATTTCAACAAGGAACATTGTAGAAGCACAAAGGATGGCCATTGAACTTGATGACGATCTCATCCTCTCTGGAAAGATCAAGAATCCATCAAAGGGCAAGGCCCAACATCATGGAGATGAGAGAACCAATCCATCATGCAAAAGTTGGAAATGAGATGGCATCTTTGAAGAGGGAATTATTTGAATGAGTATCTTCTCAAAGAAGCAAATGAAAATCAGATTGCAGAGCACCCCAAAGGCTTGCCTTGGAGGCCCCACCTATCAATGCAAATTATAGGAGTAAGGAAAATGAAGAGGATGTTGAACTAAGAAAGTGAAGGTGGTCATTTACTAAAAAGTGATGAATTTGAGAACGATACACAAATCAGATTTTGTGAGTATTTTTGAGGTGATGAAGAAGAAGAAGAAGATGCACCTAGTTTCTCATGTGTGGTATTCACTCATTCTCCATCCAGAAAAGAGCATCTCCCTCCACTTTTGCGAAAAGAAAAAGAAGGTTGAAGATCCTCCTGTGGTGACTCCACAAAATAAAATAATCAGTCGAGGATCTCCACTTCCACCTTCCATGGAGTTTGCATTGTTAAAAGCCTGATCTTGTAGCAAGTAAGAAGGCTCCCAATTCCCAAGTAAGTCTTCCGATGCCTCTTCCAAGTCTAAATCTAAATCTTCTCCTATAAAATCTAGTACTTTGAAAGCTCCTAGTGTACCTTTCAAAATACCCTCCATTCCCAAAAATCTACTCCTACTTCCAAACCTATCCTAAATCCAAAATCAATCCCTTCATCACCTTCACCCACATCTACTCCTTTTGATTTCATAGAATATGTGAACAAAGCCAAAGTCAAATTACTGAAATTGAATATTTGCGACTCATCCCCGAACAATTTGAGAGGTTTGTCTCATATATCGGAGTGGTAGTCTAACACCCAATGCTGTAACTTCTAGTTCTAAAGGCATGTTTCCAAACCCACCTACACCTCCCTCACAAAACATGCTTTCTTTGAGTGCATCAAAGATTGATAAGGTTGAACCTTTCTACATCTCCCTTCTTGTTGGAGAATATGTATTGAACAATTGCATAATAGATTTAGGTGCCTCAAACAATGTGATGCCTTTGAAGGTCGCCAAAGATCTCAAACTTACCATGACTCCACCCGGTGGCTCTTGTTACTCTTTGGAGTAAAAAGAGGTCCCACTTGTAGGGAAGGTCAAAGATGCACAGGTGGCTCTCACCAGATTTCCAGACAAGAAAGTTTCAGTGATGATTTTGGTAGCAGATGTCCCAAGCCTCATTCGAATGTTGTTGAGTAGAAGTTTTTTCTGAGACTTGGGAGGGAAAATTCAGATGAATTGGTCATCCACAACCATACCAGTGAAGGGAGACATGGATAAATTACTTCCCGAGAAGAAGATGAGGTACACGTATGAAATTCGAAGCCCAGAAGCTAACATTTTGTACCAAGATAGCAGCAGATGATGAATCACTTTGTGACAACCAAGGAGGAAGATGATATTCCCATCTTGATAGGTCCAGACATGCCTTCCTAGAGATATTTGGATTTTGAAGAAGCATTGAGGAGATTCGAGTTACAAGAGGGCAGCCTCAAATTACCAGACGATGTAAACCATGAGGAAGAGGAGATGGTTCTTGATGATTTTCAAGAAGAAAAATCAGCTTATATGTTTATCCAAGATGAGGAGTTATTCTCATTCCCATTTGGGGATGAAGATGATCTCAGTTAGGCCATCTATGGAGAGACAAAATCAGCTTGTGATGAGCCCATGAAAGGCTTGAAAGAAATCTCCATACAAGAACTGTTGAGAGCCATGGAAGAAACAAAGGACCCCAAGTTCAGGTCTTGAACTCTTGATGCAAGCCATGAATATGCAAGACAAGCGTGAAGCTGATTTGGAAGCCTTAACCAATGTGAAGGTTGGCCATATTGAGATAAGGAAAGATGAAAAATATGATGCCACTCTTGAGCTAATGGTTGATGGATGCAATAACAAATGGAGATATTTTCTTTCCCATTTGAAGATGAAGACTCTTTCCATGATGAATAAATTGAAGCAAGGAGTTTTGAGACCTTTGAAGATGAAGCTCTTTTTGATGAAGGATCAGTAGAGTGCAGTGATTCCCAAAATGATGAGGTAATCCCTCTAGATAGTTTCCTTGAGCTACATTCTTCAAAGGCATACAAAGATGAGTTATAGGAAACAACGAAGCATAAATTCGTGTGCAAGAAATCTTAGATGCAATAGAAGTTATGGAAGACCCCAGCTGATTCTTGATCTCTTCACTCATGTCATGGACATACAAGACAAGTATGAGTTTGCCTCCGATCCTCCCGTCAATACTCAAACACCTCATAGTGGAGTAGAGATAAAGGATGAATCTAATGTTTCTCATGGAGAAGATTTCAATGAGCATAGACCCAAGAAAAGAAAGTAACTCAGAATATTCAAGAAATTTGAATGAAAATCAGCTTTGGGGTAGTGATGAGATGCTCAATGGAGAATCAACTATATGGATAAACATGGAAGGAAACTGGCACTATGAAACTAATTTCAAAGAACGTGAAGGAAATGGAATTTCCAAGAAAAGACTTGAGCATCAAGAGGCTCACATGGACTCACTCCTACAAAGTACAAAGACAATCATGGAAGCACTGGATTTTATAAACAATTAAGGAAAGGAGGTTACTTTCTCAACCATTCAATGGCTTCATAGAAAACAACATCACTCAGTGTTTCCCACTCAAGGGTAACTTTTGAGGAATGAAAAGTGCTTTAGTGAAAGTTTTTCCCCCACCTTGTACCATAGGTGATTGTTAGGTGTGTTTCCCTTTCTGTCGTGTGTTTTTTCCTTTCTACGTGTGTTGTGTGTTTCCCTTTTTCCTTGTTTTGTGTGTGTTTCCTCTCTCTCTCTCTCTCTCTCTCTTGTAAGTTGTACATGACTCTATAAGGCCCAATGGATAAGGCACTGGTCAATGATTATATGGTCTAAAATTGAGATTCTGATTCCTCATGTCATGTCTTCACTACACTCAGTCCATGTCATGTCCCCAAGCTAGAGCCAATTTGTTGTCATGCAAATGTGCAATAAGGAAATTAACAATTTCAAGCATGACAACTATACCCCTATGTTAATTTTCAAATCCTATCATTCCAAGACACCCAGTCTCTGCCCACTCGGTCAAAACCTCCCAATTAACGTCATCTCATCCCCCTAGGTGATTTAGGAAATTCCATTCATTCCCCTAGGTGATTTTAGGAGTTCATTTGTAAAGCTACAGCGTTGTGGGAAGGGCTATCATTGGCCTTCCTAGGGCTGGAGAAACCCCATGGAGAAGAAAGAGATAAAATTCAACATGTGGAGGTGATTAAAGGTCTTGGGACATCATGGAATGATTCAGGAAGATTTTGGAAGGGCTTGGAGAAGTTGGGGCAGTTTTTCATCAAAATTAGGGTTCACAGGCCTAGTTAGTGCACAGGCCAAAATAACCATGAGCTTTGGAAGGTGATTTTGGGAGCTCGGATGGAGTTAGGAGAAAAAAAATATCTTCAAAAATATAATTCCAATACCTACAAGATGGTGAAATCATATTTTTCACAACACTTTGGCACATTTGGTCTGTAGGTAGATTTTCTAAAGCACAGGTGGAGTACCAAACCAAACTTATGATTTTCCAAGGATAAAATTGATGAATAAGAACCCTACCATTAGATTCAAAATGCCATTTCCAATCAGGATCATATAAATTTTCATCAAAAAATACCATCTGGAGCTCAAGATCATCAAGATAGTTGTCCTCAAGTTCGGAGTTAGTCAAATTTTGTCCTCAAGGATTTGGGAGTTAGTCAAATTTCATCAAGGTTGGAAAAATTTCCAGGATTTTATGACCTCCATGTATTCCCCCAGGTGCTAGGGAGCTTCAAATCCTTCACCGGATCTAATCAATGTTTAAAAAAATGCTCCCTCATGTCCCTTAAATCCCATCTAAAAATGTCCCACATATGACCTCTAGGGGGACCTTCAGTTCAGCTCCAGGTGCTTTGCAAAGCTCACAATCTTCATCGTCATGATTGTTGCCATGTGTCATCACCTTGACCACCGTGGAAATTGATGTCCCTCACATCCCTTTTAGGTGAGGGATGTCAAGGACATAAAAATTTTCCCAGCCCCTTCTATGCATTTTTTTGAAAAATTTAAATTTGGCACTTAGCCGTTATTTCCCCCCATTTCTCCTTCACAACTTCATACCTTTTCATGGCTTCATTCATGATTATCCAGACACCTAGTCCACCATTGATTGCTTGAAAAGATCTTCCATGGCCAAAAATCCTCCAATTCATGAAAATACATAGGTCTTAGGGGAAGAATTGATCAAAATTGTTGAAGAAACAAAGAACAAGGAGAAAATGAAGATTTTTTGCTAGATAACCATGAAGTCACCCAATCAAAAATCCTCATATCTTACAAAATACAAGTATCAAGATCCATATTTTTCTATGAATTCCAATTTTTTCAAGATGATCAAGATGCAAAAATGGGAGGTCAAATGGTGCCAAAATCATTTTTCAAAAAAATCCTCACTTCATGCACTGGCTCACATTCGTCGATTTCCCATCATTCGGTTGAAATGAAATGTAAAAAATTTCACACGAGCTCTCCAAATGAAAAAACCTATCACAATGGATTTTTTTCATCAAAAAATGGAGAAAAAACTAGACCTTTTTGAAGCTCCATTAATGTGCACCACTCATGGCAATCAATGCTCGAAGCCACTACCAAGTTAAAATTTTCCCATTTCATCATTCTAGGGGAAATGTGAAATTTGGAGGACATTGACCAAAAAAAAAATTAGTAAATCCCACTTTCCAAAAATAGTAAGCTTTCCTACACATGCTTGTTATTTTTGGTAAGTCTTCATCAAAAGCGGCTATGGAAAAGGTAGTGTGCACTGAAGATCTCCAAGAAGCTAAAATGATTATCTAGAGCAGAAAACAATGAAAATGACCACTTACTAAAAATAGTAAGTCCCTTATATGGGTGCTTACTAAAAATAGTAAGTCACCCCAAGAAGTGGTCAAAGAAAGGTAGTGTGCATAGGATTGAATGAAGATTTTCATCACATCAAGATGATCAAGAAGAAGCAAGAATCACCTCTTACTAAAAATAGTAAGTCTCCCATCTAGGCATTTACTAAAAATAGTAAGTCACACTCAAAGAGTAGTTTTGGCACAATGGGACATTCAGAACTTTGTTGCATCGATCGTACTTTCATCAACGAGGATCATCGGACTTCATCAGGGGCAACATCTTCTCCTTTTCTCTCTCTTCCCTCTCCCCCAACTTTCTCTCCCTTCAAATGTTCTAATTCTTCGTTGGGGTTTGCACTTTTTGATATGCCTTTAAGTCACCTAAAAGTGACTTTAGAAACATAATGTAAATTAAGTCACCTTGATTTTATAAAAGGGACTTAAATATTTTGTAGGAATATGAATAGTCTAAAGTTAGAAATAAGGCATATGGAGGGTCATGAAGAAGATGAGGAGTCATTCTACTCTATAAATTGTAAATTCATTCCCATCTCAAAGGGTTGGTAATTGATCTTGTAAACTCAAGAGTGCATTGTACTTAGAGAAAGCAAAAAGGAGATAGCCATTTTCTTCTACTTTCCTCCACTCTCAAATTTCTTCCATTCCCACACTATGTACAACTTTGGTTTAAGAAATCAATACAAGAAGAAGGAGTTTCTATTTCTTTGACTAAGGGGTTTCTTGATACTTTGTGATCAATAAATTTTATTTGGTCTTGTTGTTATTTATAGAGTTGTTTCTTCTCATGAATGCATGTGTTGAAGTTTCTAACTAGTGTGTGGAATCTAATTTTCTACCTGCAACATTAGTTCTCCTACCTCATTTCTCACTCCCCTTTCCCTCTCTATAGACAAATTCTTCCCTAGAAAGAGATTGCTAGCTTTTCCGTAGGGTCATTGAGTGCCCTTGTTGGATCCCCAGTCGAAAGGCCACCACAGAAATCCACCTTTTCACGTGCATGCATATACGAAAGCTACACTAGTTAAGTAGAGGGACTTAGATTCCCAGAGCATTGGCAAGAAATCCACAAGTTTTCCACTTGACAAATTTTCTCACCAATAGTTTTTGCCCATCGTGGGGCAGACTTGGTAACATCTACACCCAAAATACGACCGCAAGGTCCAAAAATTAAAAAAATGAAATATTGAAAAAAAAAAAAAAAAAGAGTTCATGAAAAATCCATTATTGAAAGATACACTGTCAATTCCTGCATGTGACCTTTCATATTCCATGTGTCTTTTCATATTCCCACTTCAAGAATTTCCAAAAAGCTAGTTGAAGGAAGATACACCAAGTTGAATAGGTCAAGAGGTGGTGTTGATTCCAATTTTGAGGCTTTGTAAAATTAGCAAGAACAAATTAGAGATAATCCATACTTCTTCTCTCAAGCCTCCTCTCCATCTGGATCTTCAAGAAGTTCACCTGAAATCCTATCCAAACTCATGTTGATACTCCCCCTTCAAATTCTCCCATTTTTCAATCACCCTTGAGCATTGAGTTCCCAAAAGAAGAAGAATTTGTAGAAGCAAGGGCTGAAGCAGAAGTAGAAACAACAATGGAAGATGAAGTAGAAAGACCCAACCCATTGTTCCATGGGGAAGGAATATAGGCCCTTGCTCTTGAACCTCCTCTTCATGATCTACCAACAAGTTCCCACAAGAACTTTCCAAATTTCAAAGGTGATAACACAACATCCTAAAGAACACATTGTTTCCTTCATGACATCATGTGGAATTCTTGGTGTCCAACATGAAGATGTTACTGTGAGATTGTTCATGGAGTCCCTCCAAGAAAAAGAAGCATAATGGTTTTACCTCCTACCTTCCCGGTCCATCACGAGTTGGAATGACATCAAGGATGCCTTCAAGAGAGATTTAAATCAACTAAAGACTGTCAGGACCTCCTAGTGTAGTTGGCTTAAATGAAGAAAGGAGAAAGTGAAACTATGAGAGACTTCGTGGCTCGTTTTGAATGGTTGCTTCAGTAGGATACTAGGAAGAAGATTCACCGTCTCAAAACAATATCAAGAGATTCTTCATAAATTCTCAATCACCGGAGGTAGGCTTTCTCCTACAAAGATTTCAACCAAGGAATGATGTAGAAGCACAAAGGATGGTCATTGAACTTGATGATGATCTCATCCTCTATGGAAAGATCAAGAATCCATCAAAGGGAAAGGCCAACATCATGGAGATGAGAGAACCAATCCATCGCTGAAAAATTTGAAAATGAGATGGCATCTTTGAAGAGGGAATTATTTGAATGAGTATCTTCTCAAAGAATAAAAAAATCAGATTGTAGGAGCACCTCGAAGGCTTGCCTTGGAGGCCCCACCTGTTAATGAAAATTATAGGAGAAGGAAAATGAAGAGGAGCTTGAACAAGAAAGTGAAGGTGGTGATTTCCTAGAAAGTGATGAATTTGAGAATGATACACAAATCAGATTTTGTGAGTATTCTATAAGTGATGAAGAAGATGAAGAATATGCACCCATTTTCTCATGTGTGGTATTCACTTGTTCTAAATTTGAGAAAGGAACATCTCCCTCCATTGCTGCAAAGAAAAGAAGAGGTTGAGATCCTCCTGTGGTGACTCCACAAAATAAAATAATCATTGAGGATCTCCACTTCCACCCTCCATGGAGTCTACATTGTTAAATCCTGATCTTGTAGCAAGTAAGAAGGCTCCCGCAATCCCAAGTAAGTATTTTGATGCCTCTTCATAATTCTAAATCTAAATCTACTCCGTAAAATCTAGTACTTTGAAATCTCCTAGTGTACCTTTCAAAATACCCTCCATTCCCCAAAATATACTCCTACTTCCAAACCTATCCTAAATCCAAAATCAGTCCCTTCATCACCTTCACCCGCATCTTCTCCTTTTGATTTCATAGAATATGTGAACAAAGCCAAAGTCTAAATTACTAAAACTAAATATTTGCAGACTCATCCTGAACAATTTGAGAGGTTTGTCCGATATATCAGGAGTGGTAGTCTAACACCCAATGTTGTAACTTCTAGTTCCAAAGGCATGTTGCCAAACCCACCTACACCTCCCTCACATAATATGTTTTCCTTAAGTGCATCAAAGAGTGATAAGGTTGAACCTTTCTACGTCTCCCTTCTTGTTGGAGAATATGTATTGAACAATTGCATAATAGATTCTAGTGCCTCAAATAATGTGATGCCTTTGAAGGTCACCAAGGCTCTCAAACTTACCATGAATCCACCCGGTGGCTCTTGTTACTCTTTGGAGTCAAAAGAGGTCCCATTTGTAGGGAAGGTCAAATATGCATAGGTGGCTCTCGCCAAATTTCTAGACAAGAAAGTTTCAATGATTTTGGTAACAAACATCCCAACCTCGTTCGGAATGTTGCTGAGTAGAATTTTCTGCCAAGACTTTGGAGGAAAATTCATATGAATTGGTCATCTATAACCATACTAGTGAAGGGAGACATGGAGAAATTTCTTCCCGAGAAGAAGATGAGGTACATGGTATGAAAGTCTAGAAAGCCTAGAAGCTAACATTTTGTACCAAGATAGCAGGCGGATGAATCACTTTATGACAACTGAGGAGGAATATCATATTCCCATCTTGATAGGTCCAAACATGCCTTCCTAGAGAGATTTGGATTTTAAAGAAGTATTGAGGAGATTCAAGAGTTACAAGAGGGCAGCCTCAAATTACCAGATGATGTAAACCATGAGGAAGAGGAGATGGTTCTTGATGATTTTCAAGAAGAAAAATCAGATTATATGTTTATCCAAGATGAGGAGTTATTCTCATTCCCATTTGGGGATGAAGATGATCTCATTCAGGCCATCTATGGAGAGACAAAATCAGCTTGTGATGAGCCCGTGAAAGGCTTGAAAGAAATCTCCATACAAGAAATGTTGAGATCCGCGGAATAAATAAAGGACCTAAGTTCGTTTTTGAACTCCCGACGCAAGACATGAATATGTAAGACAAGTGTGAAGCTGATTTGGAATCCTTAACCAATGTGAAGGTTGGCCATATTGAGATAAGGAAAGATGAAAAATATGATGTCGCTCTTAAGATAATGGTTGATGGATGCAATAAAGAAATGGAGATATTTTCTTTCCCATTTGAAGATGAAGACTCTTTCCATGACAAAGAAATTGAAGCAAGGAGTTTTGAGACCTCTAAAGATGAAGCTCTTTTTGATGAAGGATCGGTAGAGTGCAGCAATTCCCAAAATGATGAGGTAATCCCTCTAGATAGTTTCCTTGACTGCATTCTTCAAAGGCATACAAAGATGAGTTACAGGAAAATGAAAAGCATAACTCCATGCAAGAAATCTTTGATGCAGTAGAAGTTATGGAAGACCCCGAGTTGATTCTTTATCTCTTCACTCATGCCATGGACATACAAGAAAAGTATGATTTTTCCTATGATCCTCACGTCAGTACTAAAACTCCTCACAACAGAGTAGAGATAAAGGATGAATCTAATGTTTCTCATGGAGAAGATTTCAATGAGCATAGACCCAAGAAAGAAATTAACTCGAATATTTAAGAAATTTGAATGAAAATTAGCTTTGGGGCAACGATGAGATGCTCAATGGAGAATCAGCTATATGGATAAACATGGAAATGGCACTGAATTTGATTTCAAAGAATGTGAAGGCAATGGAATTTCCAAGTGAAGACCTGAGCATCAAGAGGCTCACATGGACTCACTCCTACAAAGTACAAAGATAATCATGGAAGCACCTGGCTTTCATAAACAATTAAGGAAAGGAGGTTACTTTCTCAAACCAATCAATGGCTTCAAAACAACATCACTTAGTGTTGCCCACTCAAGGGTAACTCGTGAGGAATAAAAAGTGCTTTAGTGAAAGTGGGTTATCCCCCACCTTGTACCATAGGTTATTGTTAGGTGTATTTCCCTTTCTATCATGTTTCTTTCCTTTCTCATTGTGTGTGTTGTGTCTTTCCATTTTTCCTTGTTTTGTTTGTGTTTCCTCCTTCTCTCTCTCTCTCTTTGTAAGTTACACATGACTCTGCAAGGCCCAATGGATAAGGCACTAGTCAACAGGTCATATGGTCTGAAATTGAGATTATGGATTCCTCATGTCATGTCTTCGCTACAATCAGTCCATGTCATGTCCCCAAGATAGAGCCAATTGTTGTCATGCAAATGTGCAATAAGGAAATTAACAATTTCTAGCATGACAACTATACCCCTATGTTAATTTTTTCAAATCCTATCATTCCAAGACACCTCGGGTCTTCCCAGTCATTCCAAGTGACCTCCCAATTAATGTCATCTCATCCCTCTAGGTGATTTAGGAAATTCCATTCATTCCCCTTAGGTGATTTTAGGAATTCATTTGCAAAGCTACAGCAGTTGTGGGAAGGGCTATCACTAGCCTTCCTAGGGATGGAGCAACCCCACAGAGTGGATAATAAGAGCCTAAGTGGATGTGGAGGTGATTCAAAGGTCTTGGGACATCATGGAGATGATTCAAGAATATTTGGAAGGGTTCGAGAGAAGTTGGGGCAGTTTCGCTAGAATTAGGGTTCACAGGCCTAGTCAGTGCACATGCCAAAACAACCACTGAGCTTCGGAAGGTGATTTTGGGAGCTTTGTATGGAGTTAGGAGAAAAATGATACATCATCAAAAATATAATTCCAATACCTACAAGATGGTGAAATCATATTTTTCATAACACTTTCGCACATTAGGTTTGCAGGCAGATTTTTTCTAATTCACAGGTGGAGTACCAAACAAAAATTCCACTTTTTCAAGGATCAATTTGATGAATAAATACATGATACCCCCACCATTGGATTCAAAAGGTCATTTCTAGTCATGATCATATAAAATTTCATCAAAAAAGACCATTTGGAGCTCAAGATATTGCCATCGCAAGTTATCCTCAAGGTTTAGGAGTTAGTCAAATTTTCAGCTCCAGGGGCATGGCGGGATTTTTTTGTCCCTAATCTCACTCGGGGTCGGGACATCAAGGTTGGAAAAATGTGAACATCCCCCTTTAAGCCCTATAAGCCCACCAGTGTTTGGGAGCTCACAACCTTCACCGTTGATCATTGTCACGTGTCATCGCCTTGACCACCATGTAAATTGATGTCCCTCACATCCCTTTGAGGTGAGGGACATCAAGGACATAAAAATGTGCCCAGCCCCTTACTCCAGTGCATTTTTTTAAAATTTAAATTCGGTACTTAGCCGTTATTTCCCCCATTTCTCCTTCACAGCTTCATACCTTGTCATGGCTTTGTTCATGATTGTCCAGACACCCGGTCCACCATTGTTGCTTCAAACCAGCTCTGCCATGGCCAAAAAATCCTCCAATTCATGAAAATACATAGGTCTTAGGGGAAGGATTGATAAAAAAATGTTGAAGAAATGAAGAATGAGGAGAAAATGAAGATATTTTGTCAGATAACCATGAAGTCACCCAATCGAAAAATCCTCATATCTTGCAAAATACAAGTTGGATCGAGATGCCATATTTTGTAGACTACCAAATTTTTCAAGGAAATAAATATGCAACAAATGAGAGGTCAAATGGTGCCTAGAATCATTTGTTCCAACAAAATCCTCACTTTGTGCACCGCTCACATTCGTCAGATTTCCCATCATTCTGGAAATGGAAATGAGCTAAAAACTTGCACATGAGCTCCAAATGAAAAACCTATCATAATGGAGTTATTTTCATTGCAAAAACGGAGACAAAATCTAGACCTATAAATTTTGAGTTCCATTAATGGCCGCCATGGCAGCTCCATGCCCGAAGCCATTGCCAGGTTAAAATTTCAAAATTTATTTCCAATCATTCTAGCGGGTGAAATCAAGTGAAATTCGGAGGATGTGAGCGTGAAAAAGAGCCGAATCTAGAAAAATATACTCCATCACAAACCGAGCATCGAAATCCACTTTCCAAAAATAGTAAGCTTTCCTACACATGATTGCTATTTTTATGAGTCTTCATCAAAAGTGGCTATGGAAAAGGCAGTGCATTGAAGATCTCCAAGAAGCCAAAATGGTTATCTGGAGCACAAAATAGTGAAAATGACCACTTACTAAAAATAGTAAGTCCCTTATATGGGTGTTTACTAAAAATAGTAAGTCACTCCTAGAAGTGGTCAAAGTAAAGGCAGTGTGCGTAGGATCGAATAAAGATTTTCATCACATCAAGATTATCAAGAAGAAGCAAGAAGTACCTCTTAGTAAAAATATTATGTCTCTAATCTGGGCATTTACTAAAAATAGTAAGTCACACTCAAAGAGCATTTTTGGCCCAATGGGACATTCAAAACTTCATCGCATCAAAGATTTCCATCAATGAGGATCATTGGACTTCATCAAGGGAAACATCTTCTCCTTTCCTCTCTCTTCCCTCTCCCCCAAATTTCTCTCCCTTTAAATGTTCTAATTCTTCTTTAGGGTTTGCACTTTTGATATGCCTTTAAGTCACCTAAAAGTGAATTTAGAAACATAATGTAAATTAAGTCACCTTGATTTTATAAAAGGGACTTAAATATTTTGTAGGAATATGAATAGTCTAAAGTTAGAAATGAGGCATGTGGGGGGTCATGAAGAAGATAAGGAGTCGATTCTACTCTATAAATTGTAAAGCCATTCCCATCTAAAGGGTTGGCAATTGATCTTGTAAACTCAAGAGTGCAATGTGCTTAGAGAAAGCAAAAGAGATGGCCATTTCTTCTACTTTCCTCCACTCTCAAATTTCTTCCATTCCCAAACTATGTATAAATTTGGTTTAAGAAATTAATACAAGAAGAAGGAGTTTCAAGCTTTCTTTGACTAAGGGTTTTCTTGATACTTTGCGATTAATAAATTCTATTTGGTCTTGTTGTTATTTACAGAGTTGTTTCTTCTCATGAATGTAGGTGTTGAAGTTTATAACTAGTGTGTGTAGGAATATAATTTTCTACCTACATCATTAGTTCTCCTACCTCATTTCTCACTCCCTTTTGCCTCTCTAGAGACAAATTCTTCCCTAGAAAGAGATTGCTAGCTTTATTGCAGGGTCAGTGGAGTGCCCCTATTGGATCCCTAGTCGAAAGGCCACCACACAAATCCACCTTTTCACGGTCATGCATATACGGAAACTACACTAGTTAAGTAGAGGGACTTATATTCCCAAAGAATTGGCAAGAAATCCACACGTTTATCCACCCAAAAAAAATTCTTGCCAACAACGGGTTTTGGTCTTGTTTGGTCTTTGAAAACCTTTCCCAAATGTAAAAATATTTTTTTGAAAGAGATTTGAAGGAATGGCCTTAATTTAATGGATCCATGGTTAACCTAAGATCATATTATAGTTGGTTTCTTGTTCTATGACATAAAATTCAGTATGGACCATCTTTCACCAATAATTATGGGGAGAATGATGGTGTTGATTGATGTGGCTCTAAGACTATCATACCCACGAAGAGTGTTTTGAGTTGATGAGCAGTTAGTCTCACCATATCCAAGCTTTTGCAAAAGTGAGAAAGGAATGATGTTGATAGATGTCTCATCATCCACCATATCTCATTTTACCATGTTTTTGTATATCCATATCTACAAATAGAGAGTAGGCTATCCTATTCTAGTGATTTCCACGTCCATGGGTAATTGACTTGAGTCAAATAAGTATCCAACTTATCTCATCGTGGCACCTAGTGGGAACATATCCATATCAATGTGGTTAACTCATGCTTCGGTAGGGGGTGTGACATAAGCTAAGTGACCAAGTCCCATAGTTTCTAAAAGTGCAAGTCAAGTCATGGAGAGTTCTTCAAAATGTCTAGAAATGAAATGTGAGAAATTATCTTTGTGAGATCTGTAATGATATCATAATTCCCTAGTTGTTTTGGGATTCAATTATTTTGTACTCTTAAGGGGTTTGTAAAAGGGAATTAGGAACTTGATATTATTTTGTTTTGGTAATTAGATTGGATTCTTCATTATTTTCCAATTCAATGACACCAATCACTTATGGTTTTCCTCGTGTACCTAGACATGGGGCTACATTAGGATTAATTGTGATGGAAGTTGAGGCCTTAGTGTTGTGGTTTTTGATCGATGTTATTTTTTGTTGTTGTGGAGGTGGTTGTATTATTTTTTCACCTTGTTTGCTTGTATGTTATTCGAAAGGGCATTTTGTTGATGGTTTGGGATAGGATTTTGATAAATTTCTAATTGGGCATTCTGGGTGTGCAACATGACCTAAACAAGCCACCAAATCATTGTTAGGTTCACTACTCCTAGAAATTGTTTGTTAATGGATTATATTTGGTTTTCATGGATGCATTGGATAATCTTGTTATATTCCCCGCAAGTGGTGGTATCGTGACATATGACCCTATGGATTAAATAAAATAGGTCGAAATCTTAGTTATTTGGTTGATGGTTTTTCTAGTCTATAACTATTTGTAAGTTGTCAAAGTTATTGGGATAGTTGTGATTGAGGCCAATTTTTTAATATTGACCCTCTCGGTTCCTATTGTGACTTGGTGGTTGGTTTTGATTTAGGTTTTAATTGATATTGGTATTTGGATCTCAATAAAGTTAACCACATTCATGGAAGATTGATTTTTATTGGCTTGAATGTTTGCATTGTGATTATTAATATTATTTTTTTTTGTTGGGCTAGTTGATTGTATTATTAAGGAAGTTTAACTTCTTTGGTTGGTTCATAACACCTGTCTCGTAGTGGAGTTACGGTTTTAGTTGAGTACCTTCGGACCTTATGAATTTTGGGAAGCTTGTGTATTATCCCTATTATTGTTTTGGTATCCAATGGAGTTTTTTTAGGGACATAAAGTCTTCCATTTAAACCATAGGCCCTATAGACACTATCTATTGTTGTCTGGTCAAATTTTAATACAATTTCTAAAGCTTCTTCATAAGACTTATATGGGAACTTATGCACATTTTTTTGGTTTCTCTATTAAGGGTGTGGAGGAAAAGATCACATAGCCCCCTTTGATCTATGTTTGAGGTGCAGACAAAAAATAAAGCACCTTTCACCATCTTGTGATGAAATTTCTTGTATATACGTTAGGTTCTTGCTTAATATGTAGAAACACCTTAATGTCAGTCTTTATGATCTTGTTCATATCAAAATCCTTTATGAATTAAGCTATAAACTACCTGAATGAGTGTATGGAGCCTCTCGGAAAGCGGTAATACCAATCAAGTGTATTTCCTTCAAGGGTCACGGTGAACATTTTTGTGATAACTCCATCCCATGGGAGTAATTTATGAATTGTAGTGGTGTATGCCTTTATGTGGGCATTATGGTCTCCTTCACCCTTGTATTTTGGTAACTTAGGAAGAGGGTGGGGAAGAAGCACCATAAAAATCAAGATGTTCTTTTAGATATTTTGCATAGGTTCCCAATGCACCAAATTCAATAGCGGGAATGTTTATTGTGTTTTGCAACTTGTAAAACTTGAAAGTTACCAAGTGAAAGGGGATTTGGAATGAAATCCTAGGTAGATACATTCGATGTGTGGAAAGTGGGAAAGAAATCACCAAGTTAGGTGGATTTTGAGTACAAGTGTATGTAAGGTGGTGTGGGACCCATAGGATAGGGAACAACAAACTATTAAGTGGGTTAGGGAAAGGTATTAATGGTGAGGAAAATTTTGCAAGGGATAAGCATAGGATTGTGGTTGATCATAGGCCTATGGCGCAATTGTAGATTGATTGTAGGGTTGTGTGTGGTTTGTTACACTCAACAACATAGAGTAAGAAGTGGCATTATTTTCTAGTGTGTAAGTTATAAAAAAATTGACGAGGGTCCACTCATGCCTAGCATGCCATCACTCGTAAAATAGTCCCTTAGGTTTGAATGTGTCATGTAGTTGGAAGGAAGGGTTTGTTGTGACATTTTTGCATTGGTTGGACATAACTTTGTTTATTTATGCTTTGTATTGTATCATGTAATGTATGTTCTATGTTCGATAAGGTAAGGCATTTCCTAGTTCTCAAATTTATCTCACTAGGGTAGAAATGAGGTTACCTAATGAGCCATGTTGATCTTGTTGAATATTGGGCTTTTCATTTGGATGTAGAGGGGAAGGATGGTACCCTATAATAATTTTTTTTGTGGTTACCACTTCTCTTTGAGATTCACTTCCAAGACTTAGTGGCATAGAAGCAATGTTATCTTGTAAGAGGGTAGTGGTGTATGCTTGTAACCTATCCAATGACTTAGATATGGTTTTGATTTGGTCAGTACTTTGGTTGAACCGTATAAGGAATTCATTATCGGTCGTAAGTAAGATGGAAAGGAATTAGGTTGCATGCTAATTTGTGTCCTAGTCAAAACTTGGAGATAAATCTTACCTTCCTTGGTAAATTTCATGTTATTAGAATTGGAAGGTTCCATGGGATATCCTTGATAGCTTCATGGTTGATTGATCTCTTCAATCCTTACGTTAGAAGATAAACTTGGATTTTGGGTGGAAGATACAAGCTCTGAGAATATTTATCGACCTAACTAGACAAAGAAGGTGATTACTTAGAATTCATGTGAGCATAGTAATCCTCGGGCTTAAGATGGTCCTATTGAATTCCTAACCCAATATATTTGGTGGTTTATAAACACCCACAAAATAAATGAGAGTAAGAAGTTGAGGCGAAAAAAATGGAATATATGGAAATGAGAAGAAACTAGTCTTTTATGTTGGGTTCACCAGATTTTTACATGTTGAAAAGTGTCAATGACTTTTATGTGAACTTGAATCCTCGTGAGTTCATTCCAATGTATTCGATGTAGAATATGATGGGATGGTAATGGAGGAGGGATACAAATAGTGTGAGGATGGTATGAGTTGGGGTGTAGGGATGCAAGCAAGATGGAAGGAAAATTCTCTATCTGTATTCTCAAGAGAGAAAACATTATCATTAAGGGAAGAAAAAATCCTATGGAATTGATCATGGTGGAGGGTATGGTCAAGGATGATAGAGACACATATCCCTAGATATATGTCATGGTCGGTGAAGGGAGGAATGTTGGGTTATGTTACTCGGGTAAAGTGGTTGTTTGAAGAAGGTTGGCCCTAATCTAGCAAGGTCATATGGAAGGGAGTGATGGATGATGGTAGATGAGCCAAGAGAACTCAAATCCCTAATGGGAGTTGTTGTCTTATGGGGATTCATTGTCAAGAACAAGTTGATGGATGATTTGTGTTGGGGATAGTGAAGAATGAAATACCTCTTGTCGAGCTCGAGACAAGATATGATATTGGATGTTTTTGTTTGAATGGGGTAATAACATAAGGGAAGTGTCCAAATATTCAATCTTTACATTAGAAGATAAAATTGACATGTGGGTGGAAGAGACATGTGGTAGTAGCGAGATCGAGAGTAGTTATCGGACCAACCAAACAAATAAGTTGACTACTGAGCATTCATGTGAGCATGGTAAGCCTTGAGGCCCGAGATGGGCTTGTTAAATTCTTGACCTGACATATTTGGGGGGTGTATAAACACCCACATAATACCGAGAGATAAAAATGTGAGATGACATAAATGAAATTTATGGAAACGAGAAGAAACTAGTCTTTCACATTGATTTTACCATATTTGCACACCGAAAAGTGTCAATGGCTTTCAAGTGCACTAGAGTCCTCATGAGTCTTGTCCAAGGTATTAAATGTAGAAGATGATAGGATGGTATTAGACGATGGCTACATATATCATGAGGATGGTATAAGTGGAGGTGTAGGAATATAAACAAGTTGGAAGGAGATTCCCGTACTTTTTTTCTCTAGAGAAAAAGACATGCTCGTTGAGGGTAGTGAAACTCCTATAGACTTGATCATAGTGGATAGTACGGTCAGGATGATAGTGACAAGGAACCCTAGATCTATGTCCTTATCGATGAAGGGAGGAATGTTGGGATGTGCTACTCGAGTAAAGTGGTTGTTTGAATAATGTTGGCCCTGATCTAGAAAGGTCATATGGAAGGGAGTGATGGAGGTCATTAGACGAGACAAGTGCACTCAAATCTCCAATAGGAGTAGATGTTTAATGAGATGTCGAATGTGGTTGTTATCTTGTGGGGCTTCACCGTCAAGAACAAAAAAGCGAGGGATTATCTATGTGGAGGAGAGTAAGTAATTAAATAACTTTTGTTTGAGCTCAAATAAGTTATTATCTTAGATGTTTTGTTGTTCAAATGGGGCGGGAATGCGATGGAAGTTCCCAACTCTACTAAAAATATCCGGCTATCTCGAAGTCATTCATAGTTAGAGAAGAAACAACTACTACATAGTGTTTGATATATTCTAGAGTGAAGCACATGAGATCCTATGTTAAAGGCTATGATATGAAGGTCTCGAGCTAGGGTTGGAGTTGTGGAGATGTATTATTGTGTAATTTTATCAAAATTATATCTTATTTTCCCGTGGATCAACAAGCTTCCTTGTCTTATTTTTGTTATTTTCTTGCATTTGAAATAGTGTTGCTATGTATTATGTTTGTTGCAAGATTATTGTTGCTAGTTTTCGAGGCTTGTTTGGATCTCAAAGTTGTGTGTTTGATGTGTTTAACTCAATTAGTGGTTTTTTTGAATTATTTCAATACAATTAAGCACAATAAAGGAATTAAGACACTTACTAGAAATGGAAGCTTTAAATGATAAATTTTAGATTGCATACAATGAGATATTAATAGTTAATTCTACCTCATTCACTACTCTAATTGACAAAGATATGAATTGCTATGCTTTTGGCATTTTGTGGGTTTGTAAAACCCAATGATTATGCAAAATGAAAATGAACATATAACAACAAATTAAAGTTTGTTTCACTATGTTGAGCTTGTCACAAGATAATAAACGATAAGAACAATTACTTTTAAATCTAAATCATGTACATTGTTTGAGTGCAATTTCATAAGCTAGATGCTAATTTTTGAAGATGAACGCCTTTTAACATGAGATCTACAAACTAAGGCACTTTTAATCTATCCTAAAAATGAGTTTGATTTAACCTACGAGTGAATTTTAAAGCAATCTAATGACTTAAACTATGTTTTGGGGTTTTATGTCTTCTAAGTAAAAACTCTAAACTTAAACTATCCTAGATTTTAAATATGACAAATTATATTCCTACTCTAAAAATAGGATCTAATCCTAGAGATGGGAGAAGCCTGGTATAAGGATATTTTTCCCTATTAAACTACACTACATGAATCCAATCAAATGGATTTAATCTAACACTTTTTGTTGCATTTTAATGGTTTTTTAAAAATTAACATTAAATAAAGAAATCTAAATCTAAGCTAATAATGTAAATAAACAAACTTGATTCAGATCTAACATCTTTTTACAATCAAAATGGAGTTATCTAAACTTTGTGTGCTTACATCCTTAGCAGACTAATCCAATTGAACTCGTGAAGACCGGTGTTGTATATTGGTGTATTCAGTTAGGGAGAAGAAGAGGCTTGATGCACTTTAGAAGAGGAAAAAACAACTAATTTTTGGGTGGTTCAAGGGGATCATGAGGATGGTCTAGGGGCCCTTTTGTTCTCTTTTGAGTAGTAACAAAAAAACAAAATCCTCGGGGTGTTTGGTATTGGAAGAAGTCTCCTTTGGGTTTGATTTCTCTCTTTAGATCAACAATCCAGTAGTAGTAATGTTCTTTGGAAAAGATAGATTCAAAAATCTAGGGGGCAACAAATGAATGCCTAATTTTACTTAATAACAAGCCTCTAGGCGATCTCAACCTTAACTCTAGATCAAAAATCAAATCTATGGCTTATATTGATCCCTAGATGGTGAAATCAAGTGTTAGGGGGTAGGATTGATGAATTGGGTGTTAAACACAAGGTCAAACATATACATAGTGAAGAGAAGGATAAAAAATTATGAACCAAAGTTTGAGATTTAATTGAAGTTGGACAAGAGACGAACCGTTGGTTCCTCTATGTGGTAGTTACGTAACTGGTACGGTGAGAGACACAACCACTTGTAGGAAGAATAGAACTTCCATCGATGGTTACACAACCACTGTGATGAGGGACACAACTTTTGAGGTGTTTAATGGTGTCATTATGGCGGTATCATCCCAAGTGAGAAAAGGGGCTAAGAGGAGAAGAAAATAAGAAAATAAGAGTTCGGTCAATGGATTCTAAAGGTTCAAAAGAGGGTTGGGGGTGGTCTTGAGAATTTCAAAACATCTTGTCATGTTTTTAGAGATCCTCGTCATCATTATTAATTATTTTTACTTTGGCACCGTGCAAAATGGGTTACATCTGATGACCAAAGCCATGTCTCCACAACCATAAAATCGTATATATAACCTTGCTCCACACCTATTGTTTCACATATGACAAAGAATTGATCTGCAATGCTTTGAAATTCCTTCACTTTTCCCTTCGCCGACTACAATGAGATCTTACTAATTTGTGCATACTAATAATAGTTATGTTCCTAGATTTTGTCGTATCAAAATTCCCGAGAATTGATGAAGTCTCTCCCCACGAGAATGAATTGATCATTGTCCTCTTCCTTTATATAGGTTATACAACCCCGGAGTTGAATCATATGGGTGTTTCCACAATGTTTCCACGTTTTTAGCCATTGAACAAGTCGATCTTCATACCCAACAACCATATGCTCCTGGATAGTCAATGATTTTTTAAATGATTTCTAACATGTTTTTTTGCTACATACACAACTAGATTCCCTCTTTGGTTATGGTGGTTAAGGATGTGGGTTTCATAGTTGTGTTGGTCTACCATATGACCAAGTGGTCACTTGACAACATAAGGTTGTTCTCTCAGAAATTTAGAGTGGATGAGTTGTTATACAAAGGGTTATCTCGTATTGAACACCCATGTGACCATCGATTAGGGACTGAGCTTATGAGATGCTCACACATATTTGTGGGTACGCTTTAGTTTAAAGAAACCAAATTGAATATATTGTTGGACCATAAATTTGTTTGGGTTGCCATCGAAATTCATCCCATGGTTATATAACATCTTCTTGAACAACACTTTGGTTCGGTTTGAGCAACCACAAGAAAGAGTAATGTCAAAAGGAACTAACCTAGATTTGGGATGGGATTGGAAATGCCTCTATTTTTCATGCAAGGCATTATAGAGAAGCAATCGATGTCTCTTCTTTATTGCCATTGATGTGCAATATGCAACGATAACAATAAAAGTCATTGTGGACTTTGAATAGAAATAGCTTGCCTACTACCTAGGACTTTCTTGATTCATGCGCCAAACAACCTTACTTCCTTTTTCTTTGTCATGAGATTGAAAATTGACAATGCCTTTTTCTTGGTGGGCTCATCTATTGCGAAAGACCTATTAATGTTGAGACACATACAAGGGTTAGTAAGCACCAAGAAATATAATGGAATGATTGCACTTTGTGGTAGCGACACACATCAATGTCCATGTGACCGAACAACAATTCATACTTGGGCCAAAAGATGTGCATAAACTAAGGATTATAAGTAGCCATGTTTCCATCGATTCTCCTCCTCCAACTCTATCTCGCTCTCCTCTATCTTAAAGCGATTGTTATTAAGCTTATTTTGGAGGGTTTTGCGATAAATTTTGTATTGGTTAGACAATTTTTATGGTTTGGAACAAGGTATAATTTTCTATTTATTTAAACGTTGTTTCCTAGAGACTACGGGTATTAATATCTCTTTTGGACTAGGTGACATAATTAACGTGACATAATTTCCACTTGACCAAAAAAAAAAAAAAACATCACTTGTAAAAACATAGAATCTCATCTTCCTAATTAACTAATATAACAAAAAAGTAAAAGCATCCTTCTTTAGGGGCTAATTTTGCCACGCCATTATCTTAAAAACTTCGCAAAACCAATACTAAGTTTTAGTAACGAAATGTGCAATATGGGAGACAACATAAATTCTGGTTAGATCCTAGCATTTTGAATCCATACCCACGAATATAATAATGTCCACATATTTGGTCATTGTCCACACGTAAACATACAAGATCTTACTTTAGTGTAGACGATGTTCATATGTCCGCATCATTGATTGGCATTGCATATGACAATAATGGAAACGAATATTCACTTTCCCATGTGGGTTGTGTGGAAATATCATAGCAACGGATCAAGCCCGCATTCCAACGGTACCCACAATGCAAATTGTGTTTAAAATACCAGATTTGCACAGCAAGGAGGGAGTTGAAATTTGGCTGCATCTCACGGGTCTCCTATCCAAGCGGCAGTGCGGCGCTTCAACCGCTCATCCCGCTTCCCGATAATCAAAATCTATTATCCAGTCTTACACGGTTTTAGTTTGCATGTTGTGTCTGTCGATGCCCGATGCTCTGTTTATGTTGTCTGTACTCTGTCTGACCGTGACGGCGTGTGTGAAAAGTTTTTCCCAGTCCGTTCCACACACGCAAAGGCAGGCAGCCGTATACTTATCACAGGCTTTACAATGGCATTACCAGGTAGTTTCATTTCCATGTCGGGAACCTATGATAATGGAGCGTTGATACGTGCGAAACCTCACAAGGCCAACGATGCTGCGTGGGAGGCCGTCGAAAGCGTGCGACGCAGAGATGGAACCGTCGGATTGAAGCATTTCAAGGTGATACGCAGGCTGGGCGGCGGCGATAGTGGGAATGTGTTTCTGTGCCGATTAAGAGGATCCCCGATCGGGAACTGCTTCTACGCCATGAAGGTGGTCAACAGAGAGGCCTTGAGTTTGAGGAATAAGCTGCACAGGGCGGACATGGAGAAGGACATTCTCTGCATGGTCGATCACCCCTTTGTTCCCACGCTCTATGCCCATTTTCATGCCGCCCACTATTCCTGTACAGTTATGGAGTACTGCCCCGGTGGGGATTTGCATTCTTTGCGACATCGACAACCGGGAACCGATTCGCTCTCAGATCTGCAAGGTTCCTCGGCAACTTTCTATTCCATTTCTCAATTCTACATCGTTTACTTCACTACAAAATGTTTTCTCTCGCCTCAAACTCTTCGTCTATGGGTGTTTATGTTTATTTTTTCTATACCACGGGATTTCTTCCACTTCAACGTTACCATATCTGCTCTGTGAACAGACAACCACAACACCTGCGACTTGTGGTGGCTATCCCTCACGTTTGTTCGCAGTCAATGGGCTGTCCAGTTTCTGTTAACTGAGAACAATCATAAAAAAATTGTTCCCAGCGTGCAACCTCCATCCGCATCATACTATTCTGCCACGTATTTTGTGATCTCCAACTTTCCATGCCCGCATCATACCATTCCTTTGTACATTTTACTTTGAACATATTCATCACACTAAAAGATAAGAACACATTGCATTTTTACCTTCATTTAGCTCACTATAACATGTTTTCTCTCACCTAAAATTCCTCAACTACAAGTGCTTATCTTTATTTTACCTATACCCTGTATACCTTACCATATCTGCAGTCTGAGCAGACAACCAAGAGCACCTATTACTTGTGGTGGTACCTATCCCTTACGTGTGTTTGCAGTCACGGACTACTATTGTGAACAACCATTAAATTTTTTTCCAGAGTGTGTGACTTCCAACTTTTCATACCGGCGTCATACCACTCTGTTGCGTATTTTGTGGCCCGCATCATACTATTTTGTCGCACGTTTTACTTTGAACATATTTCTCACCCTAAAAAAATAAGAACACATTACATTGTTACCTGTTTCTACATCATTTAGCTCACTACAATATGTTTTCTCTCGGTTAACATTCGCCACCAACAAGTGCTTATCTACAACCAAGAGCACCACTACCTTGTGTCATGCCTGTATACTTTGACTTATGTGGTAATGGGTGTTGACTTATGTGGTAATGGGTGTCGAGGTTTAAGCGTTTGAAATTCAATCCATGTCAAGACTAAATTAACACGCATTCAGAGTTTCTATTGTATCCATATTAGCTGTATAAATTGCATTCGGCATAGATACTTGAAAGTTTTTTTCTGCAAGTTTGTCTTTAACTGTGCTTAAACATCACATATGTTTGTACCCTCATTTTCTATCTGAAAAATTGTTACAGCACAGATGGTGTGTGTTCTGTTGATTATATATATGAAAAGCATTGAGGGAGCTGAGTGATATTTTTGGTGGGTGTAACAGGTTCTATGCAGCAGAGGTGCTTGTTGGACTGGAGTACCTGCACATGATGGGGTGATATACAGAGATTTGAAGCCGGAGAATGTGTTGGTCAGGGCAGACGGTCATATCATGCTGTCGGACTTCGATCTCTCCCTGAGATGCAATGTCGTACCCACTCTACAGAAGCTCAGAGCAACCAAGCATCCACAAAACACGAGCCTGAGCCGCGTCCACGTGCATACCTGTTCCACAGCCGCCACGCCTTCCCCTGCAACGCCAGCAGCAGTACAGATACCGCCATAAAACCCTCGGGCGCCCCTGCCAGCATCTGTAGCAGCTGCATGCCCGTTGTACGGCTACGCACCTGGTTATTATCCGGCTGGTCAAAGAAGGCGGCGGAAAAACAACGAAACAACGTACTATTATTTTCAGCAGAGGCGGAGGTGGTAGCGGAGCCGTGCAGGGAGGTTCGATCCGGGTCGTTCGTAGGGACACACGAATACCTGGCTCCCGAGGTGACCTCGGGGAAGGGCATGGTAGTCCGGTGGATTGGTGGACTTTTGGAGTGTTTTTGTTTGAGTTGCTGTACGGGAGAACGCCCTTCAAGGGCGCCAATAACGAGACCACCATTATGAACATAATCTCTCAGCCCTTGAGCTTCCCCGACAATCCCAAGTTCAACGACGATACCCCGAGGACCTGATTCGCAGGCTCCTCGTCAAGGATCCCCGTTTTCGCCTCGGATCCAACCGAGGATCCGCTGACATCAAAACGCATCCCTTCTTCAAAGGAGTCAATTGGGCTCTCATACGTTCCACTATTCCTCCGGAGATCCCAGGGCTCGCCAGGACTGGTGGCACTTGCTATCACAAGAGCAAACCCGCTCCAACCCTTTCTTCCCACTTCGACTCCTACTGAACAGTGGAGGTTCAAATTAATCTGCATCATGTATAATTGAATATTGTAAACCCCGTGAGTACAGATATGAATACTGTTCTATATAATTTTCAACTTAAATATAAGCAAACAATATACGGATCAGGTTTGTGCTGGAAAAATATAATTGTGTGTGTGTAAGGGTTGCCTATGTAAGATACATCATACCATTGAATACACATCAATGCTCTCTTATAAGTACAATCACTAACCATCTGTATAACTATTCGTGGTTATCCACATTATTAGAAATATCTACGAGGACATTGTTTCAGGTAAGTTAATGTGCCAATAGTGCTTGAGACTAGTGAAAGTCAATGAGAGTGAAAAATAAGGTGTATACACACATGTTTTAATGAAATTTCTAATAAACTTGCAATAAAACTTGTTAAGCCAAAAGCACTCTCTGTGATGGATATTGGAGTATCACTCACACTTGTTTTGATCCGTCTTGAGATCCACACGAGAAATTAAAAACACAAATACACAAGCTCTTCTTGCATAACCCTATGTTTTTTCAAAACGATCAATATTTTCCCTTCATATAAACGCTACAACACTTGGTTTAAGTGCTTCGAGAGATCCTCTTGCATCAAGTTGAATTTCATATAGGTGCACGATCACAAAAATCCTTTTAAATGGCCTTAAGACTTCATTCATCAATCTCATAAAAGTACTTGGTAAATTGCTTAACCCAAATAGCATCACAAGCCGATATCGATTCTCCTCACATCTTGAATGCAATCTTGCACTCATCCTCTTTTATTATGTTAATATCATGATATCCAATTTTCATAATAGTTTTGATGGAGTATCTCGCTCTAATTAAACCCTCCTTGAGGTCATTCATGATTGGAAAATGAACATTGTACTTAGTTGTGATCTTATTGGTTGTTATTGAGTTTGTACAAATGTGTCACTCTCCATCTCTAAATTAGGCACTACAATTGTGGGGACTACTTAGTTGTGATCTTATTGGTTGCTATTAAGTTTGTACAAATATGTCACTCTCCATCTCTAAATTAGGCACTATAATTGTGGGGACTCCACATGGGCTCAAACTCTTTCGGATCAACCCCTTATACAATAGCCATTGAATTTTTTTGTACCTTCACATTCTCTTATGACGTCATTTGATAGATCTCGTTGTTTGGAAAACTTGATCTTGGTATTAGATTCATGTGGCGACTTATGCTTCACAAGTGGTAATACTCTTGGTAGATAACTTGATATTATCTCTAGGAACTATTCTAATACATCTCTAATATCAAATGAAAGCGATCCAATATTTTATGTTGTTCCAATCTCTCCCTTTGCATAGATTTCACCACTATCAAAAACATGCTTCGTTTTACTTCAACTCACTTAAGAATTGCTTTTCTCGTCAAAGCATCGACATGTTTAGATTTTGTTACACCTCTTCACCCCGCTTTGGCATAAGGTTCAAAGTATATATATATGCATATCCATCATTCACTACCTTATAGGTGTTTGCATGACCATTATACTTTGCATTTTTTTATCAAATTGCTATGGCATTCCAAGAAATACTTGACAAGCATATATGTGAATTATCACACATGACCTCCTCTCCACACCACCTTATTTGTAACTTAACCATACATTGTTTAGTCACTAGCAATTGGCATCCCTTATGAAACCATGAGACTTTCTAGGGATTAGGATGTGGAACTCTTATTAACCCCAACTTGTCCACCATCTCTTCTATTACTAAGTTGTTAATGCTACCATTATCCATCATCAAAATACAAACATTTCATTTTGACTTAAACATGGTGCTAAACAAATTCTTACTCTATGTTTGGACACCTTGTTCCTTAGTTGGCTTTCAACAAAATTCACTTTATCGTTAATGATTCTCCCAACTATGTGGATTCTTCATAATATGGTGATGCATGACTTTATTTTTCTTATGCAATATGAGCACCCACATTATTATGTTTTTCCCACCATCACTCTATACATACAGGCACTTGAATTCTCTGTAGCCCTTCTCTTCACACATATTTAAACATTTTTGTTGAATCCACGATTGCCTCTACATCCAAATAATCCTCCTCCCCAAGAATAATTTCATCTTACTCTCTATGCGACAACATTGCATGGAAAAGTGTTAGCCTCACCTTCTTATGTAGGCATTCGTGGCATTGCACAAAAACATAATAATCTACTCTACCAATTTTTGGTTGACACACAATTGCATATGGTCCTAGATGCTCCCACATCAATAATTTGTGGGAGTTTTATCAATGTCTAAATGGCTACTAATTACATGTAGTATATAGATTATGCAAAATGTGTGTCTTGATTTGATGTAAGAAGACATAAAAGGGTCTACAGAGACATCTAAGCTATTCATTTCTATTGTTTGGGTGAATTTCGGGTTGCCTAATTCCATTAATTTATATAGAGCCTCTAGATTTTAAACCATATCATACAATAAGATGGATACCAAACTCGAATTAAAAAATTCCATCCATAAATTGATAGAGAGACAAAAGTCATAAATAAGACTTTGATATAAATTTAATAAGAGTGTACAATAATAAGGATTATATGGTGCAATTGATGTCAACATTAGACTCGGGTTTGCCATGAGTTTTTCATTTTTTATTTGGGTGACTTGATGATGACAAGAATCTAATACAATGATAATGTAATTCCAATGATAATGGAAATACAAATATGGGACCAATAGTGTTAGATTAGGTTTTCCATTTTGCTCACTCAAATTAGGATTTTTCTATATCTTTTCAATACTACACTTCTTTGAGTCATTTTTGTTTTTCATTTTCATTTTATTTTGGCAGAGGATAGGGAGAGGGCCATATAGCCATGCACCCTCACTTTAGGGGCACGCAGATATATGTAGGGGTCTCGTCAACACAAATAAAAATATCATCGTGTAGTGTATGATCGTGCCACATCAACATTTTTGTTTCACGTGTTTATTTGGAGGGAAAAGTAGTTTTGAATTGATTTAAAATGAAGAAAATTAATATAAAGCATTTGAAAGAGGGACCAATGGTGAGTGCCCTATTTGTCACATTGTCATTGGTTCTTAAAAATTGTCATTAAACAAAAAGTGAACAACTTTTGGTACTTTTTTCAGCAAACTATGGTGAAAACAAATGTACATGTTTTGGTGCATGCATAACTATAGGGTCCTTTCCCTAGTAATTTTTCAAATTCATTTCACATTTTGGTGGAGGAAATTATTTTTCAAATTCATTTTACGTGAAGTTGGTTTATTTTGGTCGAGGATAAAGCAACTTATTTATTTTATTGATTTCATTTTACTTATTTGACTTTGTTAATTTAGTAATACACAAATACATTAATTCGTGAGATTGTTTAATTTTTCAAATCTTTTCTATCATAGATAGTATTTCATTCTCAAGTAACTATCACACATGGTTTTTACATAGTCTTTCATCATTTCGAGGTAAATATTTTTCCTTAGTTACTCTAGGTTACTCTCCTACAAAGAGACCATGTGAATTAGTGACTTAGTGTGTGGCGCCTCGCTCCAAAACGAGAAAAAGGGAACAACGAAAAGAACAAAAGTTTGGGATTTTTGTGAGTATGTAAAAGAAGTTTGAGTTACAAATTGGAATTAAATTACAACTACAAGCTTTATCCCAAGACCAAGTTCAAAATCCCATAAAAACTTTTACATCGGGAGAGAATAAATTCCATATATTTTGATTTCCCGAAATATTGTTAAATGATTTTAATTCATTAAATTAGTTCAATTCCTCTATTTTAATAAAATTTTACTCTGGCCAAACAAATTTTCCCCCAGATTAATTAAATTACTAAAACTATTTATTTTCCGTAACTTAAATTAATCGATTTAATTAGTTTTAAAAATTAACTTCCATAAATTAAATTAACAATTAAATTAATTAAATCCATTTAATTATATTAAATTAAACTAATCGATTTAATTAATTAAAACATTTAACTTCTGTAATTTAAACTAAAATTTCAAACACTATATCCCGTGACAATTAATTAATTAATTTCAATTTGAAATTTTAATAAGTAAACCAATATTAAATCCATTAAACACATTTTAAAAAAAAAAATGGGTAGACTATAGTCATTTTAAAAGTTTATTAAGATAGTGGGAAATGAAGCATCAATTTCCCACCCTTGGACTATATTTATTTCCACCCTTAGATCTAAATGAAAACCCTAGATTTCTCTATAGACTCATATATTAGATTTTTGATAAAAGATCTTTTCTTCCTCCATTTTGTTTGTAGGTTTCTCTTCTCCTCATGGAGTCTTCAAGGAAAGGAAATGGAGATAACAAACATGAGTTCATTTAGCTTTAGTCTTTTATTATTTTCTCATCCTTCTGGTTTTAATGGAGGTCCATTGAAATTTACAGCGATACGGTTTAAAGATTTTTTTAAATGGCAACCAGACACACACACACACACACACACACACACACACACACACACACACACACACACACACACACACACACACACACACACATTTTTAAACAAATAATAGACATCTTGTATTGTGTTTAATATTTTTGGTTTAACACAGTCGTGGCCATGGGCAGCCAATAGTATAAACAAATAAAAATAAATACATACATTCATATGTGTGTGTAGGTTTGAGCGACAAAAGGGGGTGGGAAGATAGGGTATGCGAACCACCATTTTGATTAAATTTTTAACGAAAAAAAAACAACAAATAAACTCCTTTGTTTTTTATTTAAAACTTTGCACAATAAAAAGATCATTGTTCATTTTTACACAACAAACTTTACTTGTCTAATGGCTTAACATAGCATCAATGAAATTATATGTAAATATGTTAGATTCTTAAAACAACAACAGTAAAACATAATATAAAAATGTATGTTTAGATTTTCATAAAAATTGTATTTTATTTCATGTTTTACAAAGCATATTTTATCATATTGTGTGTGTACCTCATATCACACTTAAACTTCGTCATTTTAAAATGGAAGGTTGTTTAGCGATAAAATACTATTTGTACATGAAATATAAGTAAATAAAAATAGCACTATTACATTTCATATTCAAATTCTAGAAAAGATGTATCCATTTGTACATGCATACATACATACATACATACATACACAATACATAAACAAGAAGCAAAACTTGAGCAACAATTTATTTCTAATGGGAATAAAGAATTAAATTTACATCTAGCTTAAATTAAATCTGAAAATGAATTCCAAGGATGAGAATCCCTTCACTAAACATGAACAAATCTGGAAAACAACTTATTTCATTCATTCTCTTTAAAAAGAGATTACCAAAACAACCAATATTTCTTTAACAATATATCATAAACAAAACAACAACATGTTCTTTCATTTCACACTATAATTGAAATCTTAAAGTCTCTAATTTCTTCCAACAATGGGGCCTTCTTAAGAATTTTCAAATAAAATGGATTTAGACTTTAAAATGCAAGTATAAAAACCTCCCAAAATGAGGGAACAACATGCCAAATTTTTAAACAATTTCCTAAACCCAAATTGATCTAGAACTCTTTTCCTACAAGCTCCAATTTCTTCAAATCATTAGAACATGAACAAATATTCAAACTAACATGTTAATCCATTAATCTCTATCTCTATTGAATGCTAATCAAATGAAATGAACCTATTTAGATCCTTAGCAATCAAAGGTTTGATTGTATGTTTGAATCCCAAGGTTTTCAAGAATGGAGTCTTGTCAATCCATGGCTACAAGACCATTTGACATATCCCCATATGACTTCAAAACTTGGATGGATGAATACAAGAAATGAAAGTAGCTAGCTCTCCAATGAAGAATGCTCTAAGATGATAAAATGGCTATAGCTTAGGCTCTATGCTCATTTAGGTGTAAAGGTGTAAAGGTGTAAATAGAAAGGTAGGAGGAGGGCTCTTTATATAGCCCAATGGATAGAAGAATCTCTACATCCCTCCTTCATGTGGGATAAATGGAGAGGTTGGGTTAGTTGTGGATAAGGAGGTTTAGAAAGGGTTGAGTCAACCTTAGGAGAGTTTAGTTTGTCCTTTAGTGACCCATGGGGTTTGAGGGGCTTTATTAATTAACCAAAGTGATTAATTAATAGGTGTGCAAGCTTATAGAAGCTTTTTAGAGGAATAATTAGCATGATTTAGACTATGAGAGGATTTAATCAAATAAATGATGATTTATTGATTTAATAGAAGAGAGAATTAATTAATTAATAATAATTAATTAGTCTAGATAAAAGGGGGGGAGATAATTAATTAGAAATAATTAATTAATCTAGATAGAAAGGGGTATTAATTAATTAGAAATAATTAATTAATGTAGATAGAAAGGGAGCTTAATTAATTAGAAATAATTAATTAATCTAGATAGAAAGGGGAGTTGATTAATGGAATGTCGTTAATTGGCATCATTGTTGGATAGAAGAGTTAATTAACTAGCGTAATGTAGCTAATTAATGGTGATAGAAGAGGAAGTGTGTTATATTGACGATATGTCATCAATTTGTGGGAAAGATGTATAATTAGTGTAATTTAAGTATTTAAATTGCTCAAGCTAAATTATAGGTGTCTACATTTTCCCTCTTTGGGGTGGCGTAAGTGACGCCACTTCAAAGATAGTAGACAATAAAATTTTGAAAGCGTAGAAGAAAAATTAGTAGAAGTGAGAGATGCCCCTCGAGTGTCGATGGGGTGATGAAAGAAGGTGATCGACGATCGAAAAAAGGTGAGAGAAAGGGAATAGAAGAATGGGTAGGAGCAGATGCCCTAGGTGAATAAGAAGAATAGTGTTGATAGGAGAATGATGTAGAGAGGAATGAAGATGAAAAAAAAAGAGAAAAAGCTTTCATCCAGTGTATTGAAACAACTTTATTGTCATCATATTGCCAAATATCTACGTCATCGGTCCTTATTAAAAATATAAGCATACGAAAAAAAAGTAGAATGACATGAAAATCCATACTACGAACAATTGTCCATTGCTGAAAACACCAACTCCATGCAACATACAAAATGTAATGCAATACGAGAAAGTAAAATAGATGCCTAACTCCTTGCAACATACATAATGCAATGCAATACGAGAAAGTAAACAAGCTAACCTAATAGAGAAACATAATGTAATGTTTTTGTTATCAAGCTTTGATTCCGACTTGTGTGAATTAATGACAAGGGTTAAAATATGGTGCCCCAAGAAAGGATACATGCAAGGGGAATAATGGAGGACACTTGGGTCCTATGAAAAGTAATCATGCACTATGAAACAATACCAAACAACTCATTGTGCCCCAGAGTATAGACATAGTAAGAAAACCAACTTTGTTGATGGAGGTAGATCAAGATGATCCATGAGTCACACACAAGAACTCAGGTGAGAACCAAAGAGTGATGTTTTGTAGGATGATTTATATTGTTTTTTTTTTTTTGAAACATATTTGAATGTTTTTTTTTTTGATTTTATAAGTTTTTAAAACTATGTAAGCTACAGAAGACAAAAAGAAGCATGGATGCCCCCAATGATAGATGGGATGTACAAGGGTAAAATGCCACACATACGAGAAAGTGAAGATGTGATATGCCCCAATGATTAGGTGGGAGTATTCAAAGAAAAAATCTTCACATATAAGGGGGATCAAGGCCAATATAAAATAGGTTCAATCATGAGGGAGCAAGGATGCCCCCAACGTAAGTTGGCCAAGAAACACATGAGAGAAAGGAAGTAGAAAATTGTTTATTAAAAGGGGACAAAAGTGTCCTGAAAACATGGAAAAGAGGACATCCTATACACATGGATGTTCTAAATGATTTTTGAAAAGAACAAAGGATGCTATGAAAATATTTAGAAGGTGGTTGATGAAAAAGTGATTAGCCCAAGGCACAAATCATGAGACAAGACATGCATGCTAAAGAAAGAGTTTGAACAAGGTCCAAAAAGTAACACTTGGTAACATACTAATCATGTTTACTCATCGAGATCCCATGTGTGCACATGGAAATGAATTACCTCTTGAAGGAAAGAGTTGATAGATAATAAGTGAAGACACTAGCCAATGTGTAGGAATGATTTAGTTTGAAAGGTGATTTGTGAATGGATTGTGGAAGGAGAGTCGTACATTGCTCCACTTTTCCACCAGGCATCCATAGCCCCGATGGAGATGCATTTGATTCTAATCACAACATTTCTCTACTTCCATCAGGGCATCCATAGCCCCGGTAGAGATTATTGGAAATACCCCAAGAGAGAGTTATATATCAATTTTCTTTTTCTTTTAGATTTTGCTTTTTGATTGATTGATTTTGATTCTTTTTTTTTAAAAACTTATTTCAGCTCTCTTGTTTGAAAAGGGGTTAAGAACCACTTGATGGCTTGATGGAAGGATGTGGAAGTGATTGTGATGATGACATTGGATAGTGTCAAAAAATACCCAAAAATTTCTTCCCAACAAGTTTATTAGATGAGAATAGTGATAGGATCTCTAAGAGGTCATTCATTCTTTAATTTACCAAGGTTATGAAAGACCAAGGTCAAATGGATACCATAGAGATAAATGTCACAAAATGTGTGTGAATAGGCTAACCAAATAACATCAAAGGGATGAAAATGGTGGATGACTTGTAGAGGAATATGAAAGAAAGGGAAGAAAGAACATCCATGTGTATGCAATACCTGATTGCAATGTTTGATCTTTGTACCTTTGATTTTATTTTTGTAATGTTTTAATGTTTTCTCATTTTTTTGTATTTTTTATTTTTTTTATTTTTTTTTTTTTTTTTTTTTTTTTAAATTTGGGACCAACAATGTCAATCTACATGATAGGATCCAACAATGATGTGTGTGACTTCCTTGATAAGGGAGACTAAGCACATGTTTGTTTATCAAGAGTGATATTATCCCCGATCTCGATGATCATGGTGAGTTCACACTCAACAAATGATTGTGATTTGTTTTGAAACATGGGTTTCATATGTGGGAGTTTGAGTTCCCTATCCATAGGTTTTTGCACTTTGCACCATACTTGATGGGTACATTGGTGTGCATTCTGGAATCACGTTTGATTTTGAATTTTATAATCATTTGAGTTGTTGGGAGCTTTGGAGCTCTTCGATTTTTGATCTTAGCTTTATAAAGAACATGTCTGGATTTCTTATAAGCTAATGCTTGACTTGTCTGATCTCGAGAAGTGAGAGAAGAACGTGGATGTTTAGAATTGATGAGAGGAAATGGTGGTGGGCTTGCCACAATATTTGGTAGAAGAATAATGTGATGGATGAAAAGGATATGGTCCAAGGATTGAAGAAGATGGGCTACTGGGAGGTGAGCCATAGATAGAAGATGAAGGGCTACTAGGATGTGGCCCAAGAATAGAAGAAGAAGGGATACTAGGATGTGACCCATAGATGTAAGATGATGGGATACTAGGATGTGGCCCAAGAATAGAAGATGATGGACTACCCGGGGTGATCCATACATAGAAGACAAGGGGCTAGTGGGACATGCCCCAAGAATAGAAGATAGTGGACTACTCAAAAAATGTCCCACAAATAAAATAGACTAGAGGAGAGGGGCTACTAGAAGGTGACCCACACCTAGACAAAGATGAAGGGATACTTGGTTGACCCCATAAGAGATTGTGATTGAGGAATTATGATAGAAAAAGAGTGATTGGGTGATGAGAAGATAGGCCATGGATCAATGCAAGACCTAAGGAGTTTCATCACATAATGAAGAATGTGAAGATGGAAGAATAAGAGGAGGATCAAGTTGCATGATTTGAGGCTCTTCCTCTTATTTCTTGATAAAAGGAATCAACCTTTTCCTCACAATATGCAGATGCATTGAAGTCTAAAGAGAATCCTTTCTCATAATCTTCTAAAGGAATATCTTCATGTGCCCTATAAATGCCCTGATTGTTTCTTCATTCTGAAAGAGATCAATCGGTATGAGTTGTTGATCGACCACTAGGGGTTGATTGGAAGAAAGAGGTTCAATTGGTGTGGAAGACTTAGAAGATGTTTGATGATGATTGATAGAAGAAGATGATGGGGGGATGAAGAAGATGTGGAGCTAGATGTCTCGGGAGTAGAAGAAGGTGGTGTGGACCTACCTATACGATGGTATATCATCTGTAAACTAGTAGGATTAAGTCCAAAGTCTACAGATTGTGATGCATGGGTCAATTCAGATGTTTGACTAGAAGGAATTTGAGTCACATGAATCTTCAAAGAAGGAAGACTTCATGGGGGTGATTGATGAAGAAGGTCTTGCGAAGGGGAGGACCATGATTCAAGAATCACATTGATGAATAATAACAAGGGTCTCTGTGAAAGAAAGAGAGGACCATGATTCAAGAATTGTATTAGATGTTTGATTGGAGGGATTTGGAGTCACGTGTATCTTCAAAGGAAGAAGACATCATTGAGGTGACTGATAAAAGGGGTCCTGAAGAAAGGGAGGACCATGACGTAGGAGTCATATTAAATGTATGATGAAGAGGGTCCTATGAAGATAGGGAGGACCATGACATAGGAGTCACATTAGATGAATGATGAAGATAATTTGTGGTGACACAAATCTTTAGAGGAGGAGAATGTTGTTTAGGTGATTGATAATAGAGGTCCTGCGAAGAAGGGGAGGACCATGACTTAGGAGTCGAATTAGATGAATCTGAATAGTAGTTTGGATCTGAATCATCAGAAGAGTCAGAGGAAATATTTGGATTGGAATCCTCAGAAGAAGAGGAAATGTTTGGATTAGAATTAGAAGAAGAGTGGGGGAACTCGAATAATAATTTGGATCAGAAGTGTCCAAACCATACCACCAACTATGAGATGAAGGTGAGGAATGGGTTACCCAATGGGTTCTCTAGCGCGAAGAACCAAATGAGGTTTGGTCATGATGGGCATCTTTTGATGTGAACACCAAAAATTTGATTCCTTATTGTCATATGTATAAGGGACCTTGCGATAATCAGTCATTTTTGGCATGTGTTGGGTTCAAAGGTCTAGACCTAAATTGTATGATCAAACTTCTTCAAAGTGAAGAAGGTTTCATGTTGATTTGGGCAGCATAATGACAACCAACTAGACATTTCATAAAGATGGGGATGCTTGTGTGATTTTCCAAAAGGGAAGCTAAGGAAAACATACATCGTGATGACTCAAGATTGATAATCCAACAAGGTTTGGAGGCATAAATGTCAAAGGATTGATCAAAATTTTAGCAACATAAAGGATACAAAGGAAATATTTCCAATGTTTGATTGATGCAAAATTTCTTGAATGTTTTTTCCAAGGTTTGAAAGATGTGTTCAAAAATGATCATGAACTTAGGAAAAACAAGAAGATCAAGAGGATCAAAGACCCAAAATATTGTCCTAGAAATGAATTTATAAGATGGATAAACACAAGGAACAATCACACAAGTTCAAAACACAAAGCCAAATTAATGACCAAAGAATAATGAATGATAAAGAATCAATGGATCAAAGTGATTGTCTGAAATGGATAAGTCGATGTGACAAATGAGACACAATCACACAAATTTTTTTTTAAACCAATCAATCAAATGGAGTACTTCCTAAGTGTCCGATCAATCAATAGTTTGACATGTAAGATGACCAAAAAAATGTCACCACTTATGCCAAGTTCAAAAATGAATGAGACATAAGTAATAACTAAAGGTTGATATGATTTCCAAACAAGGTATACTAAAAGTGAGTTTAGATCCAATCAAGACCTAAATCTCAAAAAAGTAGAAGTTACAAACATGAATGACACAACAATACCACTAAGATACGTTAACCAAAACTTTATGGAAAAGTAAGGTATTAGTATTGAAATAACATTATTATGACACACAAAAGGTAAACAATAACACTTTCCAAAATCAAGGTAATGTTTGAAGGAAACTAAGGCTAAAGTATACCAAGGAATTGTTACAATTCATGTAGCATAACATTACAATCTAGACACTTAGGTCAAGTTTATAAGAAACAAGACGTAAGTATCAAAATTGTGGCGATATGATACAAGAAAGATAACACCTCAAAGGAGATTAAAGTGATGAATCAAGCCTAACTATGATGATGATCTTGACTTGGGTATCAAGATCAAAAAGGCTACCAATGATATGAAAATGTCTCCACACACTTTAGATGTTTAACAACTCATCCACAAACATGGATGAGCGTAAATGGACACAAAAGTGGTGAATACAATCAATTAGCAACACAAGGGTAGTCACTCTTCTTTTAATCAACAAAGTGTCAAAAGAAAGTGAAGGAAGTAGATCAATTGGGGTTGAAAAATGTTGGCCTCACTTTGGCAGAGTTTCACCTCACCTTAGGGCAAGTGAAAAACTAAGAAAAAGTAACACTTCACACGTTTCATGATGAACAATAGCTCTTAACTCAAAATTGGCTTTGATGTGGTCCAAGTGGGCTCCTAGTCAAAGATAGCTTCCTGGGTGGTTCACTCAACTAGGTGTCACAAGTCATCTAAAGCGAGCTCGATTTACCCAAAAAGTCACACTAACTAATTTGGGAGTATCTCAGCTTTACTTTACCCCCTTCAAGCACATATGGGCAATAAATGCATCCATCATGTACTCTCACTGGGGTCACCATATGGATGACTTGTGACACTAAATCTCACAAATGGTAGTACTAGTCAAGTAGGTTGTGCGAGAGCACTTCCCATTTCATCCACAAGGTTCCCTCTTGCATGTGGACTACTTTGGGGTTCCTAGGACCACCCCCATTGTTGTAGCTTAAGGCTTATGCCAAAGGGTTATGTCCTAGTTTTAAGTGGATGGGACATACCCTTATCCGAACCTACAAATACAATGTGTTGATTGTGGTGTGTTTTTTCTCTTTTTAATTGGATGTGGTTTGCTTGAACACCTTTTGGCAACCTACACGGAAATTATTAGTAGTTTAATTTTGTTTCAACAGCCACCTTTTCTTTGACAAGTGTTTTTGGTTCTTGCACAATGGATTAGTAATTTTCCAAAAACACAAAAAAGAGGATAAAACATCATTTCTGATTCTCAAGATCATCCTAAGATGCAAGAGAAGAGCATACATGATGTAGAATCCAACTATGAAATCAAAAATGGAAAAACTTAGTTCAAATGAAATATTTTTTCATTTTAACCAACTTTGACATTCATTCTTTTAAGAACAAGCATTTTTCAAAACAAAAAGAGACATAGAAATCATTTTTGATTCCCAAGATCACCTAAAAGGTGTGAGGGAAGAGCATACACGACTCTAATCTCATGATTAAACATGCAATGTTCATTACCCTTTTAAACAAGTCAAATCACCATCAAACATGTAAAAACACCCTACAAAATAGAAGTTAGATTCAAAATAAAACTTGCAAGGTGTTAGAACATCAAAGACCAAATTTTCCAAAGCATTTAGACATGTTAGAAATGAGTAGTTTACTAAAAATGAAAACCTTAAATTTTTGGTAACTCAAAACCCCAAATTTATGTTTCCATTGTGTATTTCACTTCAATACCTTTCCAACGCAACAAAAAATGGAGTCGTTTCAAGTTCGGGAGCAAAAGTTATGGCCTCTAGAAGATTGCTAATGATGTTTGTGCTAGGATTTGTGTGCACTTGCTAAATTTGTGTGCTGTGCACACTCTAAAAAAAAAATGATAGTTTTGAAGGTGTGTGTGCGCCATGGTTTGGGCATGTGCACCTAGGTTTAAGGTGCTTGTGCATGGTTTTGGGCACATGCTAGGATTTGTGTACTGTGCCACCCTGTGTAAAAAAACACAAGTGAGAGTTATGCCTACGCACACATAAATGATGTGTGCACTCCTTTCTTGGGTGACGTCAAAAATATGTCATTTTAACATAAACAACTTCAAAAAGGTCAAATTTTTGATATGTTAGCTCAAAATTGACAACAACCCATCAAAATTAAACCCCTAAACAAGACTCAACACATGCAAAGTTAGCAAAATCATAAGAAATTTAACATTATTTCACACATGTAATATTAGCAAAAGACACCAAAAATCTCAAAACACTCCAAATTTTAGTATGTTAGCTCAAAATTGACAACAACCCATTAGAATTAAAGCTCTAAATGAGATCCTACACATGTAATATTAGCAAAATCCTAAGAAATTGAACATTATTTTCCATATGTGTATATCAAGGGTTAGCCAAAAACTTGAAATAACAATAAAATTTGAGCTAGAATGTTAAGGGACTAAGGACCCGTCCCACCGGGCGTGCCAAATGTGTACATGAATTTGTTAGCAATGCAAAAAAGAATTAGAACTAACACCTAGTAGTCCTAAAACAAAGCTAAATCAAAATCAATGCACCATCATGCTTAGAGCTTAAAAAGACTAATCTACTAACATCCTTGCATTAGAACATGAAAAAATATTCAAACTAACATGTTAATCCATTAATCTCTATCTCTATTGAATGCTAATCAAATGAAATGAACCTATTTAGATCCTTAGCAATCAAAGGTTTGATTGTATGTTTGAATCCCAAGGTTTTCAAGAATGGAGTCTTGTCAATCCATGGCTACTAAGACCATTTGACATATCCCATATGACTTCAAAACTTGGATGGATGAATACAAGAAATGAAAATAGCTAGCTCTCCAATGAAGAATGCTCTAAGATGATAAAATGGCTATAGCTTAGGCTCTATGCTCATTTAGGAATGTAAAGGTGTAAATAGAAAGGTAGGAGGAGGGATCTTTATATAGCCCAATGGATAGAAGAATCTCTACATCCCCTTCATGTGGGATAAATGGAGAGGTTGGGTTAGTTGTGGATAAGGAAGGTTTAGAAAGGGTTGAGTCAACCTTAGGAGAGTTTAGTTTGTCCTTTAGTGACCCATGGGGTTTGAGGGGATTTATTAATTAACCAAAGTGATTAAGGTGTGCAAGCTTATAAAGAGAGGAATTAATTAATTAGGTAATGATGAATTTATAGATAGAAGGATTTTTAGAGGAATAGTTTTAATCATGATTTAATGAATATGAGAGGATTTAATCAAATAAATGATGATTTATTGATTAAATAGAAGAGGAAGTTAATTAATTAATGATAATTAATTAATTTGATAGAAAGATGATAATTAGGCAATTTAATTAGAAGCTCGGTCCTATAAGGAGTTCGATCTCCTCGCCAATTTTTTAAAAATCCCACAGAAAATTATTTTAGGATAATTACAATTATTATTTTTAGATATTTAAGAATACAATTTTAAAAGGAATCTAAATGTAATTGTATTTTTATTCTTGTTTTTTCAAAAAGGGAAGTTATAGCAATTTCTTTACGACAATTAGGTAAGTGAAAATGTCGTAAATTAGGGACTTATTTTTCAAAACTAGAAAATTTTCATTTACTATTTAGTTTTGAAAATTATGAAATTTATCATCAAATTAATATGTTCTTTGTAATAATGTGTGACAGGATAATTTTGGCGTAAAAGAGGACAAAAACTTTGAAATTCAATGCATTCTCACTTAAGAACGACAGGGGGACTCTCTAAAACCCCTTTTAATTTCGAAACTAATTTTTTAAAAGTGAAGAATAATGCTTTAAAACATTCAATTGTCATAATAAACTTGTTTTTTACTCCTCATTTTAATTTTTGAAATCTTAAAAATGGGGTCTAATCACTTTAACATTGACAAGACACAGATGTTGAACAGACAAACTACAACATCTAGAAAATTAGACTGAAGGTAGAATTCATGGCACGTAAAATTTGGGTATCATAAATGGTACATAGAAGGCATCGATTGAAAGACAAGTGACAACAGACAACATATTTTTGTTTCAATAGAAAGTACAGGAAGCGATGTATATCATACTACGAAGCATGCAAGATGACTTCCTACTTCATATTGGAAATCAGGAAAGTCTGAGTGAAGCTTGGACACTGCTAGAATCAATGCATGAAGGTACACGTTTATCAAAAATTATAAAATTGATTCTTGAGTTAATGACCACTCCCATGAAGGGAGATGAAAAAGTAGTTAATTTTCTAGCAAAAATTAAAAATATTAAATCTCAATTAGATGGATGTAACTATAATTTGATTCATGATAAATTGTTATATTTTATTATTCAAATGAACATCCATGAGAGGTTTAGGAACTTCATTTCCATTCTAAATTCAAAATATCAAACTAAACAAGATATCCCTAACCTTTCTACTCTAAGTTCTCTCTTGATTTAGGAAGAGTAGGTCATGTTAAAATTTGATTCAAAGGATAATTTCACTCAAGCACTTCTTACACAAAAACATAAGAATAACTTTTCTAGGTTCAACAAGAATCAAAAATCAAACTTTAAAACCCCTAGTAAAGAAAAGAAATCAAGGAATTTAAGAGTCAGTTTTGATGGGAAATGTCACAATTGTGGGAAATTTGGTCACAAAAGGAAGATTGTAGGGTAAATAAAAACAAACCAAATTTCAAAAATAAAAAAGGGAATAAACCAAATCGAATCAAAACAAGAATCAAAAAAACAATTAAAAAACCTAATGTAGTTGTTTTGTATGTTGCATTAGTCACTAAAGAAAATGAATGGATATTAGATAGTGGTGCATCTAGGCACATGACTTATAGGTATGATATTCTAACTAATATTAGAGAATGTAATGATCAAATCTATCTAAGTGATCATTCCATTCTCGATGTTTAGGTTAAGGAAAATAAAAAGTTTTCAATGGTTTTATAAATGATGTTTTGTGTGTTCCTAAATTAAAAATGAATTTTCTTTCTTATTCATAACTAACTCAGAATAATTATAATGTATTTTATTAAAAGATAAATGGTTTATAAAGAATGAGTTAGATGTTACTATAGCTGAAGGAATACAAAATAATGGTTTATATGTTTTTAAAGGTCTTACACTTGTTTCAATTTTTCTACTCAAAATATGAATGACGTTTAATTGTGCCAAGAAATATTATGCCATGTTAATTTTAGGATCATGTATGACATGTCTCAACTTAACCTAGTTATTGGTTTGCCACCTATCTCTCATGCTCATGAAACATGTGAAGGGTTCTTACATGGTAAGCAATCAACAAACCCCTTCCATAGTCATCATGAAGCTAACTCCTCAGAACCTCTAGAACTTGTCCACAGTGATGTTAGGACCATTAGAAGTTCCATCCCTAAATAGTTCTTTGTATGTTGTCACTTTTATTGATGATTATTATCGCATGATTTGGTATTTATTTATCAAAAATAAATCGGATGTCTTATCAAAATTTAAATAATTTAAAGCTTTAGTTAAGAATAGTTCTAGTCATAAAATCAAAAGACTTCAAATAAATAACAAAGGAGAATATATTAGTAAAGCATTTCATTTTGCATCAAATGTGGTATACAAAGGGAAATAACTACTCCCTACTCTCCTCAATAGAATGGTATTACGAAAAGGAAAAAATGTACCATTCTTGAAATGACTAGAAGCATGTTACACTCAACTCAAGTTCCTAAGTTTTTATGAGCTAAAGAAATGAATACCATTATTTATATTCTAAATAGAGTGCCTACTAAATCCCTTTTTCAATATACTCCCTTAGAAAAATGGTCTAATAAGAAACCTAGTGTATCTCATCTGAGAATATTTGGAATCCTTGCCTCTATCTTCATTCTTAAAGAAAAAAGGAAGAAGTTAGATCAAACCTCCTATCCATGCATCTTTGTAGGCTATGGAGGTAAAACAAAATGTCTTAGGATCTATGATCCTACAAAACATGAAGTTATTGAGAACAAGAATGTTAAAATCTTATAAAAACCCTTTTATTCTTCTTCTTTTTATTGTCTATGATGAACCTAATGAATTAGAAAACAATGATCTTGATAATGATGATTGTGATGATCAAATAGATGTTAATAATGATTTTGTAGTTGAAAAAGAGTCTCTTCTTATTTCCTCTATAACTAAAAGACCTAAATGGGCTTAGTCTCTTCTTCAAAACTTTAATCCTAATAACCTTAGTAAAATTACTAGAAGCCATCATACCTATCATTCCTTAATGATTATGTATGAGTCGGAACCCAAGTCTTTCGAAGAGGCATCTCATGATGAAAGATGGGTAGAAGCTATGAAATTTGAATATTCTTCCTTAATAAAAAATCAAACTTGGGATCTTGTCCCTCCTTTAGAAAAACGTAGTATTGTTGGCTCTAGATGGCTTTACAAAATCAAATATAAGGCTGATGACAATATTGATAAGTTCAAATCTAGGTTGGTAGCTCGTGGGTTTACTCAAAAACCTGGTATCGACTATGTAGAAACCTTTGTACTGTTGAAAAAATGAGCACAATTAGGATTCTTATTTCCTTAGCTGCTCAATATGGTTGGGAAATCCACCATATGGATGTTAAGAATGCATTCCTAAATGGTGATTTAAAATAAGAAATTTACATGACTCAACCTAAATGTTTTGAGGAACCTAGAAAATAATTGTATGTGTGTAAACTGAAAAAATATCTATATGGCTTAAAACAAGCTCCTAGAGCTTGGTATGCAAAAATAAATAGTTTTTCCAAAGATATTGGTTTCACTAATTGTTCTTCGATAATGATATTTTTGTTAAAATTGAAAAAAATTGATTATTCTTATTGTAGTTGTTTGTAAACTTGATTCTAAACCTACAAGTGAAAAAGTTAATCCTACTCTTTATAGACAACTTGTAGGTATTTTGATGTATATAACTATTACTAAACCCGACATTGCATATACGTAGGTATTGCATCCATATTTATACGTGAACCATATCAAGATCACTAGAAGTTAGCAAAAATAATATTGAGATATATTAAAGAACAATTAATTTTGGTTTATATTATACTTCTTCTGATAATGCATGTTTATATGGATATTGTGATTCTAACCATGTTGGTGATGTGATAGATAGAAAATCTACAACTGGATATGTGTTCAATTTTGGTACAAGTGCCATTACTTGGAGCAGAAAAAAACATTTGACAGTCTCCATCTCTTCTATTGAGGAAAAATATAGAAGTGTGATGGAAGTAGTGAAAGAAGTCATGTGGCTAAAGTAAATGTTGGAAGAGATTCACATGGAAGTTAAAGGAAGTACTCCTCTTCGTGTGATACCCGAGTTGTATTGATCTTGCTAATAATCCAGTCCAACATCAGAGAACAAAGCATATAGATAAATATATGCATTTCATATGAGAGAAGGTGATATGTGGTGATATAGATCTCTAGTACTTCCTAACTGAAGATCAAGTTGCAAATATGTTTACAAAGTCATTTGTGTTGTAAATTTATGCAAGTTTTGGTAAATGTTTGGCCTTTCGATTTTCCATTGAGGGGGAGTGTGCATGGCAGATGCCTCCTCCTAACAGATTGGCCATGTGTTTTCTCCTTCACCTCTATATACTGCTCCCACATTGAAAGCATTGTAAAATATCTTTTTATGATCTTAGTAAACTTATAACTCTAAGTTTACTATGTAGTCCAATAATGTTGCATCATGTTGTAAAGGAGGTCTTTACTTTATAAAATACTCCTAGAGATGTTGGTATAGATTTTCCATGAGAAACTATGAGATGTAGTCTCACAAATCATGCTTAGCCTAAATCATAACTTTTGATTTATGGATTCCAAATCCTTTTGTACCAAAAGGTAAGTTTAGCATGATGAAGGTGTATAAATCCTTCAAAATTGATATGTTAGCCTAAACCTTAACTATGGTTTAAGGATTGTAAATCTTGTTGTATAAACAGTAACGTTGGCATATGATCCCCACTTAATATTAAGGAGTGTTAGAACATTAATATTAAGTGTTCTAGTTATATAAACTATAGTTTATAATTAAATAAATTAGAATATTATATATTTTAATTTATTTAATATAAACTCTATGTTTATGGTTTAATTAGTTTTTTTAATTAGTTATTAAAAAGTTAAGGTGTTTCACAAGAAGTCACACCTAGTTAAATTATTAAATTGACCCAGGGTCGGGTGAGATCAATGCAGATCAAATATGGAATTCACATGGTGAATTAGTTTGGTGGAGAGGAGTGAGGTGAATGGATTTTTACTATCTTTGTAAAACCTTGTTTCTCTTTAATGGAAATCTTACTGAGTTTTGCACCATGGTTTTTACCCTTTGGGTTTTCCATGTAAAATAATGTCTCTCGTGTTATTATTTTTATTGCATTATAGTTTAAATTTTATGTATTTAATTAATTCATATAATATTTTATTTGTTTAATATATGTGCTCGACCTCACAACTTGAAGTGAACTTGGAAACATAAAAACCGTAATGGAAAAAGGGGGAGTAAACATTCATGGGAAATAGGTTAAGACCCCTTTGCATTGAAAAATCCTACCCTACCTATGGGTAGGGTTTGGGAAAGCTCTTGTCAAGGAAAAAATAGCCTTTTTAAGCATTGTACACTTCCCCAAAATCCTAATTTTTCCAAATCCGAAGTTAGGTGAATGGATTCCTTGGGAAGAGCATGGCCTCCTCCTAAGAATGATTAAACAATCCAAATGAAAAATTAAACAAATTAAACCAACATTAAGCTTGAATAAAGTTTACGAAACTTAAGACGAGAAATTAGATAAATTAAACAAGGTTATCACCAACAATGTAAATTAAACTAAAATCTCAATATGAGATACCAATAAACATAAGGTGAATTAATCAACCACAACAATAACAATATGAAATATCAAACGCCACAAAGGCTCTAAATGAAATTCACCAAACATGACGAAAAATAAAAGGGAGGTAAAATTTGGCCAACAACCAAGTGTGCCAATCATCAGGGAGCGATCTCCGAAAACCACGTTCATCAACCTCGTAATTTGTACACTCAATGCACATGAATCATATATGCCCAATAAAATATAACCAACGAACACAACATCTAAGCATGTCAATCAACCAAATCACGACATAATGCAATCAACATCAATCCAATACGGGAGAGGTGCACATGTCCCCAAAACAAGCTACACACAATACTAAACATCATATATGTTACCATAAGCATCATATAAGTAAAAACATATACAACCAAATCATCATAAAATAACATCAATCTCATATTTTCCATATGACTCAAAGTGTCAACAAATAATCACACATTCACCAACAAGTTAGTGATAAACAAAATATGATGTAAATATGTAATGTCAACAACTAATCATACATCTTGTCAACAAGTTAGCAAAGACCACAATATACATCATATATCCATCATAGTATAAACATCATGTACCTGAATAATAATCAACATAGTATGATAGTCTCAATACCAACATGATAGCTCAAAATATAAGTCATTCAAATCCAGAATACAGTGTCAAAAAGAGGTGGGAACTACATCCCCCTCTCCTAAAATTAGACTTCCTCCTAGAAGTCACTAAAAAGATAAGGATACTGCGCCCTCAATGGCCTTGCATCCTCCCAAGTAGTTGTATTTTTATATCTATCCCACTAGACTCTAACCTGATCCAAGTCACTCCCTCTAAGGGTCGGTCTCTTGTGCTCCAATATGCATACAAGATCCAACATCCATTGTTTTTCATCCTCCACCTAAATTCGGTCGATCCAAAACATGAGATCTATCAGATATATATCTATGCAATAAAGAAACATGAAACACATCATGGACGCAAGATAGGTGTGGTGGAAAAGTTAGATGTTAGGAAATTGGGCCAATGATCTCTAAGATCTCAAAGGGTCCAAAAAAATGAGGGGAAATCTTAGATCATTTCCCGAAACAAATAGGGATCTTGTGTAGACGAACTATCTGAAAAATCTTGTCAACAATGAAATAGTGACACTCTACCCTCTTCTTATCTGCACACACCTTCTTCGGTGCACGATCCTACTCTAGATATTATCTAATCAAAACAACATGTTGCTCCATATCCTGAAAATAGGTTGGTCCCAACACTAACTTTTTCTCAAGCCTATCCCAACTCAATGGTTTCCTTCAGGGTCTACCATATAATGCTTCATATGGTGTCATACCAATCAAGTTGTGAAAACTATTTTTGTATGCAAACTTAACCAAGTAAAGGTAATCCTCCCATCTACTCTGTTGATCCATCACATACATCCTTAACATATCCTCTAACACCTGATTCACCCTCTTTGTCTTACCATATGTATGTGGGTGATTCATAGAAATGAAGTTGAGATGAGTGCCCAACATTGTTTGAAAGGTAGTCCAGAAATCTGATGTATAGATTGTGTCCCGATAAAAAACAATCATCCTCGAGAATACCACGTAGTCACACATTATCATCAAATTACACTCTAGAAATCATGATAATATTATATTTCGTCTTCATGGGAGAGAATTGGGAAACTTTGATCAACTTGTCCACTGTCACCATGATGGCATCATGATGGTAGGAGTACATAAGGAGACCAAAAAAAAATCCATCAAAACCATGTCCCACTTCCACTCCAGAATGGCGTGGGGATAAAGAATAACATCTAGATGGGAATGTTCAACCTTTACACGTAAAAATCTAAGCAATGGGTAATAAAAATGGTTGTATCAACTGCGTAAACCATGTAAAAATAACAAGTGGTGAAGCTTGACATGCATCTTATTCACCCTAGGATGAGTTGTGTATGGAGATCTATGAGCCTTAGATAAAATCAAACTACGTATATCACCTAATTTGGGAACATATATGTGCCCTTGTTTTCAAAGAAGACCATCTACCTTTAAATAACATTCACCATACCTTCCCACCAAGGGGCTCTATGACTAAACTCTTTGTTTAACATCCTCATAAAAATGTCACCTAGAAGGTACTACAAAATCTTGTTCCTAAGATCGGATCAAGGGTCAAAGAAAAAATATCATGTCACCACATACTCAAATTTTTCGTGATGACATTCTCATTTCCCTTAATATACTGGATATCCATGTCATACTCACATAGGAACTCCATCCAACGTCATTGTCGGGCGTTGAGGTTAGGTTGAGTGAAAATGTGTTGAAGGCTCATGTGATTAATCCTAAAAAAATAAGCCTCCCAAGATGGAAATGCCTCCAATTATGTAATGCATGTATCACTGTTGTAAGCTCTAGATCATTTGTGGGGTAGTTAAGCTCATAATCCTTGAGCTTTTGGGACTCATAAGCGATGACATGTGCACCATGCATAAGAATTGCCTCGAGACCTAATACAAGAGCATCATTTGTACATTTGAATTTTTTTGGTTTTCTAGTTATTTTGGGTTGTAAGAGTCCATTTTTTTGTCCTTCAGGTGTTTCTAGTCCATTTGGACTCTTGGCATGTAATAAGTGACCATTTGGATTTTTCCATCCAAAATGGTTGTTTCAAATATTTGAATGTTTTAGGATAACTTGTAGTCTAGGTGTTATTTAGGGTAAATTAAGTTTGTAAATGGTTTTAATAGGCCTTATATGGTGTGGTACATGTCTCATGTCCTTCTAACTCAAGTTCTTGAGGTATAGTTAACCCTCACTATGGTAAGGTCAAATAACTCTATGTAACCACCACCTACTTGTTATTTAAACATGAGATATTCAAGTGGAAGTGGTATGAGGAGAGAAGAGGAAGAATAGAGGGTGGTGAAGAAATTTGTATTAAAAAAATGTCTTGGGAAGCTTTGTAAAATTCAAGATTTAATCATTGAAAGCTTCTTAGTTTGAACAAGACTATGTATTTATTGTTATTTTTGGATATATATACTTAAGTATCTTGTTTGAGAAATGGTTGCTGATTTATACGTGTTTGAATAATTATAGTGTTTGTAAATTATTATAAATAGGTGCATAAATAAGTTACAATCCCTATAAGGGCAAGGAAGAAGCATGACGAAGAGATTATGACATAAAGATAGTCTAAGGCAAGAGTAGGAAATTATGTGCAAGGGTAAGAGATAAATTTATTTTTGTTGTTTGAATGGTATTTTGTCTTTACTAATAAATCATACATCTTCGTGAGGTCAGGAAAAACCCATAGAACAAATTTTAAAGCTTGAAGTTAAGTAAATTTCATTTTATAAGCTTTTTAGTCTTATCAGGCTTCTTGGAAACCCTACCTAGGGTGAGGAAGGAATAAGTGATTTGGAGGCCTTAAACACAAAATTAGGACATGAAAATTTGTACAAAGCACATAAATACTATTTAGAGATATATTTTATGGTTTCATTATTTGGTAGTACTCCAAAAAGCACGGTTCATATCAATGTGAAAACATGCCCGTAGGTGTGCTTGAGAAGCCTATTTTCAAAAAAATGAGATAGTGAGTTGGAGAAATTTTGTTGAGGATGGAGATTTGAAATTTTGCACACAGTTTGGGAGCCAAAATATTACTCAAAACAATTCTTACTTTGGTTAGAGGCTTTATATTTTGATCCCAACCAACTTCTACCATTGGGATTGCTTATTAGGAACTAGGGAGGACAGTTTTGGAAGAGGTAAAGAAGTTGAAGCTTTCCTATGTTTCCCATCATTTTTATTTTGTGTTATTGCATAAGTAGAAAATATAGATATGGAAGAAGTATTTCATAACTTATATAAGTCTATAAAATCCAAAATTTGCATGTTTAAGAGACAATTATGCTTGAGAAGGTGGATCATTCTGTAATACTTTAGGACAAAAGGAGATAATTGGGTTGATAAGGTTGTAAAAGGAGTTGGAAGTTGAAACTTACCATGAAATAAGAACATAAATATGGGTATCCAAAATCTATTCATATTTTCATGAAATTTCCTAGATTGTTATAACCTACATGGTTTGGATTCAAGAAGGCTAGTAGAAAGACCTATTTGAAAATGGTAATTTAAGAATAAAAACAAATTGGCTTAGAAGTAGATATTGAAACTTTATAGTCTTCTTAAGAGGCATAAAGGGTATTAGAAAACCTCTGCATTCAAGGAATATTAATTTTATTGTGTCCATTTCATCATAGATTGTCTTTCGGAAGGGCTAGAAGCCTAATGAGGTCTTGGTAAGCTTAAATGAGCAAATGATGTGTTGGATTCTTGTTAAAAGTTCTTGGTGAATGTTTTAACATATAATAGAATGTTTGAAGGGTGAATATAATGTTTTGAGCCCTTGTATTAGTTTATTCAAGATTTTTGGCCTTTTGGGCATGGTTTTGCCTAGTGAAGCTTTGGAGCATGTTGGCATAATTGGTGAAATTGTTCTATTTTCTAATAATTTTTGTGTAGAGAAGAGTGTATGCGAGTACGTTGCATCATAATGGTATAATAGTAGTAAGATGTTCATAAGTGGATGTTGTTTAAACTAATAATAAATTTATAAATGTGTGTTGAAATTTAACAAGTTTTCTCCTTAGAAAGAGAAAATGGACAAAGAAAGAGTCGATATGATAAAGGGATTGATTAAGTTAGTGTGCCACAAGAAGAGAGAGTAGGAGGAAAGAGAAAGAAAGAGCAAAGAGAAGAAATTGAAGGATATATAAAGAAAAAGAGACTTATTGGTCCAACAAGAGATAAGAGGGATAAAGAAAGGAATGGAGCAGCTATCTACATTGATGGAAAAAGTGAAATCAAAATTGTACCAAGGAGTTGAATTAGTGATGAAAAAGAGCATTAAGTGGCCTTTAAGGTTGCTTGTAGAGAAAAGAAGAATGATGAATCTAAAAAAACAAGAAAATTGGAATAAGGGAGAAGTGGCTAAAGAAGAGGCACAAGAAGAAAAATTAAATTGTTGGTTTGTGTATGAAAGTTAAAAATAGCTAGAGGATGAGATACTGAGCTCTTGAATAAGCTTTGTATGGTGAATTAATGAAGTATGATGGAGAGATAATTGATGAATACAAGAATGAAGACAAATCATTTTTTTGAAACAAAGTACAAGGTTGAGAAGCAATAAGATAGGAAAGAAGAACATGAGGATACCAAAGCGTCTCTATATTTTTCATCTAACATTTTGTTTTGATTGTGTATGTACAGGTTTTCTAGCTAAGGAGATAAAATTTATTGAAGAAGAAGTTATTAAGAGAGCTCAAACAAAGAGAAGGCAAGAGGACATCCTCATTTTGGAGGACAAACTATAAATAAAAGAATAAATATGGAGATGAATAACAAATAAAACATGTTACTAATGAAGAGGAGAAGTGTATGGTTGAAGAAAGAAGAATCTTGATGGTGCAACACAACTAGAAGAAAAAAAAGAAAAACTCTCATCTGCATAGAGCTCAATTCTCTCCACTTGGGGAGTATGATGCAAGAGCATCATTTGTACATATGCAGAGTTTTGGTTTTCTAGTTTTCTTGGGTTATAAGAGTCCATTTTGTTGTCTTTGAGGTGTTTCTAGTCCATTTGGACTCATGGTATGTAATAAGTGACCATTTGGAGTTTTCCCTCCAAAATGGCCCTTTCAAAAATTTGATTTTTTTAGGATGTAACTTGCGGTATAGGTGCTAGTTAGGGTAAATGAAAATTTTAAATGGATATAATAGGCCTTATATGGTTTGGTACATGTATCATGACCTCTAACTCAAGTTATTGAGGTGTAGTTAACCCTCACTGTGGTAAGGTCAAATAACTCTATGTAACCACCGCCTTCTTGTTATTTAAACATGATATATTCGAATGGAAGGGTATGAGGAGAGAATAGTAATAATAGAGGGTGGTTAATAACTTTGTATCATAGCCAAAATGGCTTGGGAAGCTTTGTAAAATTCAATATTTAATCAATAAAAGCTTCTTAGTTTGAACAAGATTGTGTATTGATTGTTATTTGTGAATATATACTTAAGTATCTTGTTTGAGAAATGGTTTTTGTTTGTAAATGGTTGTACATAGGCATATAAATAAGGTAAACTCCCTATAAGAGAAAGGAAGAAGCATGAAGAATATATTTTGACATAAAGACAGTTTAAGGCAAGAGTAGGAAAATGTGTGCAAGGGTAAGAGATAAATTTGTTTTTGTTGTTTGAATGTTATTTTGACTTCACTGATAAATCAAGCATCTTTTTAAGGTCAATACATACCTACAAACCAAATTTCAAAGCTTGAATTTAAGTAAATTTCATTTTATAATCTTTTTAGTCTTAATGGGCTTCTTAAAAACCCTACCTAGGGTGATAAAGGAATAAGTGATTTGGAGGCCTTAAACACAAAATTAGGACATGAAACTTTATCAAAAAAACCTAAAGACTATTTAGAGAAATATTTTATCATTTCATTAGTTGATAATACTCCAAAAAGGCACACTGATTCATAGCAATTTGAAAACAAGCTGTAGGTGTGCTTAAGAAGCCTATTAGCAAAAACTAAGGTAGCGAGTTTGAGAAATTTTCTTAAGGATGGAGATTTGAAATTTTGCATACAATTTGGGGAGAAAAAAGGGTACTCAAAACAATTATTACTTTGGTCAAAGTATGTGTATTTTCTCACAACCGGTTTCTTCCATTGGCATTGCTTCTTAAGAACTAGGGAGGACAATTTTGGAAGAGGTTTTATTAATTAATTTTGGAAGCTTTCCTATGTTTTCCATCATTTATGGCATAGACAAAAATCTAAAAACAAACCATCCTCGTCCTTATGTAGAACCACCTATACTATGTTGTACTAATCCTGCGAGTGCCTCCGCCATGGTGAATGTTGAGTCCTAGTGGCTTGTCTTTAATGACCACTCTTTCTTCCACCTTTGAAATGCCCCCGACTGGCCTAAACCTACCTCTCTAGACATCTTATAATGGCCTAGGTTGTTGAAAATATTGTTGAGGATGTTATGGGGTCTCGCAGATTAACTATGCGGGTTTAAATCCTCCTCGAAAAGATGGTGGTGTGCTCCTCGGTCTAGTGTCCTATTGTCATGAAGTTCCCTATTCTGAAAACATGTAATTTTCATGTCTTTATACTCTTGGGCCTTGCCCCTTTTCTCCTTTTCTAAGTATGCCTTCTCTACCGCCAAAGTGCAAGGGTGGGAGGAGATAAAATCCTAACTACACTTGTCAATTTTGCATTCAAATATGTGATAAAATGGTTCACCTACAACTTATTCTCTCAAAGATAATCCACATATTGTAGTAGGTCTAGAAAATGAATTTCATACTATGCTACTATGTTAGTATCCTGAAGAAGGTCATGAAACTTTTCGATCCTCCTCTCGTATGAAGTGCTCAAACATATAACACACTTGAAAGCACTCTTCGAACAACTCCCAAGTGAATGTACCATGCGATAGATGGAGCTTCCACTCCTTTTATCTCCACCAAATGCCTATGTGCATCTCATAAGAGATGAATACCTAGTCTAGCCTTAGTGTTTCTCTCAAAAACCTAAATACCAAAACAATTGTCTAGGCTAAACAACCATGAATTTATACTAAAACCATCCGTAGAACCTCCAAAAGTGGGTATTTATAGTCTAAGAAAATTTGTGATCATGCTCGTCTACCACAAGTTGCGGGTAAGGGTCTCGGCCAATCTCTTTGGAAGTGGTGATAGTGGTCTCACAGAAATGAAACCCTAATTAGTGATGGTGGCCTAGTGACAACCACCAAGAGAATCATGTGCTATAACACACCCCTATCTAAGAGTTTTCTCGGACTACGAATCTCACTCACCACTTTAGAATAAATAGAGAAGAAGAGGCATGAGAACCCCGCTTGTGTTTTTCTCCTTCTACTGTGCATGTTGTGGCACATTGGCCTCTACGACCTCCTACTATGTGGGTATAGACAATAAATTTATGCACTTTTGTACATTTCTATGTCCTAAAGCACACTAATGTATACATGATTCCCAAGAAAGATAACTAGTGGTTGAAAACTCCTTTTGGGAATTTTGCTTTATCTCTTGCACTTTACGAGGCCTTACACACCTTACGGTTTTGCGGGTAGTTGACTGATTTATCTTTTATGGTCTCAAAAACTAGCACTCAGCTAGGACAAAAGCCTTCGGGCACTCATAACCCTTCCAGGCACCCCCATACTTATCTTTCTTATTCTTACTCTTTTGGGTCTCTTTTACTTTTTGGTCACCTTTTAGTACTTTAGGTCGCCCTTTCAATTGTCAATTATGAAATTCAAATAAGGGAATCATTTATATACTTAGTTATTTTTTCTAAATCAAAGGGGCCAAACATTATAAGCATTATTATCTATCACCACCTAAGCTTGCACAAAGGCACAAGAGAATTACAAGGCATACATCTAGCACACTCATATAAGGGATAAGGGATGCATTGATATGCATACACAACATATGAGGGGAAGTTCATTTTTATTCCATCACATATATATTAAATACTTGGAGTAATCTATATATATCCCACTATCATAGTGCAACTTACAAAAGGGAAACCTAGTGCATATTTACACACACATACACAAAGAACTAACTACATGGAGTCTAAGATGTAGTGTAACACTCGGGTCGTAAGTTCACTCTTTGGGTGAATTCAAGGTCGATCTAACTCCAAATTTTGTATCTTATTTATTATATTTGATGTGGTTTTTGGACATGTGCAGCTAGCCATCTATTTTTCAGGTTCCAAGTGCAATTAGAACCCTAATAGTGAATTCAGATTGATAAACGAAGATTAACAACAAAGCTCCTCTAGCCCAAAAAAGAACAGAACCAGGGCATCTGAGTGGACACTAGCACCCAGCTTTTTCACTAGTGTCCAAGTGCTCCTATCCTCTTGTGGGTGCTTCTATATTGTATAGCTCTGAGTTCCATAATCCTTATTAAACCTTTATGACATTGTTTCCCACCTATTCCAAAGTAGTTACTGCTCGGTTCGATCACTCCTAGGTTGCACAGAATCAGCTAAGTCACCTTCCCTCTCTCATTTGCTTAAGGTTTCATATCTTTGAATGCTTATTGCTTACGTCATTAATGTATATATCTACCTAAATATCATTAGTTACAGTAGTTACTCTAAAATTAAGGTTTAATTCAATTTAGATTAAATCATTTGGTGAACCCCAACTCGTGATCAACCACTCGGATCCTTATTCAAACACTAAATCTTAGTCTTTCATATTACCTCCATATTTCTTGTCACCCTAGATACCCTTGGATCCTTCCATTTTCACCAACATGAGTGTCTCCTACCTACTTTCTTGCAAGCCAATCCCAAATGTGTGTGCAAAATACAATCTTTTTTTCTAACATTTACATTCATCCTAACACTTCCCTTGAATATGTTTATCATAGATTCACTATGACACTATCTTTTAAGGAAGAGCATATTAATTTTACATCTGCTGAAATTTATTCCCAATCTATTTTAGATAATGACCCACCACTTTACATTCAAGTTTGTACCCATAATATAGGGGTTAAACGCGCTTTACTTGATAATGGATCCGGTGTTAATGTTTGTGATCTATTATTCCTTCAAAATTGGCCTTTTGAAGCCTCCTAACTCTCTCATCTATTTTTATTCATGGATTTGATAATATTCCTAAAAAGGTCTTAGGTATAATCAAACTTCCTATTATTATTGGGTCATGTACTTTTCATGTCCCATGTCATGTAATACCTAATAATCTTAATTATAATATTCTTCTCGATGGCATTGGATCCATGCCATACATGTGGTCCCCTCAACCCTTCATATGAATCTTAAATTCCTATACCAAGGTGTGGTCTATGAGGCCTTAGAAGATTCCTCCCCATTTTCCTTTTGCCACACTATTGATCATTCACTTGATGCCCCTACTTCTTCCACATCTCCTCCTAATTTCACAAAGTATGGTCATGGGTATCAGTATATGCTTCATTATGGTTTCACTAGCACTGGATTAGGAAAAGATGAAAAAGGATTCACAGAGCTTCTTTCAATTCCCACATAATTCCCTAAACTCAAAGCATTGGATATCTCCCTCCACCTCCCATTTTATTCTGTCATATCTTCTCCTAAGGTTTACACTACTTCACATACTCATAATCTTACTTTACTATACCCTGAGCTTATTGTTGATCTCACTTCTCCCAATTAGCTTGAATTGGATACATTCCTTATTGATGATGCTCTATTAGAATACATGGGAACCCATGACCATTCCACTCCTTATCATCACAAAAAGTGTCTGCTACGCCCTTAACCTATTGCTTGTATTAGGATATGAGTAGCCGAATTTGTGGCTTACCATATCATTTTGTTATATCATTTATAATTTCTCATTCTTAATAGGTCGGCCTTGGTGATGGCCATAGCATATGAATAGTATATATAGGGGATTATAGGTAGTATTTCATTATCATTTGAGCATTTGAGTCTTGTTATATGGTTTGGAGGTTGCCCCCTCGAAGTGGCGAAGCTATTCTAATTGCATATTGAGATCATTATTATAAAATATTGTGTTATTTGGTGCTCTATTGTTTCTCTTAATCTGAATTATACAAGTAATTTCATTACAAGTGGTATCAGAGTTGCGATCTGGGCCGAAATTAGGGCAAAAACCCTAATTTTTTGTTTCCACCACATATTGCAAACCAGAGTGAATTGGTGGGAGATATTTTTACCAGAGTTGTAAAGAATTTCAAGTAAGGTTCCCTGAAAATTTCAGAATTTTTTGATTTATTTTGCAAAAGTTATTACAAATTTAGGGTTTTTCATAAAATCGCTCCCTAGGGTGCAAATTGTGGAAAATTTTCAAGTTCTTTACATTTTCGGAAAGATCTCAAAAAAATAGTATTAGTATTTTCTCTGTGTTTTTCTTGTTCGGCCGAAATTGTATCAAAACCCTAAACCCTAAGATTTGACATCATGGCGGGCCTTCCATAAGAGCAAAAAAGAATCCGGTTACTCTGGGTAAAACCCTAGATAAAGATGGGGTAGTGATTGAAGAGATGGAGTCAGAAGGGGTAAATATAGATTCCTCAGCACTAGGGTTTACCTCAGTTGATCATAAGGTTAGCCAACTTGAGTATGAGTTGCGAAATGTACAATCTGAGATGGCCTCTAAAGGAGACATAGCCCAAATCAATCATCGGTTGGATGATATCATGCAACATGTAAAGGGTAACCAGTATGGCCCAAATCCAGCCCATATCAACCAAGGAGGACCTTCAGTTCAAAATCATGGACAAACTAACCATATTGGATCACTTTTCTAGTCCCATCAGAATCAAACTTATCCGCAACCACGAAACATGATGCCAAAAGTGGATATGCGCAAATTTGATGGTAAGGATCCCCTGAATTGGATAAATCAAATGGAGAACTTCTTTGAGTTACATCAAACACCATCAGGACAAAAGGTGACATTGGCATCCCTATATCTTGAACCCGACCAATTTATTTGGTATCGTTGGTTATGTGCTCAGAGGCAGAAGAATGGTCTAGGTGTCACTTGGACAATTTTTACTGAGGAGTTGCAATTGCACTATAGTTCCAGTGTTTCAGAGAACTACTTTAGTCAATTAGAAAAGTTACAACAATCATGATCAAAAGATTATGTGCATCAATTCCAAAACCTATCCTTAAGGGTGGAGAATATTCCAGAAGAGAATTTGAATGACTTGTTTCTTGGGGGTCTTAAGGACCACATCGAGCATGAGGTACGGATGTTTAATCCAATCAAGATTTTTGATTCTATTATCATGGCATGTCATGCAGAGGAAAAATTTCTTTGTAGTAGGATGCCACCTTTCATTAACACTAGAGACCGTAGTATCTCTTCCCCTTCATTTGTTAGGCCAATTAGACTGACTCCTCAACAAATGGAAGAAAAGAGAGCAAAAGGATTATGTTTTAACTGTGATAACAAATATGGACCAGACATAAATGTGCTTTGAGAAGAAGTTGTTCTATATTGACGGAGGTAATGAGGATGATGAGGAAGCTGAAATTATAGGAGAGGCTGAGGAACCAGTAGAAGATGAAGTAGAGGATCACCAACCTACAATTTCTTGCCATGCATTGTTAGGTATTAGTACTCCTCAAACACTCAAGGTTATTGGCTATCTCAAAAACAAAATGTGACGGTGTTGATTGACTCAAGGAGTACTCATAACTTCATAAATAGTAAGTTAGCTGCCCGCCTTAATTGTTTTATTTACCCAACTCTAGAAATGCAAGTTATGATTGCAGATGGTGGGACAATCAAGTGCACAGGAAAGTGCCATAGTATCAAGCTTTCCATGGGAGACTACATGTTAGACTCACCTATGTTTTCTATTTCTATGGGAGGGGAAGATATTGTTTTGGGGGTCCAATGGCTCATAACCTTAGGTACTATTGAGATGAATTTCCAAGAATTGTTCATGCGATTTCATTCAAATGGAAGGACAATACAATTAAATGGGATGGTAGCTAAGTCTCCACAGATTATTAGCTCTCATTAGATGTAGAAGGTTCTCAGAAAAGGAGTGGATGGCTTTATAGCAAATCTATTTTCCATAGAAGTACAAAATATAGAGTCTTCAATGCCACTCGATCTTCAAAAGATTGTGGATGCTCACTCATCTATTTTTGATGCAATTCCAAAGGGACTACCACTAATTAGGGATAATGATCATGCCATTCAGTTGATTCCAGGGAGCCAAACACCTAACATCAGACCATACAGATACCCATATTCCCAGAAAAGTGAGATCGAGAAAATGGTGGAGGAAATGTTGAAGGCAGGTATCATCATGCATAGCCAGTGCATATTCTTCACCAGTGGTCATGGTACATAAGAAGGATGAAACATGGAGGATGTGTCCAGATTACCAAGAACTCAATAAGTACACCATCAAAGATAAGTTTCCTATTCCAGTAATTGATGATTTACTTGATGAATTACATGGTGTTGTTTATTTCACAAAATTAGATCTTTGTTCGGGTACCATCAAATTAGGATAAAAGAGAAAGATGTTCATAAAACGGCTTTTAGGACTCATGAGGGCCATTATGAGTTTTTGGTAATGCCTTTTGGTCTTACAAATGTGCCCTCAACCTTTCAAAGCTTGATGAACACTATTTTTAGGCCTTCTTTTAGGAAATTTGTATTAGTTTTCTTTGATGACATATTGATTTACAGTAAGACATGGGAATAACACTTACAACATGTAAATAATGTGTTGGAAGTTTTGGAGAAACATACTTTGTATGCAAAGCCATCCAAATGTTCTTTTGGTGTACAAGAGGTAGAGAACTTGGGTCATATTGTATCCCATGAAGGCATCAGAGTTGATCCTCAGAAGATCAAAGCTATGGTGGAATGGCCAAGGCGCAAAAATCTCAAAAATCTTCGTGGGTTCCTAGGACTAACAGGTGCTACAAAATATTTGTTCGAGGGATATGGTAGAATAACAACCCCACTCACTGCATTGCTAAAGAAGGATGCCTTCCATTGGACAGATGTAGCCACTAAATCCTTTAAGCAGCTGAAGGAAGCCATGTGTAGCACCCCAGTTTTGGCTACTCCCAACTTCTCAAAAACCTTCATTGTTGAATATGACGCTTCAGGATAAGGATTGGGAGCAGTTCTAATGCAGGAAGGAAGACCAATTGCATTTGAGAGTCATCAATTCAAAGGAAAATATCTACTCAAACCTATCTATGAGAAAGAAATGATGGCTATTCTTCATGCGATCAAGCAATGGAGGCCCTATCTCATGGGTAGACACTTCAAGGTAAAAATTGATCATGATAGTCTCAAATAATTTTTGGAGCAAAGGTTATCATATGAGGAACAACAAAAGTGGGTAACAAAAATGTTGGGTTATGATTTTGAAATCATATACAAAAATGGTAAAGAAAATGTAGTAGCTGATGCATTGTCTAGAAGGGATACATCTGTAGATGCCTTACTATGTGGAATGTCCATGTTGATGGCCGGTTAGGTGGATGAAGCAAGATTGGAATGGAATCAAGATAAGTATACACAATCTCTAATACAGAATATCAAGAAAGGATCTATGACATCTAACAAATTTGAGTGGAAAGGTAATGCCCTATGGTACAAGGATAGGTTATACTTGAGTAAAGATTCTGAGTTGAAGCATAAGATTCTTGCAGAGCTACATGCCTCACCTGTTGGAGGACACTCTGGGTTTTTGAAGACATATCATAGAATAAAAAGAGAATTCTTTTGGGAAGGACTCAAGGGGGATGTACAAAAGTTTGTATCAGAGTGTTTAGTGTGCCAACAGAACAAAGGGGAAACAATTAAGACATGTGGTTTGTTGTAAACCTTACCAATTCCTAGCCGAGAGATGGGAGGATGTCTCCATGGAATTTATCACCGGATTGCCTTGTTCGAGAGGGTAAGAATGTTATTTTCGTGATTGTGGATAGGCTCACAAAATATGCCCTTTTTTTTTTCCCTATCACATCCATTTGCGTAGTAGTACGATTGCAACTATTTTTTTGGAGACAAGTTCAAAGGCTATATGGAACCCCAAAGATAATTGTAAGTGATCGTGATCCTATTTTCACAAGTAATTTTTGGACGGAATTATTTTCATGTTTGGGTACTCGGCTAGCTCACAGTTCATCTTATCATCCTCAAACTGATGGGAAAACAGAAGTGGTCAACAAATGCTTAGAGGGTATTTACGTTGTTTTGTATCAGATAAGCAAGAAAGGTGGATTAAATGGCTACCACTTGCAGAATGGTGGTATAACACATCTTTTCATACCTCTTCTCAAATGACCCCATTTTTAGCATTATATGGTTACCATCCACCTTCTATCACTTCCTCATTGAGGGTGCAAACTAAGGTCAGAGATGTGGAGGAACACATTCAACATCAACAATAGGTTTTGGCTAGTTTGAAGGAGAATTTAGCATTAGCACAAAACAGGATGAAACAACAAGCAGATCAACACCGTAGTGAAAGACATTTTGAAATTGGTGACTGGGTTTTTGTACATCTCCAGCCTTACAAATAGATGTCCCTAAAGCAAAAAAAAAAAGGAAGGAAAACAAACTTGCTCCTAAATATTATGGCCCTTATCGGGTTCTACATAAAATTGGTAGTGTTACTTATAAACTAGAGTTGCTTCCATCTTCACACATACACCCAAAGATTCCATGTTTCATGCTTGAAGAAGGTTATTGGACGAGAAATTTGAAGCCCGAGAAGAGTTACTAGAACTTGACGAGGAAGGAAGAATCATTTTGGAGCCATAGAATATTCTCGCAAACACGTACTTAAGAGGCCGAGAACTAGAGACATTAAGGAATATCTCGATCAAGTGGAAGAATCATGCATAGAAGACGCCACTCGGGAGGATGAAGGTTTTCTGCAGCAACATCTAGGATTATAAAACATTAAGGACAACATTGGTTTGAAGGGGAAGGGCATGCTACGCCCTTAACCTATTGCTTGTATTAGGATATGAGTAGCCGACTTGTGGCTTACCATATCATTTTATTATATCATTTATACTTTCTCATGCTTAATAGGTCGGCCTTGGTGATGGCCATAGCATATGAATAGTATATATAGGGGATTATAGGTAGTATTTCATTATCATTTGAGCATTTGAGTCTTGTTATATGGTTTGGAGGTTGCCCCCTCGAAGTGGCGAAGCTATTCTAATTGCATATTGAGATCATTATTTTGAAATATTGTGTTATTTGGTGCTCTATTGTTTCTCTTAATCTGAATTATACAAGTAATTTCATTACGGTGTCTTCCATTTGTTCTCAAGGCTACATATTACTTTGGTAAATTTGATCCTCCTAACACCAATACCAATACTCTTGACCCATTTCCACATCTACCACCATGGCATGGTCTCTCTCCTCTCATTAGATAGATCTCCATCACTTTCACACTTGAGGGGTCAAACTTCCCCCCATAGTCACATGTTCTAATCAACAATTTCCTATCCATACTACTCACATACACACCTATACCTTACTTTTGCTTTACACTTCAAGTCAATCTTTCTAGTAGCAATTTCTTGTATTTGCATTGTGAGAAGACGTTGCTACATCTATTTATGCTTACGGCTTCCCTTTCCACTCCTATGTCACTCCATACAAATTTTTCTCCTCATGCTTTTTTATAGACCCTTCTTACACATACTACTTTATATATATAGTATACATTCTTTCGGTCTTTATATATACTCTCGTTATTTTTACGCATAATGATCACATCTATTTTCCATCAACTCTTGATATACACACTTGGTGGGAATATCCCCCTCCCATCACTATTTGTTGTCTATATTTTCTACTCGTAGATTATATATTACACTTAACATTTTGTGCTTTACGGTAACTAAACATATAATGTCAATCACATACAATACCTTTACTACCTAATGACACACTCTAGTTCCACAGTTCATACTTGACTTTGTTGAGGGGGAATTCTAAAATATCCTCACATCATATACTTTTTCTATACCTCATGCTCGATTGCTTCACCATAAATCTTTCCTAACATCTACTCTCAATCACATACAACACCTTTGTTACCCGATGACACACTCTAGTTCCATGGTTCATACTTGACTGTTGAGGGTAAATTCTTAAATGAACCTCACATCATCTAATTTTTCTACACTTTATGCTTAGTGCTTCATGATAAATCTTTCCTAGCATATACTCTCAATCACATACACCACCTTTGTTACGATAAACGCACTTTTGTTTTACGGTTCATACTTGACTATTGAGGGAGAATTCCTAAATGAGCCTCATCTTATGCACATCCATTAGGGGAAATGTGAATCCCCTCCTCTTCACATCTTACATATATGTAGACACTAAATCATGCACTTTGGGTAATTATTTAGTCATGGTTTAATACTACTATTCATATGGTTCTTGAGTGAAAAAGAGTACTAATTAACCCTTTTTTTTTGCCATCTTGTATTGTTTTTGTTTCTACTTTCGATCTTACACCCGCACTTTCCCATTCTATTTTTTATACTACATTTTCCCTATTTTTGATTAGGGCACCTAGCCAAGATTGAAGCACGCCAGTACCTTGGTCCCCTCTTGGCTCCCGATCCTCTTTGTACTTTCTTCTCACTTTTTGGGCACTTTCTAGACATTTGAGATTTCTATCTTTTTGGTGGTCGGCCTTTGCAGGGTTAATTACAAAATTAAAACAAGAGAACCATATAAATATAAATTTATGATACCATAATGAGGGACCAAGCACTAAGCATTACTATCACCACCTAAGGTTTCATCTATAAAAGGCTTCTACTACTCTATTTACATCCATCTAGCTCCATCACAAGGGACAAAGGTTGGTTCATCTGCATCACACTTCATATGAGGGGAGTTCATTCTATTCCATGCACCATTTATTTACATTCTACATCTATTTATTGCTCACTACTCACAAAGTACAACTTGCACAATAACACTTAGGGCATGATTTCGCACACACACACCTACAACTACATTGGTTATGATATGTAGTGTAGCACTCGATGATAAGTCCATCCATTTGGCAATTGAGGATAATCCAACCCCTTCATATGCATCTTTATTTTTTAGGGTTTTGATGTTTTGCTTGGGGTTTTACAGGTGATTCTTCTATTGCATGTTTACTAGTACTTCAGCGATCATATAGCAGCAACAGAATCGAACACAGAAGAACATCCAATGACACCTCAAAGGAGGTTCATAGAGATTTTTCACATGAGACCAAGACACCCAAATTGTAGACTAGAGCACCCTGGGGCCCCAATCCCTCTTCTAGGTGACTCGGTCTAGCTAGACATCTTGGATCTACATTTTTTAGAGCTCTTGTGTGACGTTTTCCTCCTCCTTTCCAACTAGTATCCACTATGACATAGTCCCGCAACATCTACAAATCAGCTAAGGCCTTTTAACCCTCTTTTCACATAAGGATTTCATATTCTACTTGCTTATTTTTCTTGGGTATTTTCAGTATAATATTTATCCATTGCTTCTATAGCATTAGATTAGGCTAATATCTTATTTTAGTTTAATCATTTTGGTGAACCCATACTTGATCTTCACGCTTTTAGGATCCTCATTCTTTTCTTGTCATCCTAGAGTATAGTCATCATGAGTATCTCAATCAATGATTACTTGCTTGTAAATCTTGATTTAAGGCATAGAGTCCAACATATTCTTGCTACTACTCACATTCCTATAGATATGCATCCAGACTCGGTCTATCATTCATTTGTTGATGCATTTTCTCAACACATAGCATTCAAATCTAATCCTCTTGTTGATCTTAACACTTTTGACAATGACCCACCCTTGCATATCATGATTCACATTTACAATGTGGGTGTCAAGCGCACTTTAATTGATAATGGATCTAAACTCAAATTATGTCCCATGTCATTCATTGAAAAGTTAGGTCTTTCTTCTCGTGATGTTAATCCATCTTGTCTTTCACTATGTGCATATGATGTTTTTTTCTCGTCCATGCGCTAGTCACATTACATTACCATTACTATAGGATAAAAAATTGTTAACATTGTACTCTTTGTCATATACTTTCTAGTCTCTTATAATTGTTTTCTTGGTAGGCCATGGCTTCATGCCATGCAAGTTACTTCCACAATGCATCATTGTGTCAAATTCATACATGAAGGTATTGAGCATATTGTCTTTCATGACCATGATCCATTCCAATATTGTGACCGAGATCCTAATACTACTCTTCCTACTCCACACATTGATACTATAGATGATCCTCAACCTATGGATGAACCACCTCATTTTCCACCGCTTGAAGGTGTTATTTTTGTGATAGATGCAGTTTCTTCCACTCCACCACCTCCATCTACTAATACTACTGCTATGATTCTTTATCGGGGTCATGTCTAATTTATGGACGTTGCTCTATCCCATGTACCTTCACATACACCTCCTTCATTAGCACACCCACCATTCACATGTATGTTTTTCATGAATGATTCATATTGGGAGCATATTCCATTTGATCCTACTTGTGATGTCACTATATGTTCACATGATGGTCTAGTTTGACTAGGTTTTTCTTTTGAGGACCTTTATCCTCCACCATACAATCCTCATCTATATTATGGGTTCATTTATATTACCGCTGCTTATGGTCTGCAAGTATTTCATCTTACAATTTTTCTTGCACGTGCTCCTTCCACTGCTCCACTTACATTAGGACATTCTTGGCTCAATTATATTGGGGGCACGTTAGATCCTGACCATATAGACATCTCGTTTTATATGCCCTCCGGTCGTGTTTTCATCTGCAGATAGTTCTTTCCTCGGCTATACATTAAATATCACTCGTTAGTATGCACATGGTTGTCCACTTCCTAAATTTAGTGATGAGGAGTATGTTATGGGCATGTACAACTTACGTTTTAATGGATCCTTACGTAATCAACTTGACACTATAGCTTATCAGGTTTCCGATCAGCACCTTATGGCTTTGATCCAAACACTGACAATCTTCTTGATGACATTACTTGATCCTTTCTCTTCCTCACACACTTGGGGGAAATATAATTCACATATCCCCCCATCTTAGTATCAACACATCACTCATACTTGTGTCATCATACATCCTACTCCTAACATACACATATTCATATACACATTAGCATCGTCATTACCTAATGAAAGATTCTTATTCTTTGGTTCACGCTTGACTGTTGAGGGCTTCCTACATGCATGAACCCCACACACGACACAATAGATGCTACACACTCTACATTTCACATTCTACACTCCACATGACATTGTCTCATCACTATATTTACTACACATCCTACACATCTACTCATACGTGTTGCACTCACTATCCAATGATTCACTCTATTCACACACTCCATACTCTACTGTTGAGGGTATACATCAAAAATGGACCTCATCACCCTTACATGTTCATCATTCAATCCTTTCCTCATGTGAAATTCATAGTTTAGTGATATACACTATATGTTACATAGTCTCTTCCACTTTCATCACTTAGAGGTACAAGCTTTAGGCTACATCACCACTACTTCTTCTCATCTTGTAGTGATAAACACCGTAGGCTACATCATCATCTATTTTGATCATCTTTTAGTGATATATACTTTAGGATAAATCATCACTCATTTAATCATCTTGTCATGATATACACTTAGGCTACAATGTCACGCACATCTCATCTCTATGTCACATGTCATCACTACACATTCACCATAGTGCGCTACACATAACACATAGTTCGACCATTTCCTAATGATGCACTCTCATTTATGGTTCATTCTTGACTATTCTAGGGGCATAAAAAATGAACCTCACTGCATATAATTCCATTCACTCGGGGGGCACGCAGCTCCTGTCACTCACTTTGCATTTTATTCCGCCTCATCCACAACATACTACATATCTTGGTTTATTTTACTCTTGCTTGCATTTACTTGTGCATGTTCATCTTATTACACATGCTAGATAGATTTCTTGTATGTCATTATCTTTACCATACACACATTCTCGTTTACGTTGTTATCTAGTTGTGATTACGAGATACATGGCTTCTACACGCAGATATGGATGCTTGGCACACTACCATTCCCATAGTGATTCTTGGGGCATCCACCTTTCATACACTACAAGTGATATTATTTCATTTTGTACTTAACACTTTACATTATTGATTATACACACTTTTGACATACATTTTATCTTTCTAACATGCTAACGGGTGTTTCATGTGCAACATTTGTTTGCAAGATTACTTGCTACCATGGTTATCTATTTTTTGTACTTTTTTGTCTCTATTTTCTATTGTATGCAAGATTTTCTCTTTGTTTTGTGTGTACACTTGTTTTTTTGTGTGTGTAGCCACTATGGCCTTGAGTGTCTTGCGACATCGTGAGTGGTGTCCATGTTTGTAACCCACTTTTTGTGGCCTATATTGTCTTCTTGAGAATTTACATTATCATCTTGTGTCTTAGCTTCTACATTGTCTCGTGTAGCTTACAATTTATTGTCTACATGCATGTTTGTCTTTGTTTGTACTAACACTTGTCTCTAGCCACTTGGTTGTGTGTGCCTTTGTTTCTACCAAGGACATCCCCCTCCTTGCAAGTTATAGTTTTTGTGGTTGGTCTTCTTTTGGGCCACATTTTCCTATCTCGTGATGCCGCATGTGCCCCAGAGAGAGGGGCATCATTTGGGTTTACACACAGCACATAGAACAATATTGTTACAGTCCAGCTTTTAGTTTCCGTCCATGACATAATGGGTTATACATTGAGTGGGTTCAAACTAGTCTATAGAACTCCTTACACAACAACTTTTACAGAGCAGATTGTCTTTAGCATTTTGGGGAGCAGTTACAAGTTAGAGGATAAATCATACCTTCCTCTCTACACTACTTTGGATAGTGGTGTTAAATCACCCAAAAACCAGATAGTAAAGAGATCTCTTCACTCTCGGGAAGCAGTTATAGGTTGGAGGATACATCGGAATTTTCTCCCTACACTTCTTGAACCAAAGAGTGTGAGATCTCCTAAAAACTTCGCACTTCATCGACATTTACATGATCCTTTCTACACCCTTCTTCTCATCATGGATTAGGTGCACATGTTCCTTTTTCATTTTCATACTTTTATTACATTATTTTTCATATATACATGCATCTTTTCACATGGTTTTACACATATACATGTGTATTTGACTACTTGATCATCTTCTCTTTTGCAGTCCATCTCAGTATGGGAAGCAAACAAATCAACAAAAAAACAACATCACTCGACATCATAAACATTGACACTAACATGCAAGTACATCACACACATTGGCATCAACACACTTGCTTTTGCCTTATCATGCAAGTACATCACACACATTGGCATCTACACACGTGCTTCCGCCTTAGGTTCACTCTCATCACTTTTTACACTTTTGCATCTTTAGTCTACCACGCTCCACTTTTTTCACTCCATGATTTATCTAGTCCCTTGACACATTTTCTACATTAATCTACATGGATATTAGGTACGCATCTCTATCTACTTTATGTTACCAAGATTTTATCTCGCCAATATAAAGTGGGGGCAAATGTAGACACTAAATCACGCACTTTGGGTAATTATTTAGTCTCGGTTTCATATTACTATTCATATGGTTCTTGACTGAAAAAGATGTTGGAAAAAAATGGAAAGAGAGGGGGTTAAATCATAAATTACAAATTCAAATTCAATTTCAGATCACTCACATAAATAATTAATCAATTATCCATTCATTAATTTATTTAGAAAAACATACAACATTCATTCAATAAACCAAGAGCAAGATAAGTAACACCATAACACAAGATGTAAGTGGGAAACCCTCAAGGGGAAAAAAATCCACTAAAAACTTTGCTGATATTACACACAACAAATACTCAAGTGAATATTACACATCACAATATATTTCTTTAGTGAGGCACCAACCCACAAGGAGCACCAACCCCTAAACCCTTGTTGATATTACACACAACAAGAGACTTGCATGAATATGACTCATCACACAAGATTTTGATGAAGTATGACCACTAAAAATATGTTGATACCACAGCTGATAGTGATCCAAATATTCAGCTCCAAACTCTTCCAAACCCTTTCTCAAACCCTAGGTCTTTAACTTGCACAATCTAGCTCTTTCTTCACTTCTCAATGCTTCAAAAACATGCACACATCCTTGTTGATATTCCTCAAACTATAACTTAATTTATCTAAATTAAATTCATTTTTAAAAACTTGTAAATATCACCCACCTATGTTGCATTCTCACATACATCATGTACACACTAACTAGTTCACGAAAGCACCCAAAACAATGCTTTTATATGCTCTTCTTGATTTCAAATTAAGACACAATATTTTTCCCTCCTTTGGTTCAACCCATTCAACCCATACATTAAGGAAATGTTAAAAAATTGAAATAAAACAATCACAAGTGACCCAATTAGGTTTTCCTAACTAAAAACCTTATTACAAGCGCCAAAAAATAGCTCAAAACCCCATAAGCACATTCTTAAAAATGCCCTTACATTAAATGTATACATATTCATGACCCAAAACCCCTTACATATGATTAAAATATAATTTTACATTCATAAATTGTTTTACATTTGATCAACCAATCAAATTATTTCATTTACTGGGCCCAGTTCACTTTGCAATTCTCAAAACAATTGTTTCCTACACCCTTCAGAGACTTACTGAAAAACTTCATAAGGCAAAAAAATCACTTCAACATGATAAAAGCATGCCATGCCAACACTTGATGGAAATTTAAGAACCTTTAGAAAACTTATAATAAATTTATAATCCTTGAATCAACCTCATGCTCAAACCACAACTACTTTTGTCTTCACCAGATCAACCTACCAAAAATGTTATTTCCAAATGTTATCTCATAAAAATTCTACATACATTCAAGACATAAAAATGGATTAATTTGATTCCAAATTCATTCCTATTCACATTTAAGTTGATATTAAGTATCACCAAATCCATCTCATACATAAAACACCTTTAAACTTTCACCAGAACACATCATGTCTTGAACTCACAAACATCTTCTGTCAAAATAATTACCTAGAAACTATAAAAAATTACTTGATCATGAGTAAAACCTCATATAACTAGAAATATATCTAAAAAAATTCCAAAAAAACTTTAATCATCTTCAAACTCCACCTGTAGCTCAAGTTATGCCCATTTTACTAAACCCTATTATTTGAGATCCCAAAACTGCTCTTTGACCAATCATCTGTATAGACCTAAAATAACCAGGTAACTGCATGAACATGTCCTGAAACATTCATAGACATCAGGATCATCTCTCATAAATCATGCTCCATAAATTTTGCATGCTACTCCTTTAGACAACCTTGTCCCAAAACCTTCTTCTTCAGAAATTGACTGTTTGAGTAGCGCCCACTCATCACCATGACCTCAACCATACAGTATTGAAAATATAAGGGATTCCTATACAAAATACAATCATAAATTTTTATGAAATAATCAAAATTGGGTCATTATACCTCTCTTTCTACAAACTTTGCTCCTAGCTAGGTTTAACTAGGGTTTTAGACCACTTTATCTTCTTAACATTCGTTCATAAAATCCTGACAATAAAATGACCTGATTATTTTTTTGAAACCTTATAAACTCACCATATAATCATCCCTAAAAGCCACAAGGTCCCATACAAATCACACAATTCACAATGAGCATCAAAAGTTCAACTTTGAGTTGGAATTTCACTTGTTTTTTACCTTGTCTCACATAAATTGTCATATCTTACAAAATCCACATCATGGAAGCTTGAGATTTTTTCAAAGCTCTATGACACATCCATATAACATATCTAATCATCATAATGTCAAATTCATACATCAATCTCTCCAATCATTAAGACTTACCTATGTTTGCATGCATGTTCCTCACTGTATAAGCTAGTGTCAACTGATATAATGTAATAACTGATCATAAAACCTCTGCAAATGACCCATACATACCTGATACATCATGATATACATAAATGAAAGCTTTCATGAGCTCATATAGCTCCAAACCACATTGTCACACCTCCAAGTTGCCATACCTGCTCCCAATGACCACCTGTAACATAGTGAACCATCTGTACCTATACCATGACATTGTTGTGAGTGCCCAAACACCCTAAAAACATGGTATTCATCATGTCAAATTATTCCCAATCATCCAAGAATATCATACTAACATGTTACATCTCCTAGGCACTGAATAGGCTTACAAGAGCAAGCACTCCTCATTGAATCTCATTGTACCAACAAGTATACATCTGAAACACCATGTTAACACCATATACATCATCATGTGACCCTAACACAACATTCAATTTTTTATTAATGTGTTTTTACATCAATGAAAACTCCTAATAGGACCACATGTCAACAAAAGAGTACTAATTAACCCATGTTTTTGGCCATATTGCATTATTTTCTCTTACTACTCTCGATCTTGCACTCGCGCTTTCCCGATTCATATTTTTATACTGCAATTTCCCTATTTTTGACAAGGGTTCCCATCTAGGACTGAGGTGCCTAGGCACCTCGGTTCCTATGGGCACCCCGGTCCTATTTGCACATTCTTCTCACTTTTTGGGCACTTTCTAGTCGTTTGATCTTTCTATCTTTTTGGTGGTCATAATTTTTGAGGTTAATTAAAAGATTAAAATAAGAGAACCATATAAATATAAATTTATGGACCATAATGAGGACCAAGCACCATGTACTACTATCACCACCTAAGGTTACATCCATTAAAGGTTTCTACTACTCTATTTACATCCATCTAGCTCCATCACAAGGGAAAAAAGTTGGTTCATTTACATCACACTTCATAGGAGGGAGTTAATTTTATTTCATGCACCATTTATTTACATTCTACATCTAGTTATTTCTCACTACTCACAAATTGCAACTGGAACAAGAGTACCTAGGTCACAATTTCCACACACACACACCTAGAACTACATTGGATTTGAGATGTAGTGCAGGTTTTTCGATGATAAGTCCATTCATTTGGCGGTGAGGATAGTCTAAACCCTTCATATGAATATTTTTCTTAGGGTGATGATGCTTTGCTTGGGGTTTTATAGGTGATTCTTCTATTGCATGTTTTCCAAGATACTTCAGCACTCATACAGTGGAATTCATGCGACAAGAAGTGAAAAAAGTGAACATCCAGTGACACCTCAAAGGAGGTTCACGATATTTTGTAGACCGAGCACCCTAGGCACCCCAATCCCTTTTCCTGCGGTACCCCATTCTAGCTAGACAAATAGGATATGCATTTTCTAGAGCTCCCATGTGACGGTTTCCTCCTCTTGTCTCCTCCTCTGTCTAGTTGGTCTCCATTGAGATATAGTCCTGCGACATCTTCAAATCAACTAAGGCCTTTCTAACCCTCTTTACACATTATGGTTTCATATTCTACTTTCTCATTTTGCTTGGGTATTTTCAGAAACTATTTATTCATATATTCACTACTTCTATAACATCATATTAGGCTAGGATATCACATTTTAGCATAATCAATATCATATCACACCATCACACTCACACAACATTTTCACATCTTGCTTGCATTTACTCTTGTTAGCTTATACTATTTACATGTTGCACTTTGTTTCCTATGCTAGTTGAATACTTAGTATGTCATTATCTTTTTCTATACACACATGCATGTTCACATGGTATCTTGAGGTGAATGTGGGACCTTTATAGATTCTCACACGATTCATGATGTTTGACACCACTCTTTACCAGTCCCATCAAGGCTCTGGGGGCATCTACCTTTTCTACTCTCATATTATACACATCACAGTCCTATTGTTATAATATTTACTACTTCTTGGCACTATCACTTACTTTTCATTAATCTATACATGCTTTGACATGTTAGTTATCTTTCTAATATGCTAATGGGTGTTTTATGTGAATAATTTTCCTTACATGGTTCTATACTGACCATGGTTATCTGTCATTTCTTACTTACTATTGTTTCTACTATTTACATGTTATGTCCTATGTCATGCTTGACCATTGTTTACTTATGGCCTCTTATCCCTGATTATCTTGTGACATTGTGATTGATGTCCCATGTATGTAACCCAATTTTTGTAGCCTCCTTATTGTTTTTGTAGTTTCTTGATACATTTTACTTTATTACATGTTAGCTCTTTTTTACTAACACTTGTTTCTAGCCTACATTGTTTCCATGTGCTTTAGTTTCTACCATGTACATCCCCTACCCCTTGCAAGTATCTACTCACATATATGTATATCAGTATCATGTCCTCTCCTTTGGGTTGCATTCTCCTAGTTATCACATACACCCTAAACAAGGGGGTATCTATTCGGTGAACAAATCACCCTTCTAGCATCTCAGAGCTCCAGAACATATCAGTACAATACAAAATTGGCACATGTACACATCACAGAGTGGTCTAGAATCGAGAATTAGATCACAAATACATATCAAACACTAGCACCCATTAGAAGACAATAGTGGTGGGTGCTTTTGTCCCACCTGACCGCTTGTGTCCTAGGGGAAAAAAACAAATACATTTTCTCAATTCCGCATAGTTTCCAGCAAAGGTTTGGTATAAATATCTAGTATCGTATACTTCTCTCTAGATACAAAATTTAGTCAATAAATTACAATTCATTCTGATTGGTTAAAAATTGGGATGTTCCATCTACAATGGCACTTATTTAAGAAGTGTTATGAAAGGAGAGAAAAACATACCTCTTTCCCCAACACTCTTATCTTGGTGTGAGATCGCCTAAAAAACTTTCTCTTTGCATGAGATCACCTAAAAACATCATCCTTAGTGGTAGGATGCTCAAATCCTCAGCATCTCCAAAGCAACAAGATAACTTTCTATCCTTTATCCTCTCATACATTAGGTGCACTCTTTCCTTTTACACACATTTTCACTTACTTATACATACATTACTCGATTTATCATATCCAAGACTTTGACTACTCTCTTTCTCTTCTTTATAGGTATGTCCTTATATGCAACAAGAAGTAATTCACATCAACGAGCACAAGTTCCAACATCATACTACTTTGCATACACTTCACCCTTAGGGTCCACCTCCTTCTCCTAGTTTCCACGCTTCACATTTTGATCACTTCACGCTTCACTTATCCACTCAAAGACACTATCAGCTACACTCTTCTCTCGCAAGATTACAAGGTACGCATCTTCTATCTACTTTATGCTATCGAGTATTCACTCAACAAAATAAAGTGGGAAAAATGTAGACAAAAATCTATGCACTTGGGTACATTTATAGGTCCTAAAACATACTAATGTATATATGATTCCTATGTAAGAAAACTAGTGGTTGACAACTTCTTTTGGGTCTTTTCCTTTATCTCTTTCACTTTACTGCCTTACACACCTTACAGCTTTGCCGGTACTTGACTTATTTATCTTTTATGGCCTCCCACACTAGCACCCAGTTAGGATAGAAGTGCCCATGTGTTCTTGTCCCTTCTGGGCATCCACGTCCTTCTCTTTCTTATTCTTACTCTTTTGGGTCTCTTTTACTTCTTGGTCACCTTTTAGTACTTTAGGTTGGCCTTTCAGTTGTCAATTACAAAATTCAAACAAGGGAATCATATATATACTTAGTTACTTATTCTAAATCAAAGGGACTAAGTACTATAAGCATTATCTATCACCACCTAAGCTTACACAAAGGCACAAGAGAATTACAAGGCATACATCTAGTACACTCATATAAAGGACAAGGGTTACATTGATCTGCATACACAACATAGGAGGGGAAGTTCATTTTATTCCATCACACACATTTTACATACTTGGAGCAAGCTAAATCTATCTTGCTATTATAATGCAACTTGAAAAAGGGAAACCTAGGGCATCATTACACATATACACAAATAATTACATGGAGTCTGAGATGTAGTGCAACGCTCGGTCGTAAGTTCACTCTTTGGGTGACCATCGGGGTCATTCCGAATCCACATTCTGCATCTTTTTATTAGATTTGATGTGGTTTGTGGACATGTGTAGGTATCCATATGTTTTATAAGTTACAGACCCTATGTGATCAAAACCCTAAAAATGAAGTCAAAGAAACATACAAATATTAAAAATGAAGCTCCTCCAGCCCAGAAAAGACCAGAACCTAAGCATCTGAGTGGACACTAGCACCCAATTCAGTCACGAGCACTTAGGCACTCCTGTCCTCCCCGTGGGTGCTTCTTCTGACTGTACTTTTTGAGTTACTGAAACCCTAAATGAGCCTTTATAACATTGTTCCCCACTTGTTCTAGTAGTTACTCAATTTAGATCACTCCCAGGTTGCACAAAATCAACTAAGTCACCTTCCCTCTCTCATTTTATTAGGTTTCATATCTTTGAATGCTTATTGTTTGTGTCATTACTATATATATATATATATATATATATATATATATATCTACCCGTATATCATTAGTTATAGTAGTTACTCTGAAATTAAGGTTTAATTCAATTTAGATTAAATCAATGGGTAAATGGTCACAAAGAACTATGTTATCATGTAAAATTTCAAGCATGAAAACTTCAAAAACATTCTTGACAACCTAAGCCCACATTTGAAAATACCTCTCTCGGTCAATGTAAACTTGTCCTCCGACCAACTTAGTTACTATGTTACCCTCATAATGTCTAGGAGGAATGTTATAATGTTATTTACAAGTGTGTTTCATGTAAGGGGAGTGGATTCATGGATTCATTCGGAACCATTCAAAAGGAATTGCTCTGAGGCCTAAAAGATTTATTTTCAAGCTTTTTCACACTAGTGGACACCCTTTGGAAGATGACTATTGATGCAAAACCCACGTGGGAGTTGTTCACGGGATTTAAAATATGAATTGAAGTGATATAGGAAATCTCTAGAATAAAAAATAGGTTTAGGAACAAGTTATGTAATACAGGGCTATTCTTAGCATGGTATAAGGAAATGAAAGCGGTGAAAATCTACTTGGCTTATTCCAGACATATCATGAGCCTCAAAAGGAGTTAGAAAACAATCATATACTCATTAGAAAGATAAGAGTGTATAATTCATTGTGAGAAATGTTTCAATATATTCTCGAGGATCATATTTGCATATATTGTCCTAGAAAAGTAGATAAAGATCTTTAATCGTGGTGAAGATTTAACTGAGGTTTATAGGATTTACAAGGATATTTGTAACCTCAATCAAAGGATAATTTGAATTATATAATTCCCCCTTCATATCTAAAGTGGTGTTTCTTCTTTAGTCATCATGAAATTTGGTGGTAGTTTCTTTCACCGGTACACGAGAATTGGGTATAATTGAAAAAGACCAAATTTTCAAATTTTAGGAAGAATTGGATCCTGAAAATGGTGGGAATATTCTCATAATACCTTTTGATTCAAAACATATAGATTTTTCCTTTTTAAGTCTATTCCTAGATTCGTGGTGAGAAAATGGACTCAAATGGCTATCTCAAGTAGTGTTTGGTGAAGGCAAACATCTATTTTAAGCTAATGTGAAATTAGATACCCCTAATGTCCATTTTTAGCTTTTACCAAAGTCAAAAGGGACATGGGGGACATAAAATTGTTGACTCACATGAGAAAGTAAGTTGTGTCACTTAAGTGACAACTTGGGTGGTTAGAAAATGTTATCCACTCACCTAACCCCACCTAGCCCCTTCCTCATGATGAGAAGACCATATGCCTACTTTGAGGAAGATCATTTCCCTTTTTCCCTTTAATAAAGGGAGATGGGGGACATAAACATGTGCCACCACATGTAGAGGGTAAGTTTCTTTACTTAGGTTCACAAAATGAAGTGTTAGACAAGTGTTTCAAAGTCACCTTCATGACATGTTTTGTCACCTTCTTCATGATGCCTCCACCCTATACAAATTTTTACACCCCTAATGTCCATTTTTCTCTTACTAAATGTGGTAATGGACATGAGGAGTTTTAAGACCCATTTATAAAATTTTCACCCCATCCATGAGTCTCATCTAACTCGGGTTAAGCAAGGTGAGTCAAAGCATGAGTTAGCTAGGTTTATGAAAGGGGGTGAGTATAAAACTCATCCTTATCCATTTTTCATTCATTTTTGGTCATTTTAACTTCCCCATTGCATTCTCCCTTGATTTTATGCTACCAAATTTTCCCCAAAAACCCTCATGTCGCAAAACACAAATTTTCTCATTGCTTCCAAACCCCGACTCTGATTGCCATGAAATTTGGACAATATAATCCTTGAAAAAAATCCTTTAAGGAGATTATTTATATGTCTGCATTAATTCCCCTTCCATTTTCTATATCCATATGAAATTTTCAGCTAAAAATATCCATTTTTCATATCTACACAAACCTAGCGATTGGAATCCTCCGAAAAATTGGAGTAAAGGCCCAAAATGTAAAATAGAAACTTCTACAAGTGGTTTCATTTGAATCTGACATCTAGAACACCACTTTCTATTTTTATTAAGTCTTTGTTGGAGCACTTACTAATAATAGTAAGTCTGAGAAAAATTGAATTTGGATACCTCATTTCATTCCCCCATGTTCAAGACACTCAAAATTGGCAAAATTGGCAAGATTGGCAAAAATTGCTAAAATGGGACAATCATGATGAACATGCTAAAAATAGTAAATGGATAAAATGAGCTCAAAATGATCACATATAATTACTTCATGTATTTATAATGATCCTAGCACTCACAGAATCTTTCTCTTAATTCTCAAGTAAATTCCCGCATTCCCCGATGCGGTGAGCATAAAGTGCCTAAATGGAAAACTACCAGTTTTGTCCCAAGAACCATTTCACTTCATATCACATGGAGTGCATGATCATAAGATGTATGGCATTGATTTTGGTCCCTTTCTTCTTCCCTTACTCTAGTATTAGAAGGATTTGGTTTCATTCTTCATTCACCATCAATGTTCCCCATGAGAATGATTGTTCATAAAGATATGGCAGTGTCTTAAGAAGAAGAAGGATTTTCTCAATGAGGGAAGTCATCTTTCAATAATCTTGGTGGTCTAACTATCAAGTGTTCATCACTCATCTTCTCAGTGTGTCCAAATAGTGTTGCAGAGGTTCACCATTTCAAGAGTTTTCAAAGGGGGCAAAGTTTTCAAAGGATCTTCATCGGAGCTCTTCACTAGTGAATTATAGTGGAGGGTCATCATATATCAAGATTTCATCTTCATCATCATCAAAGCTGATCTCCATCAAGGGTGGAGGAACCTTCATCCATTTTTGGGAGCATATTTTCTCTCCTCTCTTCATTATTTTCCCTCTTCTCCCCCTTTCTAATTCTTCATTGTATATAATCATGATATTTTGTCTTATTCACTTAAGTGACTCTCTAATGTTGCATTGTAAAAGTACCTTTTGATTTATAAAAAGGGGAATTATTTACTCACTTCCTAAGAAGATGAAAATTCACAAGTGGGATAAGAACTTGAAAGGTTATGTGGGGGTAGATGAAAAGAAAATTTTCTATATTATAAAGTGGAACGGATTCTTCATTCCAAAGGAGTTGAAGTTTAGTTTTTGAAGTTTTAGCTTTTAGCTAGCAATTGTGGATTTTTGTATGTGTGGAGCTTTGTATCAGCATTGCACAAGAAATAAGAGGTATTTCTTCCATTTCCTTGTTTATTCTTTCCTCTATTCTCTCTCTATTTCCTAGCTTTACAAGCATAGTGATCTTGAACAACCAAGGAAAGGCTTTGTACTTTTGAGGAAAAAATTAATGGAACTTTGTTTCTTTAGTTTGTTGATCTCATTGTTGTTTGCATAATATATATTATTCTAATTGAATGTGAACCCACTCCGATTGATGTATGTGGATTATGGAAGCCTACCCACAACATTGACCCCCTTTCCTAATTTCTCGTATTCACTTATACTTCCCTTCACTATAAATTCCTCCCTTGTACTTTTTACAAGAAATTTTCCACAAGTTCAATGGAGTGTTCTTGTGTGATCCCCGACCTATTGGCCACCCCACAGAATTTGGATAGTTTACATTCAATAATGGGAGCCTACACATACCAAAGAAGGAGGGAACTTAGCCTCGCGATTGTTGGTGGAAACCCATAATTTACCCCATGAAAAATTATTTCACTAACACACTCCCATCATTTATTTAAGGACCTTAAGAATATGTGGCCCAAAATTATCAATAGGTTGTTCCAAGTGAGGCATATCGGTGGTGATGTGGGTGGTGGTCCACACTCATTGTGTCCTTGAGCTTTAGCCACTTAATGTCCTCTCACTCCCCCTCAATATCATGTAATCACACAAGGAAAGAGGTTAGATTACCAACCCAAGTCAATTTTTTTAATTTTAAAACAAGTTAAGTTTCTAACCAATTTTGAGTTTTGACCAAGATTAGGGTTTCTCATTTTAAAAACGTTGCGTTGCGAAACATTCACAAAGTGGGGTTGATTAATTGAATAATTAATTAGTCCCCTTTACAAACCAAAACATTAATATAAATCCTTAAAGCTCCTAGTGTTGGAACCAACTCTGATACCAAGTGTGGTGCCCCGCTCCAAACGAGAAAAAGGAATAACAAAAAGAACAAAAGTTTGGAATATTTTTTTGATTCTTTAAAAGAAGCTCGAGTTGCATGTTGAATTAAATTAGACATTACAAGGTTTATCCCAAGGTTGGGCTCAAACGCTTGTAAAAATTTCTACATCGGGAGAGAATAAAATCCATATATGTTGATCTCTGAAATATCGTTAAATGATTTTAATTCTTTAATTTATTATAACTCCTTTATTTTAATAAAATTTTAATCTTCCCCGATAAAGGGGTTGGCATAAAATTGAAAGCATCTAATGAAAAAAATTGGAAGCCTCCTAATGATGATTTTCTCAAATTTAATTTTGATGGTGTTCTTTAGTAACATCTTGGATGGGATGGAGCTAGTGGGATTTTTAGGAACTCTACCACCAACCCATTCTATGCTTTGCGGAGGTCCTTGGGAAGTGCTCCAAAAATATCCTAAAGAAAAATATCTTTGGCATGGTTTGTTTATTACTAAGTAAAAGGGTTTGGATAATTTTCACATTAAGGGTGATTCTCAAATCATGGTTAATGTAATAAAAAGGACAAATCAAACACTAGAAGTTGATCGGTATTCTAGACAATTTTCAAACTCTCATTAGGACACTTACAATCTCTCACATCTACAGAAGCGCTAACAAATTTGTGGACAGTCTCACTAATATTGGGGTTGAAATTAATACTAAGCAAGGTATCCAAAATTATTTATGCCTTCACTCCAACAAATTGAATGTGATTGTGGGGGTGGGGATAATGGCGGAGATAAGAGAACACAACTATCACTCCCATTAATTGACATTCCATGTGATGATTATTCCACCTCCTGTGGGTTTTAATTGGCACAATCCCGCATACTCCTAATATTGTTTTCTACATGGGAATGGATTTATAATCCTAGCTCTACCATTGTCTTTAGCACATGTTTCTTGCTCAGTAAATTGGGTTACTAGTTCACTAGATTTGTGAGGGAAGGAAAAGGAATTGTTGGCCCTACCATGTGCACCAGGGGCAGTCTTGCTAGGGATACGATGATAAATACGGTTCATGAGATGAATGAAAATTTGGTTCATAAATATTCTCTAGAGTTCGTAAGTTTTTCTTCCTTGGGTTGGTTAATGATTTGAAGTTAAGGCAAGTTGAATGTGGGTCGTTTTCTTGACAAAGGAATCAACATTATGACTAAAGAGAATTTGGATTTTTGGCAAGGCACGTTGATTGAGGGTGTGAAATATATGAGGCTTCTTTGTTGGATATCCACTAATTTTCTCAAGGGACAACTCTCTACTTGGTTGGGGATACTTTGCCACTACATAGCAAGTGGTTAAATTCATGGGGGACCCTAGATAGTTTATGGTTAGGCTAGATACTCTCAAAGTTGCTAAAATTATTGGGGTGCAAACCGTCTGTTGGGGGAAAGCAGCTCTTTTTCCATCCATGAATATATGGAGCATTTGGGACTTGATATTGGGATGGGCCTGGACCATTCACGGTCGCTCACGAAGGCTCTTGAGCTGGAAAGTGTCACGTAAGGGAAAATTTTGGATGTTATATGTGCGGTGCTAGGGATCTATGTTGATAAATTTGAAGATTAGAAATTGGATGAGACATTAGCAGCCATGATCATTGAAGAAGGAGCTCGTAATCCAAGGACACTACAATAGAATTTTCAAGCTCCTCAAAGGATGAGAACTAAAATATTTGATCTTTGTTATAGTTCTGCTATATTGTAATAGTATACATACACACACACACACATACATATATGTGTGTGTGTATACAAGTATTTTTAAGCAGAATGATAGCCATTTTTATTGTGTTTAATATTACTTTTTATGTATGTACACACACACACACACACACACACACACACACACACACACACACACACACACACACACACACACTAGCTTAACACAAAAACAATGAAATTATATGTAAATATGTTAGATTTTTAAAACAACAACAATAAAACATAATAATAAAATATTGTATGTTTAGATTTTCGTAAAGATATTTATTCTATTTCATGCTTTACATAGCATATTTTATCATACTATATGTATATGTATACCTCATATCATACTTAAACTTCATCATTTTTAAATGGAAGATTTTTTGTTTAGAAGTAAAATAGTATTTATGGGAAATATAAGTAAATAAAAACAATACTATTGCATTTCATGTTCAAATTCTGAAAATATGTATTCATTTGTATTTACACACACACGCACACATGCACAAATATAAAAAAGAAGCAAAACTTGAGAAAGAATTTATCTCCAATGTGAATAAAAATCAAATCTAGATCTTGTTGGAAGAACAATGAACTGGGGTGAATTGGTCCTTACAAAACTTTAATCAATTTCATATTTTCTTATTTAAACCATAAACCATTCATCCATTCATTAATGTGTGTAAAGCATTCAATCAAATCAACATAACCATGAAAGAGACACAAAAACACAAGATATAAGTGGGAAACCATCAAGGGGAAGAAAAATCACTAAAATTTTTAATTATATTACTCAAATAAAAATTATTTATTGAATCACCAACTTCACAAGGAGCACTGACCCTCGGTTTAGTAGAGCACCAACTCTATAAGGAGAACCGACCCTAGTTTAGTGAAGCACCAACTCCACAAGGAGGCTACAATGCCCTAATATGATTAAGCACCCACTAAACTTCCTTTAGATGAAGATATCTAAATTTTTGTTGCTGCAACAACTAATGTAGATCACCTATTCAACTCACACACCTTCAAACCCTTGCTTCTCCAACTTGTTATATCTCACTCTTTCATGGACTTATTTTGCATCAAAATCTTTCACACACACTCTCAAACATTAAGTCTTTCATACACTCCCTCAGCTTTGCATCAATGCCTTCATACCTGTTTGAAACTCACATATCAGTCACACTTTTTCCCTCTCACTTAACTAGTGCAAATTCGAATTCAAACTTCACTTTTATATGCACTTCATCTCACAAACATACAAAAAGTCAGTATACCTCTTTTATTTTTACCAATAAAACTTAAAATATCCCAATACCTCCTTTAAATCATTCATCTTGGGCCCATGTAGGTCGAGCATACCCAAAAGCACCAGACTAGCTCAAAACAAGCTCAAAACCCCATCACCTAGATGAGTTAAAACCAAAAACACCATAACCATGATTATTCAAGCCCCAAAATTCATAAAACATGTCAAATATAAGATAAAAACACCATCCACTATCATTAATTAGCTTTCACTAATCACATTTATCATAACTAACTCATGAAGGCTCATATCCTTCACCAAATAATTGTTTCTAGGACCTCATCTTCACCTTTGGGCTTCAAGATAAACCAATAACAACTTAACTATGGAATGTAGCTACTCATTGTAATCCTCGGGACGCCTAGATCACATCCATGCATGCTAGAGATCATGAAACATCCATATGTGCAAACCACACCTACTTTCCTCTTCACCAAATCAAGCTTCCCAGAAATTAGTTTTAAAAAATCAATTAGTTTTCACCCTTTCTATCACTTCCAAGACCTCAAAATGACTTTAATAGGAACAAAATTCATCCCTATTAACTTTCCAAGTGATAGAAATCATAAAATCATTCATCTCATGCATCTTCTACCTTCATCTTCTACCTTCATCTTCTAGCAAAAGTAGTTATGTCCTGAGAAACAAGAAACCTTCTTCTCCACAAATTGAGTTGGATGACCTATCAAATCTCATCATCATGATAAAAAAAAATATACCAATATAAATCCCTCTAAATTATATTTCCATAACATCTTATATTTCCTTCCAACTCCAAGTGGAAGGCCTCTAACCAAGTCCATCTCTAAAAACTACTTGAAACTGCCCCAAAACTACCTTATGACTAGTCTTCATAAATATGGCACACTTTTCCATTTAGAATCACCACCATGATCTAAAAACATCATGTAAATCAAGAAAAATTCCCATACTAAAAACAATGTCAATTTATTTTACAACTCCTTTGGACAACCTTTTCCCAAATTGGACTTCTTTGAAACTTACATTTTCAGGTGGGGTCCACTCATCACCACATGATCTATCATACCTTTATGGAAACCTAGAGGATTCCTCTACATAATAAAATCATCATACTAGCACAATCAATCAATTCCAGGGACTTATTAAGCAAATCTCTCCTACTATTTTTAAGCTAGGGTTTCAAGCACACAAAAATTTGTTTACCTTCTTAACATTCGTTCATAAAAATATGAAAATTAAATGAATTCATTATTTTTGTGAAAACTTTTTAGTTCAATAAAATATAATACCTGAAATCCAAAAGACCCCATGAAAATCACACAATTCGTGGTGAACATCAGAAGGGGCAATTCGAGTTGGAAAACACCTTCTTCTTGACCCTGTTTCATAAAAAATAACATAACTTGCAAAATCTTCTTTAGAATGACTCAAAAAAAAATCACACCTCTAGGAAACCATTTTTCACCATCTCCAATTGTCATCATATCTCAAATAGGTCTCCATATTCTCATCTCATCTCATTTTCATGACTAGCCTTTGGGGTTTTACATGGTTTGGGCTAGGGTCAATTGAACCAACATTGTAACTCATCATGAAACATCTCTAAAATGTCCTAGCATTCTTAATACAATTAGTGTAGATTAAAAAAATTTAGACAATGCCAATCAATAATTCTTTAGTAAAGTGCATCAATATACTATGAGCATTTAAACAAACATATGTCGACAATAATATAACAACAAAATTTATAGTGGGAAACCCTTTTGAGAAAAACCCACTTTGAAACCAAGGATTTATTAGGAACACCAATTCCAAAGCATATAATATCTTGGTTTTGGTTGAGCACCCACTCAACCTGTGAAGCACCACTTCAGATTCTCCAAGCACCCACTTGAAGATAACTGAGCACCCACTCAGTAGATTTTAGCAAGCTCCAACTTGCAAGGAGCACCCACCCCTATAATCTAAGCACCCACTTAGAAATATGATATTACAAATGCATTGATCACTTAGAATCAAGATTTCTTACACAATATATTATGATCACTTTTCTTTATCTTTATGTGTTTTCTCTTTCAGGCTCTCACATTCAACATTCTTTGTCTCTTTGTCTCTATCTTTCAAACTTGATCTGGGTCTTTGATTTCTTGTGCTCGATCACTTTCTTTTACACTTCTTAGTTGAAATATCTTTTCTCAATGGATCAACCACACTGATTCTCTTCTCATTTTATATGATCTTCAACACTTCATCTATTAGCTCTCTTTTTGTCTCTCTCTCTTCTCCTCTTTCTCACTCACTCCTTCAACTCGAATGCATCCTTTTCTCACTTGAGCAAACACTTATTTGATGGAAATTTTATTTTATAGACAATCAAACATTCCCCATCACTTCCTTGGTGTCATGCACTCTATCACACCTCTATGCATTTACAAATTTTGTCTATTAAATGAATGCTACCAACTCTAGATTTACTCTCTATATTTGGCTTTAAAACTTGACCTTTCTATTTTCTGAGTGCATTAAATATTCAATGTGTTGTTTGTGGAGCCAGTTATGGAACAATTTCTAAAAATAGATTTCTCATCATTCTAGGATTTTCAACAGATCAAAAAGAATGATCCATATTTCCTCTCTAATATTTAATTGTGCCTTGAAATCAAGATTTTAGATTTCATCTAGAGGATGTAATCAGTTTTCCACAAAGTCAAAGAGCATTAAATTCGACACTGAGAGCTCTAGATATTTTCAATCGGGTCTTGATGTTTTTCATGAACAAGTTCCATATTATTATTACGCACAACATATAGTACACTACCTTTTGATATTTTTCAAAACCTTTATCCATTACCTTCATTTTTGATAAATTAAACTTTTTTAAGGTTCATCCATCACATCACTTATCCACACTCCACTATTTCCTTTTGTATCATGGCTTTTTCCTTTTTGATCCATGGCTTTTCTTCTTTTATTGGTTTTTATAGTCTTTTGGATTTTTCTAGTCTTCCATGGATTTTCCTTTACCCATTTTCTTTCTTATACATTTTTCTTTTCTTATTACTTCCATGGCTTTTCTTCTAGTTTCCTTTTTCTTCCACAAATTTTCCTTCTCATCCATTTCATACTTTTTTTTTCCACTTTTTTTTCCTTTTACCTTTTCACTTTACCCACTTTTCACTAAACCTCCATGACTTCTACTAGACTTTAGTGGTAGCTTTATTTAGAATTTGGTGGCTTCCTTCTCATGTCTATGGCTTTCACAAAAACATGATTAAGCCCCTTAGAATCATCTTGAATCATCTGAGAGTCATAACACTACTAATCAACCTTCACAATTCTCTTGTTGAGTCTTTCTTGAACTACTTCCTAAAGCTTGTTACAAACTTGTTAACACCTTTTCATACATGGTTGACCTTGAGACACTACACAATACCTACACCATACTTTTTTCCATCAATGTCACTTGACATCAATGAAAACACCAATGAAAAATGAAAAAGGTCCAACAAACTCCCCTTTTCATTGATGGAAACTTTCAAAAAACTAAACCCTTGATGGAAAAAACATTTATTCTCTCATGCTTTTTTTTATTTTACTCTCTCATTTACAAGTTGGTTTTTGATTTCACTCTCTCCCTTTGACATCTATGAAAAAGGGCCATCTCAAGGAGCTCCCCCTAGGCTCATGCTTCTCACTTAGTTGTATAGATTTTGGCACACCTTTTTCTTCATTTCATGTTTGATCCATGTGACCTTATGACACAAAATCTCCCTTGATCTGATACATACTTGGATGATCTTCACTCGTTATAGGAAATTTCACTTAGAAAAGAAGATGTAAAAAAAATTTCCAAACCAAGATTGTCAAAATGAGCTAGCAGACTAGCTCCCCCTCACATGAAGACTTTATTGCACTTGATTAGGAGCTGATATTACATGAGAATTCTCCCTTACCTTGTCTCAACACTTTCTAGTTTTGGTGGGATCAGGAATGACCCCCAATTCATTCCTTAGGTGCTCAAATGTTGCTTTTGGTAGTGGTTTTGTCATGATATCTACAATTTCTTCTTTTGTGCTCACATACTCAAGACTGATTTTCTTTTCATTCACTTGTTCCCTCAAGAAATGATATCTAATTGGAATGTGTTTGGTCTTTGAGTGGAACACATGGGTTCTTGGAGACACTTATAACACTAGTACTATCACAAAGCAAAAGGAATTGGGCTATCATATTTTACCTTGTAATCCTCCAATGTTTGTTTCATCCAAAGAACTTGAGTACAACACATTGCATGACAACTATATACTCTACTTCACATGTTGAGAGTGCCACCAATGATGATTTCTTCTTTCTTAACTAGGATACTAGGAAATTTCCAAAAAAGAATGCTCCTCCACTTGTACTCTTCCTATCATCAATGCTTCCTACCCAATCAACATCAGTATATGCTTTCATGTTGAAATCATTTCTTTTGGGATACCAAAGTCCATATTCAAGTGTTCCCATGAGATATCTCAAATATCCTCTTTGACTTCTTGAAGTGTGTTTCCTTGGATCTTCTTGAAATCTTCCAACTAGACCCACAACCTACATGCATGATATCAGGTCTTGATGCATGTGGAGTAGAGTAGACTACCTATCATGGATCTGTACAAAGTTTTGTCTACTTTTGGTGAGTTTCCTCTTTTCTCAGCTTGCATCCCACTTCCATTGGTGTTCCTATAGGTCTGTATTCATTCTTCCATCCTAAACCTTTTCAACATTTCTTTGATATATTTGGTTTGGGATATGAAGATACCTTGGTCTGATTGACTAATTTGTAAGCCCAGAAAAGAATGAGAGATCCCAAGCATAGACATTTCAAATTCTTCTTTCATCATATCAAAAATTCATAAGTCATTTTATCATGATCTCCTCCAAATATGATATCATCCACATACACAATGACAATGAGAGATGATCACCTTCTTCTTTGATATAGAGATTACTATCAACAACACCTTTTCTAAAACCTTTCTCAATGAGGTATGAATCCAACTTATTATACCAAGCTCTAGGAGCTTGTTTGAGTCCATACAAATCCTTTTTCAACCTACACACATAATATTTGTCATCAGTTAGAGAAAATCCATCAGGTTTTTCAATATATACCTCTTCATTCAGATAACCATTGAGAAAATCTGATTTAACATCCATCTGAAAAATTTGATTTTCTTGTAAGCCACGTATGCTAGAAATAGTTTGATTGCTTCCATCCTTTCCACTAGTGCAAACATTTCATCAAATTCAATTCCTTCCATTTGTGCATAGCCTTTGCACACAATTCTTTCTTTGTTTCTTGTCACTTCTCCTTTTTCATTCAATTTATTTTGAATACCCATTTTGTTCCTATCACATTCTTGTCTTTTGGTCTTGGTACAAGCTCCCAAGTCTCATTATTTTCAATCTGATCAAGTTCTTCATTCATGGCATCCACCCAATGTTGATCCTTGCTAGCTTCTACAACATTCTTGGGTTCTATCATGGATAGGAGTGTTATGTCTTCATGATTTTGTTGATCTCTTAGTCTTCTTCTTGTGAGAATGTCACCTTCTTTGTTTCCAATGATCTGGTTTGTTGGATGATCCCTCTTGACTTGTCTTGAGGGTGTCTTGGTGTCTTTCTTTCTTCCACTTCTTCCACTTCTTCATGTACTTTCCATTTCTTCATCATCTTCTTGATCTTCATGATTTTCATTGGGTTGAGTGTTGGATTTGGTAGGATAAGACTCATCAAATTTTACATTTGTGCTCTCAATAATTTTTTGCAACCTCTTATTGTAGCATCTATATAGCCACACTAACTGTTGAGTAACCAAGAAATATGCCTTCATCACACCTAGAGTCAAATTTTCCCAAGTTATCTTCATCTCTTTTGATGTAACATTTACTTCCAAAGACTCTTATGTGTTTTACATTGGTTGGCCTATTTTTCCAAAGTTCATAGGGTGTCTTGTCACTTGTTTATTCTCAATTGGGCTCTGTTTAGAATGTAGACCACTGTGTAGACTACTTCACTCCAATATCTATCAGAAGTTTAGATTCATTCAACATAGTTCTTTCCATTTCTTGTACAGTCATGTTCTTTCTTTCAACAACCCCATTTTGTTGAGGTGTTTTGATGGCAGATGAGAATTGTCTTCTAATCCCATGTTCTTCACAAAACTCATCAAACTCATTGGACCAAAATTCTCCACCTCTATCTGATCTTAAGCATTTGATTTTGGTGTTCTTCTCATTCTCCACTAGTGCCTTGAAGGATTTGAATCTTTCCAAGGCTTCTGATTTGTGCTTCAAACAAGCTACCCATGTCATTCTGGTGTAATCATCTATTAGTAGCATGAAATACACATCTCCTTGTAGAATTTCAGTTCTTGTAGGCCCAAAAAGATCTTATATGGATCAGTTCTAGGGTCTTGTGGTCAATACTCCTTGGATTTGAATGATCTTCTTGTTTTTTACCATGCAAGCATGCTTTACAAAGTGTATCTATTTGGTTTTACAATCTTTGGCATATGTCTCACACCACCCTTAGCACTTAGTTTCACAAGATTTTCAAAACTCATATGTCCCAATCTCTTGTGCCACATGCCAATTAACTATAATCAAATTTACTTGTGGCATTTTTTTTTTATTTATTTCATTGAGAACATACATATTGTTCTTGGTCCATTTAGCTTTTGCAACTTTCTTTCTTTTTTTCCATTGATAATATCACAACCTTTGTCATGGAATATCATATTATAGCCTTTCTTACACATTTGACTCACACTTAATAGATTGTGCTTGAGTCCTTCAACATATAGAACATTCTCAGTAATAGTTTTTCCATTGTCTAGACTCAAAGTTCCTTTTCCAACTATGTTTGTTGAATTATTATCACCAAATCTAACAGCTCTGATGCATTGTTTGATAGAGAGATGAATTTTCTTTTTCACCTATCATATGACTGGAGAAACCACTATCTAAATACCATATTTTTGTCTTCATCTTGTACATGAAAAATGGTTTTGTACTATTGAGAAAGACTCTTTTCTTTTGTTGGCTTCTTCCTTTACAACATACACCCATCTCTTTTGTTTAGGAGGTTCTTGTTTACTTGTTGAAGATACATGACCTTTCTTGTGATATTTGTAGTGAACAACATTATAGTTCATTCTAGTGTATGATGAGCTATAGTTTCTTCCATAGCCTCTAGCATATCTTCTACATTTAGTAGCTTTATGTCCAAATTGGTTACATGAAAAAAATAACCATAGAAAGAATGTGTGTACCTCATAACATAGGTGTCTAGGAGAATTAGTCTTCCTCTTGGTGGATTTTGATGACTTCTTTATTTACAACAGGAAAGGTGCTTGGTATTGATGCAGTCTTGTTTCCTTCCTTCTTTGCAAGATCCATTTCTTTTTGCTTTCTTCCTTGAAACCTATCCCTGATTTTTCATTTGTATCTCGTTGACTGCTCAGTATACCAGTTAGAACATTTGAGCTCTTTTCTAGCTTCTCATACATTGTCAGCTTGTTGGTCATTTTTTCCAGCTCAATCTTTAGTCACTCACTCCAATTCTGAGTTCAGATTCATGCATTCATCCTCCTTTGATTTGTAAGATTTGGAAATATTTTCCAGCTGAGTTTCAAGTTCTTTGAGCTCATTAGTTTCTTCCTCTTCCTTTAAACTTTGTCTTTTCTCAAAGATGTGAATTTTTTCTTCATAATATTTTAATGTGCATCTCAACTTTTGATTCTTTCTCCTGCACAAGTTTCAATTCTTCAAGAGCACAAAAACAAGTTTTGCTTCCAAATTTACATTTGCTTCTTCTTCATCATCATAGTCTTCATAATTAACTGCATTCTTTCCTTTTGAGTTGCATTCTTCAGAGACATCCATGGCCATAAACAAACATTCAAACTGAGTTTCATCATCCTCATTTTCAAGCTTTTTGGGTTGTTTGAATCAGATTCACTTGACTCTTCTTTTGAGTAGAAATTCCTTTTGTTCTTAAATAATTTCTTCTTGCCATCTTTCTTCTTGAAGTTCATCTTTTTCTTGTTGTGTTTGTGACTTTCTTCATCATGATCAGACTGAGTTTCTTTATTCTTGTTTGGGAATTTAATAGTAAAAATGGCCTACTTGTCCACACTCAAAACATTTGAATGGAAGTTTACCTTTATACTTACTGAGCCTCTTCTTAGTCTTCTCACAAACATTGCTTCAATCTTCTCATCATCTTCTTCATCCTCCAATTTGATTCTTCTTTTTTTCTTGTTTTGTTTGGATTGGGTCTCTTTCTTGGCTTTGAATGCTACTTCTTTCTTGGTAGACTTAGATCCAATAGTCCTCATCTCATATATGCTGAAAGATGCTCTGTAATTCATCCATTGTTAGAGTCTTCATGTCTTTAGGCTTCTTCCACAATTGAACCTTTGCATCATACTTGGTAGTCAGAGATCTTAGAATATTTTGACTATAACAATTCTTCTAGCTTCTCACCTAGGCCTCTGATCATATTGATTACTTCATCTACTCTCTACATGTAGGTTGTTATACTCTCATCATCTTTCATCTTTAGATTCTCAAACTGAGCTCTGTAGGTCTGTAATTTGGCTAACTTGACCTTATCATCCCCTTCATAAATACCTTGAAGCTTGGTCCAAATTTCCTTTACGGTTATACAATGCATTACCTTTACAAAATTTGTTTTAGTTAGGCCACATAGGATGACATTCATGGCTCTTGAGTTGCACTCATATTCTACCTTGTCTACTTGTATGAAGTGATTGGCATGGCTGAGGATTGTATCCTTTCTCAACACATTCCCATATATCAAAACCAAGTGACATGAGATATGTCTTCATCCTTATTCTCCAGAATGCATAATTTGTTCCAGTGAAGAGAGGTGATCTTGATAGTGATAAACCACCTTGTGCTTGATTTTTGCCATGCTTGTGAAGAGAGGATCTCCTTGAAGATGTTAAGCTTCTACTAGAAGGACTCACTCTAATACCAATTATTAGAGATCACAAGCACTGAGAGGGGGGGTGAATCAATGTAGATTAAAAATTTCAAACAATACCAAATCAAAAATTCTTTAGTAAAGTGTAAAAATATACCATGAGCATTTAAACAAACATATGCTAGACAATAATAACAATAACACAAAATTTATAGTGGGAAACCCTTTTGGGAAAAAACCCACTTTGAAACCAAGGATTTATTAGGAACACCAATTCCAAAGCATATAATATCTTGGTTTTGGTTGAGCACCCACTCAACCTATGAAGCACCCACTTTAGATTCTCCAAGCACCCACTTGAAGATAATTGAGCACCCACTCAAATAGATTTTAGCAAGCTCCAACTTGCAAGGAGCACCCACCCTATAATCTAAGCACCCACTTAGAAATATGATATTACAAATAATTGATCACTTAGAATCAATATTTCTTACACAATAGATTATGATCACTTTTCTTTATCTTTTGTGCTTTTCTTTTCAGCTCTCACATTCAACATTCTCTGTCTCTTTGTCTTTGTCTTTTGAACTCGATCTGGGTCTCTGATTTCTTTGCTCAATCACTTTCTTTGCACTTCTGAGTTGAACTCTCTTGCTCAATGGATCAACCACACTGATGCTCTTCTCATTTGATATGATCTTCAACACTTCATTTGTTAGCTCTCTTTTTCTCTCTCTCTCTCTCTCTCTCTCACTTCTTTCAACTCAAATGCATCCCTTTTTTCGATTGCAAAACACTTATATATTTACATGGAAATTTTATTTTATAGACAATAATATCCCCATCACTTCCTTGGTGTGTCATGCACTCTATCACACCTCTATCATCATTTACAAAATTTTTCTATTAAATGATTACTACACCAACTCTAGATTTACTCTCTCTATATTCAGCTTTAAAACTTGACTTTTTTGTTTTCTCAGTGCATTAAATATTCAATGTGTTAATTGTGGAGCCATTTATGAGAATTTTCTAAAAATATATTTCTCATCATTCTAGGATTTTCAACAGATCAAAAAAAGAATGATCCATATTTCCTCTCTGATATTTAATTGTGCCTTGAAATCAAGATTTTAGATTTCATGATCTAGAGGATGTAATCAATTTTCCACAAAGTCAAAGAGCATAAATCGAACTCATTTTCTAAGGTTCATCCATTACATCACTTATCCACACTCCACTATTTCTTTGTATCACATATTTTTACTTTGATCTGTGGCTTTTCTTATTCTTTTACATCTTTTTCTAGTCTTTTTCCGGCTTTTCTCCTTTATTCATGGCTTCATCTAGTTTCCCTTTTCTTCCATGGCTTTTCTTTCTCATCCGCGACATCTTATTTCTCTCCCCGCATCTTTGTCCTTTTACCTACGGCTTCACTAAGCCTCTCACTAGCTTCTACTAGACTTCAATGGAGGTTTTCTTTAGACTTCAAAGACTTCCTTTAATGTCCATGGCTTTCACAAAACATGATTAAACCCCTTAGAATCATCCAAATCATCTAAGAGCCGACACTTCCAATTAATCTTCACAATTCTCTTCTAGAGTCTTTCTTGAACTGCTTCTTAAAGCTTGTTACAGACTTGTTAGCACCTTTTTTCATACACGGTTAACCTTGAGATGCATGCACAATACCTGCACCATAATTTTTTCCATCAATGTCATTTGAAATCAATGACAACACCAATGAAAAATGACAAAAGGTCCGACATATACCTATAAGAAGCCTAGTAGAGGCATATAACATCATAATGCACCTAAAATAATGACTTGAAGAGGTCCCAAGCCCTCTTAGTCATCTGAAATTCACCTTCTTCTCCTTTCTTCTGATCAAAATTCTATGACACACCTTGTCTTGCATTCACATCAGCTCTTGATGGACCATTGTTGATCCTTATTATCTCTCATACCTTACCTTGACCGTGTGAAAGCATCTTTCTTGCATTCTAGAACCTTGAGATCTCTGATCTTTCCTTGAGAAACCATAGTAACACTCTCTAGAAACATGACAAACTTCATTGCAATCTGAAACACACAACTAAACTCTTGCCTTTGTAGCCTTCAACTTGACTAGGTGGATCATACAAACAATATCTAGCAACATGACCTCTCTCATGACAATTGTAGCACACTACATTCTTAGCTTTCTCACTCCTACTATCTCTCCATGGGTTATCATCTCTAGTAAACCTCCTACACTCCTTTTCCTATGACCAAATCCATTACAAGTAAAACAATAACCATTGAAAGATCTTTCATACCTTAAGGCATTAGGATGCCTAATGGGCTTTGCCTTTATTAGAACTTTATTTCTTTCCTTCCTTAATGCTTGGTCCTTCACCATCCTTTCTTGGAACACTATTCTCTTGCTTCATCTCTTTACCTTTGGAGTCCTCTTTAAAACCCAAACCAACTCTATCACTTGTTGATTTTGATTGCTAAGAAGATCATCAAGATCCTTGGTACTTTTCTCAAACCTCTGAAATGATCTTTGCTTGTTGACTGCATTAAAAACTCTCTCTTAAAAAGAGTCACTTCTTCTTCCTTGGATTGTGAGATTAGATTCATAGTACTCATCTGCATCTCTAGCTTTCTCACAGTTTCATCAATCTTCTCTATAACATCCCAATGTTTCTCCTCTAAGTATTTAATATTTGCCTCATATTATTTGACTTGTGATTTTAGTTTCTTGTTGTTCTTATCAACATACTTTAATTCATATTAAACATATACCAATTTAGTTTCAATATCACCTTCTTCTTCCTTAGAATCTCTGCAAGAATCTGATATGAAATCACCTAACAATGTAGAACCACCACTAGTAGATCTCATGGCATATTTTGTCATGAATAATACCTCATCTCCTACATTTCCATGATCAGATTTAGACTCAGAGTTTGAAACATAACTCTCATTGCTTACTTCAAAAGAATACACCTCTTCCTTTGTGTAAAAACTCTTCTTACCCTTCTTCTTGTGATCAAACTTCTTGAAATCCTTCTTATCTTTACTATACTTCTAATTTTTATTTTCATGACCACATTCATGATCATCATTACCTTCATTTTCATGTTTATGAGGACACTTAGTAGTAAATTGACCTACTTTATCATAATTAAAACATTTAAAAGGAATTTTTCCTTTGTACTTATCAGATCCAACATATAGTCTTCTAGCAACCATGGAAAATAACTCATCATCATCCAACTCATGAGAAACATCATCAACCTTAGTCTTCTTGTCCTTTGTCTTATTTTAAACCTTGAAGGCTATCTCCTTCTTGACTAGTTTTTCATTCTAAACTCTCATCTCATATGCAATTAGGGTTCTATACAAATTATCCATTTTCAAGAGAGTCAAATCATTGGCTTCTTCAATGAAAAACACTTTGGAATCAAACTTATGAGTTAGAGATCTCAAAACCTTTTGAACAACAACTTCTTCCTTCACATATTCACCTAACCCTTTCATGGTGTTGAAAAACTTGTCAACCCTAAGTAAATATGAAGTAATAAACTCATCATTCATTCATTTTTAGTCCTTCAAACTGATTTCTCAAAGTCTGAAGCTTAGCAATTCTTACCTTGGAGTTTCCTTCATACAAGACTTGAATTTTCTACCACATAGCCTTATATTATTGGAAATGCATCACCTTCACAAGCTCAAATTCACCTAGACCACATATGATATCATTCATGGCCTTTGAATTATCACTACATGACTTCTTGTCTGCATTACTAGTTGGTGGAGTAGCAAGAGCGATATAACCATCCTCAACAAATTTCTAAATGTAAAACCGTACATACATGATGTGATTCCTCATCCTCAAACTCCAAAATCATAGTTCACTCCATCAAAAATGGTGCCTTGCTGGTCAAAGAGACACTTTGTTGACTCACCATTTCTGTGCTTCAAGGATCTCCTTTCAAGAGATCAAACTTCTCCAAAAGGACCTTATCTGATACCAATTGTTGGAATCACAATGGAATGAGATGGGGGTGAATCATTCCTTACAAAACTTTAAACAATTTCATATTTTCTTATTTAAACCATAAACCATTCATCCATTAATGTGTGCAAATAATTCAATCAAATCAACATAACCATCCAAGAGACACAAGAACACAAGGTTTAAGTGGGAAACCATCTAGGGAAGATTAAAAACTAAAACTTATGATTATATTACTCAAATAAAAATTATTTAGTGAATCACCAACTTCACAAGGAGCACCAATCCCTAGTTTAGTAGAGCACCAACCCTACAAGGAGCACAAACCCCTAGTTTAGTGAAGCACCAACTCCACAAGGAGGCTACAACCCCCTAAGATTATCAATAAACCACTCAACCACATTTATATGAATATCTCTAATGTCTTGTTTCTACAAAAATTGATGGAGATCACCTATTCAGCTCACACACCTTCAAACCCTTACTTCTCTAACTCATTATATCTCACTCTTTCATGGACTTATTTTGCATCAAACCCTTACACACACACACACACACACACACACACACACACACACACACACACACACACACACACACACACACACACACACACACACACACACACATTCCTTAGCTCTAAATCAATGCCTTCATACCTATTTTAAATCATACACTCCCTTAGCTCTAAATCAATGCCTTCATACCTATTTTAAACTCACATACGGGTTGAACTTTTTCCCTTTCACTTAACTAGTGCAAATTTGAATTCAAAATTCACTTTTATATGCACTTCATCTCAAAAACACAAATAAATTCAATATCCCTCCTTTATTTTGACCAATAAAACTTAAAAACATACCAATACATTCATTAAAACATTCATATTGGGCCCATGTATGTCGTCCATGCCCAAAAGCACCAAACTAGCTCAAAACAAGCTCAAAACTCCATCACCTAGATGAGCTAAAACCAAAAACACCATAACCATGATTATTAAAGCCCCAAATCCACCACACATGTAAAATATAATATAAAAAAACCATACATGGTCATTAATTAGCTTGCACCAATCAAATTTATCATAACTCAAGAAGGCTCATATCTTTCACTAAATAACTCTTTCCAGGACCATGTCTTCACCTTTGGGCTTCAAGACAACCAAAGGAAAACTCAACTATGGCACGTAACCACTCATTGGAATATTAATGACCTTTATATAACATCCATACATTCTATAGATCATTAAACATCCATATGTGCAAACCATACCTACTTTCCTCTTCACCAAATCAAGTTGCCCATAAATTAGTTTTACAAACTCAACTGGTTTTCACACTTTATTTCACTTCCAATACCTAAGAATGTAGTTATTATGAACAAAATTCATCCCTCTTAACTTTCCAACTGATATAAATCATCAACTCATTCATCTCATGCATCTTATACCTCCATCTTCTAGCAAAAGTAGTTTTTTCAAGAGAAACAAGAAACCTTCTTCTCCACAAATTGAGCTAGATGACCTATTGTCGCCAAATCATCGCAACCTCTCGAACGGCCAAGATGTGAATAGGACGTTCGGTGTGAGTGGGACACATGGGATCACCTCTCAAGTTGTGGGACTTGTCGAGATAAGGAACGAACTTGCCAAGTTTGCACGGCGAAGCTGAGGCCGGGGCCCATGGATTAATGTGTCCAAGTCACTTTACGCGGGATTTGGAGCTAGTATGCCGAGGTCAGAAATTTGATGATGGCAGGCCAAGCTGTTAATCCCGCGCTGAGGTATGAATAGGGGAACTCAGGGAAAGCACCGCCAAGTGGAAATATTGGTTTGGTAAACCATGATCAAACTTCCGTGAATGGGAGAAATCGGATCAAACTACCAAGCGTGGAAATATTATGATGGCTATCCAACATGATACTTCCGCACGGGCCGTGTAAACAGGATCGGAGCACGTTGTGTGAGTCACAAGGAGAGTTAAAGTGGCAGTTGCAAATTGGGTGGTGAGTAATCCTCCAAGCGATAAGGGAGGATGATGGCGAGATGGTTGAAGATGGGTCGACGTTGAAAAAGTATCCAGTTTCAGGCTCACAAGAAAGAAACGCCTTCTCATGGAATACCGTAATTGCAGCTTACAGAAGACACAGGTTTCCTCACGAAGCAACAAACAGATGTCCGACCTGATCAGTTCACCTTTGCCAGCATACTTCTCCCAACTCCCGTTCGGGCTCTGAGCATTCGGTGGTCGCGAGGCAAAATCCCACGCATAGGCAGCAGGCATGTTGCAGTACAGTAGAAGCCTTTCTTTTGAACGCTTCCAGCAAGCAGGTTGTCCAACTGTGTTGTTATCTGTTCAGTATCGAATGCATCCTCAAATTCATAGGCTTATCCTTATTCTGAACTCAGATCAAATAGCAGCCATAGAAACAAATATTCACTACCGTGTACGATGGATTGGAGTCATGCTATTCAAGGCTTCATAAAATTTTCCTGAATCAGGAGGTGAAGGTTTATTACGGTGCAGAATGAAACGATTCATATTGCTCAGCATGTTTTCTCCTAGAAATGAATTGAATGTGAAGGTCAACTCTGAAATACTTGGTTGGCCGTTTTGCATGCTACATCCTTGTTACTTGTAAATGGTCTCTTTGAGAAACTTTGAGGGCAAGAAGCAATATTTATACCCTTCCATTATGTACGTCCAATCAGACAATAAAAAGTATTCTTTTACCAGGTTCAGAGAAACTGTGTTTTTTTACAATGGACGATTATACTGTAGTTTCAAGCTAATTTTATCTAGCTTATTTCTATTAGCTTTGATCCACGACTAAGGAAGAATTCATATGGTTGTTACCTATACATTTTTCCAAGGTCCTCTTGGTTGCCCTAGTGGTTCAATGTATTTTTTTGAAGGGCTTCTTTTATGTGTTGCAAATCGTAACATAAAGGATCTTTTTAGTTTCTGGAAAAATGAGTATATTGTGTAGCTCACAGCTACCTATGCCATACTAAGATCCCAATAGTGGCATAATTGTTGATTGGAGCTGAGATTGCAGAGTGCATTGCCAAAATACCAAAGGACTCAATGCAAAAGAATCTGATTGCCAAAGCGAGGAAAGAGTTAGTGTGGGGTTCAAAATTGATTGCAACACCGAGTTAGAGGATTCGAAACTCACCGAGTTGAGATTTGTGCAGACTCTATCCACATGGACCCCCCTCCTCTTCAAGTCAAATGGGTCAATGGGGGGTCCCGACATTATGTTAATTAAATTAATATTTTTATTTAAATATTTTTATAATAATATTTATTATTATTATTTAAATATTCTTTTAATTAATTGAGAAGACTAGGTCATTAGGCAATTAATGACCCATGATGGAACCTTCTCAGGTGGTTCAACTAACTGTAATAAATACATCATGGGCCTTCATTTTAGGAATGTAATTATGACCATTTCCTCTTCTTTCTCACATATTCTTCTATAAATGTAAGTTGAAGCTCATTTCAAGAGGTTCCAATAGTTCGACAAAGTTGGACAGCTAGATATCTCAAAGTGAGTGTCTACTTTTCAAGAATCCTCTCTCTTCGCAAGTTGTTCTTGAGTGTTGAGAGAACTTTCAAGCCTCCTCTTCAAGACCTGTAATGGCAACTATTACCTCTTCGAATGTATGATGCATTGTGCATGTTATCAAGCAATAAAAGTGTGTGTTTTGTGACTAATCTCGGTCCTTTCATCCTTCTATGATTCTTTGTGCCTTTCTCGTACTTGCAGTACATTGTGCAAGTTTAGGTTTCTATTGAGGTTCTTGAGTTCTGTGCTTATCGAGTGGTGGAGTATTGCATGCGCTTGAGTTGTGGTGTCTGCTCACCCTTCTTGAGTTCATCCTTCTTCACCGGGAAACTGGTATATTTCTCGGTCCGATAAATTTTAACAAAGGGAACGTGTGTCTCTTAGTTTGTGGTATCATGTACCCTCTCTAAGTCAAGTAGGTGAAGTTGACTCGTGGGTGCACACACCCTCTTCAAATTAACCTTTCCCGAGTCTGGAAATACCCTTTATTTGGTGTATCACCATCCCTAGTATAGTTTCATTTCTATAAAATCTCTTTCCCTAAAACCCCATAAAAATGTTAGCATAGGACTAGATAATCATTTTTGTTACACTAGGAGTAGTACAACACTTAGTTTAGGAAGAGGAAGCCGGCCTTCTCCGGAGGTTCACCTCGAGCCCAAGTCCCACAACTTGAGAGGTGATCCCATGTGTCCCAATCACACCGAATGTCCTATTCACATCCTGGCCATTCGGAGGGTGCAATGATTTGGCGACAACAGTTTTTGGCACGCCCGGTGGGACAGAGTTGGTACTTCTCTTCTCACTTACACAAGTCAAAGTACCTAGAAACTCTATATCTTTGGATTCTAAATCTCAGTGCGGTAACTTATGCGAAGAATTCAGAAAAGAGCTTCTTCAAAGAAAGGAAAGTATCAGCATATCAAACTTTCCTTGTCTCCTCCAAAGAGAAGAAGAAGAGGCATTTCCACATCCCCAATTGCAGATTTACCTAGTAAGGGTCATTCAACTCCTCCTTACTAAGGTTTCTCTCACCCAGAACAATCAACCTTTCATTACTATGGCGAGGAACCAAGTTTTTCCCCTTTCAATGCAAGCAATTCTCTTATGTTGTCTCAACGTGACCCGATACCTATTATGCGGCACTCAAAAGTTTACCCTTCTACACTGGGAAACTCACGTTACTCCAGTGGAGCATATCTTTGATGTAGCCAAAGATTTGCACAAGCAGATATAATATCACCGAAGACAATGTTGCAATTAGACTTCTTGCTACCTCTTTCAAGGAAAAGCACTTCAATGGTTTCATGGGTTAGGTGTTGGCACTATAACCACTTGGGACGAGCCGGGAGAAAAGCTATGTAAATAGTTCAAGACAAAAGTGATCACCTATCACTTTTGGAACAACTTACTACCATAAAGAGAGCTTCCCAAGAATACATGAGTGATTTCAACTTCTGATTCCATAGGACTTGGAATAGGATTCCGGTGCTTGTAAAGCCTTCAGTACATAATGCATTCTTTTACTATTTGCGATCCTTGAATAGTGATGTAGTAGTTATGATCCAGTCCATGGGAGGGACTACACTTCCTGATGCTTACGAAGTTTCCATAAGTGCAGAGAATTCTTTGATTCAGGCTGGAAAGATAGCTCCACGACCACCAATGCCCTTTTCTCCAGATCTTACGAATCATCAGCCTATCATTGCTCCTATTCTAGTAGACTCCAAGCAACCATCTCAATCTTCCCCTACCTCTTCAAATGACCTATTTGAAGTCAAGTCACTACTGCAAAATTTTGGAAATGAGCTCGTTGCACTCAAAAGGTAACAGTTTCAATACAATCGTCCATATCAACCACAAAATCAGCAGTATCAGGCTAACCGTCCTCCTTTTCAAGGAAACAATCAGCCTCAAAATCAAACTACAAGTCAAGTTGCAAATGTCAGGCCCTTGAACTTTCGGAACCCTCTTGCAGCTAGCTCATCTAGAGCTATAGTACCTGTTCAAAATAATCTAGTTCAAGACTACGAATGGTGTTATCCTTGCTCTCAACCTCACAATAAAAATCTTTGTCTCAATGGGGTTCTTAGCCAGGCCCTTATGGTTCAAAGTGTATCTTCCCCTTCAGAGTTAACAAACAATTCATCTATGCAAGAAGCAGTAGATCAACCGCAGGCACCTGAAGAATCCGCTTTGCTAAACTGGCAAGCAGAAGATTTTTGCGGATTGAATATAGATTCTTCATCAGTGGTAGCAAACACTCATTCCAAAAAGAGAGCAATGGAGCCTCAACCTCTCGAAGCTGATCTAGCGTCCACTTCTCAACCTGGGTTACAAATGGTAGTTGATAAAAATGCGGGAAAGAAATCACCAGAAACACCGGCTAGCCACGCCATAGGGAAGGATGGTTCTCCAGGCATCACGGTACCCACCAAACATTTTCCAAAGGAGGACCCCAATGCCCAAAAAAGTGTCATCAAAGTTGGAGCAATTCCCTTCAGCATAGTAGAAAAAATGAAGAAAACCAATCTGAGCATTACCATGTGGGACGCGCTCTCGATCCCTTCTCAAAGAAACCTGTTGCAAGAAGCTCTGAACAATTTTGCTACGACCAGTGGATCACCAAGCCATGGAGTGAAAACTGACTACAAGTTTGTGTCAACTGAAGGAAAAATAATTCCTACGGCAAACAAACCACCGCCATTCTACATTTCCCGATCATCATGGCGACCACCGGTACATAATTGCATGATCGATTCTCGGTCCCAAAGAGCTCACTCATGCCGAAACAAATTGTAGATGTACTAGGCATACAATATGTGCCATTGTAAGAGGGGTTGTTCAATGGATGGCACACTTAAAGACTCATTAGGGTTATCAAAGGACTTCAACTTACTATTCATGTATGCCCAAGTTTGTCATTCACCCAAGACATATCGGTCATCGATCTCCCTCCTCTCTTTGCCATCTGCCTATCACGGGATTTCACTGCCAAGATGGGTGGTTACCTATCAATCGATTGGTCACATATGATTCTCAGGACTCGATACGGAACCAAAGTAACTATAAGGGTAGAACCAATCTGCCATAATCATGTAGAACCCTACACTGCTAGTCCCATAAATGGAAATTACACCATCGGCGATCCCGAAGAGGAAGATGCCGATCATGAACCAACCACCCTTGTTGAAGAAGTTCCTGATACTTTGCTGGATGAAGTAAGTAGAGATCATCAGTACGATCCCTACGCTGATGTATTGGTAGAAGAAGAAGTTGGTTTGCTGGTCTTGGAAGAAACAGATTAGGTACTTACTGTATCCATGAAGAAGATACGATCATACCACAACTTGTCAAAACACCAAGTGATTCTAAAGGATTATGGCAATTTTTCTTCGATGGCTCAAGAAGTAAGAATGGATCCGGTGTTGGTGTTATGTTAATTTCTCCAGAGGGAGATAAGTACTTCTCATCTTTTCGGTTGTAGTTCAGTTGCACTAACAATGTTGCTGAATACGAGGCTCTTGTGCAAGGAATTCAACTAGCCCAAAGGAAGGGAATCAAGGCCCCGACTGTTTTTGGAGATAGTGAATTAGTTGTTCATCAAGTTTCGGCACGTAGTGCATCAAAAATGATCTTTTAAGATCATACAAGAACCGAGTTTGGGACCTGATTGAATATTTCAAAGCTTTTGGAATCCATGTAATTCCTAGAGATCAAAATCAAGATGTAGATAGGCTTGCTACAATTGGTTCACAATACAACATACCAGTTGATATCATGAAAGAAGGGCAGAAATTTGTTAAAATGGTGGTTCGACCAGCAGTCCCTGATAATGTGAGTAGTTGGCAAGTGTTTGATAGTGACAAACAAATTGTCCTCTTCCTACAAGAAGAGGCAGAGTTTGCTACAAAGAATCAAGATAAGTTGCAGGAGTCATATGGTGAGCAAATTGGTTCATATGGTGAGAAAATTATCCAATTGAAAAGCAACAAGTTACCAAAAGGTTTAGTCACTTTGGAATCCATTTTCAATTCAAAGACCAAGCCACAAGATAAAGCCCTAACATGGTGGTCGAGAAGAATATTTTGAGGAAGTCAAGTACCAAATGAAAAATTTCTTAAGATCGAGAAAAGTGTGTACTTCTGAAGAGAAAGAAGCTTTCATCAAAATTTTTCAAGAGTATCATGACATCTTTACATGGAGCTATAAAGATCTGCGTGTGGTTTTGATCCAGTCTAGCACAACATACCATCGAACTAGATCCTAATGCAAAGCCAATTCGTCGAAACATAGACCAATTAATCCCAAAATTGAGCCACTAATGAGAAAGGAGCTAACCAAGCTCATCGAGGCCTGTATAATTTTTCCCATCAAGCATTCCTCATGGGTAGCGAATTTGGTTCCCGTGAGGAAGAAGAACGGAGAGATCCGGTTATGCGTAGATTTCAGGGATTTGAATCGTGCATCATTAAAAGACCATTATCCTCTTCCATCGATGGATCAGATCCTTCAAACGGTGGCAGGAGCTCAAAGATTTTCTTTGCTCGATGGATATTCAGGTTACAATCAAATCCTAGTCCAAGAATCCGACCAATTCAAAACGGCTTTCACTACCAAGTGGGGCACGTATGCCTACAATAAAATGCCATTCGGATTGTCCAATGCCAAGGCTACTTTCCAAAGAGCCATGGACATGGCATTTAAGGGACTAATCAACGATATTATTTTGGTTCACCTTGATGATATAATTGTATACTCTAAGCATGCAGAAGATCACATCACGCATCTAAGGAAATTTTTCCAAAGGTGTAGGGAATTTGGGGTTTCACTTAACCCCAAGAAATGTATTTTCACAATACACGAGGGAAAATTGTTGGGGCATGTTGTTTCAGCGGAAGGATTATCAATCGATCTAGCCAGGATTCATTCAATTATGTCCTTATCTCTCTCAAGTCACAAGAAGGGCCTCCAGAGTTTTCTGGGAACCATAAATTTCGTGCGGAGATTCATCCCTCAATTCGCGACATTGGCTAAACCACTGACAACCATGCTGAAGAAAAACATGCCATTCTCATGGATAAAGGAAGGACGAGAAAGCTTCGAAGCCATCAAAACAACCATTTCTCAAGCTCCCACGCTGGTGAACCCTAGGTTTGACAAATATTTTATCCTTTATGCTTTTGCAGGTCAAGAGAGCATTTCAGGGATCCTCACCCAACAAAACAACAACCTGATGGAGCAACCAATTGCTTTCTTCAGTCAATCCCTCAAAGACTACGAGTTCAAATACTCATTCATTGAAAAACAAGTCTTTGCGGTTATTCGATCTTTGAAGAAATTCAAGCACATGTTGTCCAACAACAAGATTCATCTGATGGTGTCTCATCCAGGTGTCAAGGAGTTTTTGCTGAACAAAGAAATGAACGAAAAGTGTGCTGGATGGATCACGAAGGTAATGGAGTATGACGTGCACATCAAAGTCACTAAACTTGTCAGAGGTAAGGGTTTATGTCAACAACTTGCAATAGACATGGAATCAAAAAGTAATGAGGACGTGACACTCCTAAATACTGATGAGGATGTTGATCAAGCTGACTAGTTATCCAAAATGAAGAATTTCATCTTCTTAGGAGCATACCCGAAAAACATGGATAAAAACCAAAGACAAACTTTCCATCTTCAATCTATCCCATATGTTTTGGTAGATAGCATTCTCTTTCGAAAATATTTGAACGGCGTTCTCCTTCGGTGCGTAGGACCAGAACAAGTAAGTAAGATACTAGAAGAATTTCATAATGGCCTATCTGGAGGACATTATTCCGCATGAACAACAGCTACCAAGATCATGCGAGCTGGCTACTATTGGCCGATTTATTCAAGGATGCCCATCTCTGGGTAAGGAAATGTAAGGAATGTGCCTTTTTCACAGGTAAGCAAAAGCTGGCAGCTCTTCCATTGCATCCAATTCAAGTGGATCAACCCTTTGTTCAATGGGGGTTGGACTTCATCGAATGATTAATCCTCCATCCAGTGATGGACATAAGTGGGTCCTTACCGCAATAGACTATTTTACTTGATGGACAGAGGTGGTAGCATTAAAAGAGAGCAATGAAAAGGTAGTTCTGGATTTTTTGAAGGGTATAATGACAAGGTTCGGTGTTCCGTTTACAGTCATTTCAAACAACGCGCTGGCTTTTCTTGGTATGAAATTGAGTAAATGGGCTGTTAAAAATGGGGTATGCCTCTAAACTTCGTCTAATTACTATCCTCAAGGAAACGGATTGGTCGTGTCTAGCAACAAAAAGCTCATAAGGATTATTAAGCGCTCAATGGAGACTAACAAGAGGACTTGGCATACACAAACTTAAGACTCGCCTTATGGGCAGATCGGATCACACCTAAAAGGGCCATCGGAAATTCTCCTTTCGTTTTGGTATATGGAAGAGAGGAAAACTCCCGCTCTCATAGGAGTTACCTTCTTTAGAGTTAGCTCATCAACTTGAAGTTATAGAGAGTGATCCTCTGACAATAAGGTTTGCTAAACTCATGGAGTTAGAGGAAGTACGAGACAAGGCTATGAAAACTTTGGAGCAGCATCAGGCTCAAGTTAAGAAATATTTTGATAAGAAGGCACCTGACAGGCATTTTTAAGAGGGAGATTTAGTTCTCAAATGGGATGAAGACAGGGCCAAACCAGGCAGGCATGCCAAGTTTGATGCTCTCTGGAGTGGGCCATATATCATCACAAGTTGCAAAGAGGCAAATTCATTTCGTCTATCTAGGCTCAATGGAGAAGAACTGCCCATTCATGTGAATGGGATACATCTCAAAGCTTGTTTTTGAGAAGCGTTCCACCCCTCAGTATAGTTAAATTAGGTGTTTTCCTCCAAGTGCTTATACACATTGTTGTGTGTTGTTGTTTTTCTTTCCTTGTTGTTGTGTTTTGTGTTGTTCTGCACATTGTTTCACCATTGGAAGGTGTCAAGGAGAAGAAGGTTCAAGGTTTCCATAAGAGTTTCAAAATCTGCTTCATTCAAAATTTTATAGTGTTCCATAGATGTCAAGCATTCAATAGATTCAGTATACTTCATGCTTAGCATTCTAGGGAGGCCCAGGATATCGGCAATGCTCAAGGAGATTTCGGGATGTGTCAAAGAAAATCATACTACTTTCAGGATTCCAACATAGACTCCATGCCCAATGGATGACTTAAGGCTATTGGAATCATGCTTAGCAGAAATCATCCCCAAGAGGTCACCAAAAAATGTTATCCAATTTTGCACACATGGCAAGATTGGACAACAGGGTCCTATCACGTTCAAAATGAAAATAGTAGTCCCAGGAACCCATCTCCGGTTATTATCAAGATACAAAAATTAAAAATAATTCTTAAATTGCATATGAGAGATCACCTAGCATCGAAAGGCACCCAGTTTATCTCAACTCAATGAAGAGTTCGGGGTCGAGTTGATAGAGAATCCAGTGTCAAATTGATAGTCATCTCGAAATCATCTCGGTAGAGACTCTCAGTTGTAAGAGCTCGATGATGGTCTTGTTAATGCAAAATATAGCTCGTTGAAAATTGATGAATGAAAGGAACTGTACAAGGATCTCGGTGGAGATCGATGCAAAAAGATCTGAAGGCCAAGTCAGGGAGAGTCAAAGTCAACATGATGCCAGGTTTAATCCATTAAGACAATGCTCGACTAACCACTTGGGAGAATTATCTTGTTTGACCGAGATGATATGAAATTATGCAGATATGGGAGGTTCAACATCATTGAATCTCGGGTTTGTAATTACATAATGGAAGGACTTCTATCGACCCAGGAAGATAGTATAAGCACCATCGAATACCAATGTAAAATTGAGTCAAACCGACATCTTAAAAAGAGCTGTGAATTATAATGGTGTTCAGACCTTCCTCGGCCAAGTATTCAGTGCATAGGTAGCAAGCATGTTGCAGTATAGTAAGAGTTCTTTTGAGCACTTCCAACAAGCAGTTGTCCAACTATGTTGTTATCTATTCAGCATCGAATGCATCCTCAAATTTGGGATTTTCCTTCAAGATATTTTTATGAAAATCAATTAAGTGACAGTGAGAGTATTACCAGGAGACCTGATGAAATTTATTACAAAGATTCTCTATCGAGATCTTACTTGTTTTACGATGTAACTCATGGAAGTGGATCTCATAAAGGTGGAGCTGTTTCATATCAGAATATTCATGGAGCATAATTTGCTTTGCAATTATATGAGCATCTTCAACGAGTCACTAAGTTGGCAGGCATAAAGGCTTCTGTTGGAATTATCACACCTTACAAGCTACAGCTGAAATGTTTACACCGAGAGTTTGATGTTATCCTCAAATCTGATGAAGGAAAACTCGGCAGGAGAAAAAATCATGGGGATCCCGCACGCTGGTGGGAATTGTGGAGATAAGGAACAAACTTGCCAAGTTTGCACAGCGAAGCTGAGGCCGGGCCCATGGATTAATGTGTCCAAGCCGTTACGTGGGGATTTGGAGCTAGTATGCCGAGGTCGAAATTTGATGATGGCAGGCCAAGCTGTTAATCCCGCGCTGAGGTATGAATAGGGGAACTCAGGGCAAGCACCGCCAAGTGGAAATATTGGTTTGGTAAACCATGATCAAACTTCCGTGAATGGGAGAAATCGATCAAACTGCCAAGCGTGGAAATATTACGATGGCTATCCAACATGATACTTCCGCACGGGCCGTGTAAACAGGATCGGAGCATGTTGTGCGAGTCACAAGGAGAGTTAAAGTGGTAGTTGCAAATTGGGCGGCGAGTAATCCTCCAAGTGATAAGGGAGGATGATGGCGAGATGGTTGAAGATGGGTCGACGTTGAAAAAGTATCCAGTTTTAGGCTCACAAGAAAGAAATGCCTTCTCATGGAATACCGTAATTGCAGCTTACAGAAGACACAGTTTCCTCACGAAGCAACAAACAGATGTCCGACCTGATCAGTTCACCTTTTCCAGCATACTTCTCCCAACTCCCGTTCGGGCTCTAGAGCATTTGGTGGTCGTGAGGCAAAATCCCACGCACAGTAGCAGTATGTTGCAAAGACAAGAGAAGCCTTTCTTTTGAATGCTTCCAGCAAGCAGGTTGTCCAACTGTGTTGTTATCTATTCAGTATCAAATGCATCCTCAAATTCGTAGGCTTATCCTTATTCTGAACTTAGATCGAATAGCAGTTCTGCAGGAAAACAAATATTCACTGCCGTGTACGATGGATTGGAGTCACGCTATTCAAGGCTTCATAAAATTTTCCTGAATCAGGAGGTGAAGGTTTATTACGGTGCAGAATGAAACGATTCATATTGCTCAACATGTTTTCTCCTAGAAATGAATTGAATGTGAAGGTCAACTCTAAAATACCTGGTTGGCCGTTTTGCATGCTACATCCTTGTTACTTGTAAATGGTCTCTTTGAGAAACTCTGAGGGCAAGAAGCAATATTTATACCCTTCCATTATGTACGTCCAATCAGACAATAAAAAGTATTCTTTTACCAGGTTCAGAGAAACTGTGTTTTTTTACAATGGACGATTATACTGCAGTTTCAAGCTAATTTTATCTAGCTTATTTCTATTAGCTTTGATCCATGACTAAGGAAGAATTCATATGGTTGTTACCTATACATTTTTCCAAGGTCCTCTTGGTTGCCCCAGTGGTTCAATGTATTTTTTGAAGGGCTTCTTTTATGTGTTGCAAATCGTAACATAAAGGATCTTTTTAGTTTCTGGAAAAATGAGTATATTGTGTAGCTCACAGCTACCTATGCCATACTAAGATCCCAATAGTGGCATAATTGTTGATTGGAGCTGAGATTGCAGAGTGCATTGCCAAAATACCGAAGGACTCAATGCAAAAGATCCGATTGCCAAAGCGAGGAAAGAGTTAGTGTGGGGTTCAAAATTGATTGCAACACCGAGTTAGAGGATTCAAAACTCACCGAGTTGAGATTTGTGCAGACTCTATCCACATGGACCCCCCTCCTCTTCAAGTCAAACGGGTCAATGGGGGGTCCTGACATTATGTTAATTAAATTAATATTTTTATTTAAATATTTTTATAATAATATTTATTATTATTATTTAAATATTCTTTTTAATTAATTGAGAAGACTAGGTCATCGTGCAATTAATGACCCATGATGGAACCTTCTCGTGTGGTTCAACTAACTCGTAATAAATACATCATGGGCCTTCATTTTAGGAATGTAATTATGACCATTTCCTCTTCTTTCTCACATATTCTTCTATAAATGTAAGTTGGAAGCTCATTTCAAGAGGTTCCAACAGTCATAAGTTGACAACAGCTTAGATATCTCGGGCGAGTGTCTACTTTTCAAGAATCCTCTCTCTCTAAGTTGTTCTTGTGTGTTGAGAGAACTTTCAAGCCTCCTCTTCAAGACTGTAATGGCAACTATTGCCTCTTCTGAATGTATGATGCATTGTGCATGTTATTGAAGCAATAAAAGTGTGTGTTTTGTGACTAATCTCGGTCCTTTCATCCTTCTATGCTTCTTTGTGCCTTTCTCGTACTTGCAGGTACACTGTGCAAGTTTAGGTTTCTATTGTAGGTTCTTGGAGTTCTGTGCTTATCAAGTGGTGGAGTATTGCATGTAGTTGAGTTGTGGTGTCTGTTCACCCTTCTTGAGTTCATCCTTCTTCACTGGGAAACTGGTATATTTCTCGGTCTGATAAATTTTAACAAAGGGAACGTGTGTCTCTTAGTTTGTGGTATCATGTACCCTCTCTAAGTTGCAGTAGGTGAAGTTGACCTGTGGTGCACACACCCTCTTCAAATTAACCCTTCCTGAGTCTGGAAACACCCTTTATTTGGTGCATCACCATCCCTAGTATAGTTTCATTTCTGTAAATCTCTTTCCCTAAAACCCCATGAAAATGTTAGCATAGGACTAGATAATCATTTTTGTTACACTAGGAGTAGTACAACACTTAGTTTAGGAAGAGGAAGCCACCTTCTCCGGAGGTTCACCTCGAGCCCAAGTCCCACAACTTGAGAGGTGATCCCATGTGTCCCAATCACACCGAACGTCCTATTCACATCCTGGCCATTCGGAGGGTGCAGTGATTTGGTGACAACATGACCTAAAAATCTCATCATAATGAGACAAACCATATACCACTAGAAATACCTTTGAATCCTCTTTCCATAAAATCTTACATTTCCTTCCAAATCCAAGTGGAAGGCCTCCAACCAAGTCCATCTCTAGAAAATTGTTTCACACTACCTAAAAATTACTTTATGACCAGTCTTCATAAATAGGGCACACTTTGCCATTTAGAATCACCACCATGATCTAAAACAATCGTGGACATCAATAAAAACTCCCATACTAAAAACATCAATTTATTTTTCAAATCCTTTAGACAACTTTGTCCCAAACTAGACTTCTTTATAAACTTACATTTTTAGGTGGGGTCCACTCATCACCACATGATCTATCATACCTTTATGGAAACCTAGAGGAGTCCTATACATTAAAAATTCATTATAATATCACAAAAAAAATTATGGTCACTTATAAATCAAATATATCCTGTTAGTTTCAAGCTAGGGTTTCAAGCACACAAAAAATTGTTTAGATTTTAAACATTCATTCATTAAAATATGACGAAAAAAATGACTTAATTTTTTTAAACCTTCTTATTTCAATGAAAAATAATCCATGAAAGCCACAATTTCCCATGAAAAGCACACACTTCATGGTGAGCACCAAAAGGTGCAAATCAAGTTGAAAAACACCTTCTTGACCATGTTTCATTAAAAAAACATAACTTGTAAAATATTCAACAAAATAACTCCAAATTTTTCTCACACCTCTAGGACACCCATGTTGACCATCTCTAATCATCATTATATCTCAACTAGGTCCCCATCTTCTCATCCCATCTCATTTGCATGACTAGATTTTGGGGTTTTGAATGGTTTAGGCTAGGGTCAACTAAACCAACATTGTAACTCATCATGAAACCTCTCTAAAATGTCCTAACAACCTTAATACATCATGAATCACTTACCTACATTCATCCATGAGTTCACATGGCTCTACAATTCATCATCATGCCTCCACCACCTAGACCAAGTCTAGATGAGCTCCTGAATCTTAGACTTCAATCTGTACCTTCACCCTAAAACTCATGTGAATACCTAAAAACTCCCAAAAATTTCTCTCCATACTTATACCATGTTCCTCAATCCACCAAGCAACTCAAACCACTATGCTCCATCACCTATACTAGCTAGGTCACCTAACTAGGCTTGATAGACCAAGCCAATCTCACCGGAAAACCTCATACCACCATGAAAGCATATGAACCTCCATGGCATCAACCTACCAAGCATATTCTGACTCTACTCCATCATTCTCTTTGTCATTAATGAGATTTTATATCAATGAAAACACCTAGAACTCAACATGCCAACAGATCTAACTTAAATTAAAAATTAAAATGAATTCCAAGGATTATAATTCCTTCACTAAGCATGAAAAATATGGAAAATAACTTATTTCATTCATTCCCTTTCAAAAGAGATTACCAAAACAACTAATATTTCTTTAACAATATACCATAAACAAAACAACAACATTTTGTTTCATTTCACACTAAAATTGAAATCTTAAAGTCTTTAATTTCTTCCAACAATGAGGCCTTCTTAATAATAATCAAATACATCCAATTTTAAGTTTAAAATGAAAGTATACAAGCCTCCCCAAATGAGGGAACAACATGCCAAAATTTTAAACAATTTCCCAAAACCAAATTGATCCAAAACTCTTCTCTTACAAGCTCCAAGCTCTTTAAATTTGCAAGGCTTGGTTTACCACCTAACCATAGGTATCTTATATGCCTAAAAATCAAGTGATGGATATATTGTCCTCCCCATATCCCATGGGAGAGAGTAGATACTTCTCAAGATTGCACAAGGGTTCTTCAAAACTCACAAAACAATGCAAAACACAAGCCCACAAAACCAAAATCAATGCAAACAAATTAAGGAGTACCATTCTCCACTTTGTGCCATAGGTGATGACAATTTTTGCACTTGTGCAAAAATGGGCAACTTGAAACTTCGTCATTTTGATGAGAGTCATGGGTGAATTATACCTAAACTAAGAGAGTTGGATATCATTTGTTACTACTGAATTAGTTATAAGATTAAATGAAATCTGCACTATGTGTGTTGTTACAAAATGTAACAGATCACATAGTCTGCAATTTCATGATACCTTCAAAAAAAAACAAAAAGGCCCCGAAGGACAGCTTGTGTTTGTCTTGATGAAGACACTGAATTATAGAGTAGGTGAAGTGTTGAGTTTTGGGACAGAAAACATCGTGCATATTATACGAAAATCGAGTTCATTATCGAATGTTACAGATTCTCATTAATGTTCTTTCCTTCATGTTTAAGACATTCAATTATATGACTAAGTTTTTAGTTCATCATACACTCCATTTAGAAGCTTGAAATGCAGAAGGAAATACACAACTCAATTTTAGAATTCAATGTTTTATTCACAAGGAAGGTCAAATGTTTCCCACACAAGCTGTGGGATGTGACTAAAAATTAAAGAACATCTACCAAAAAAGAAGTACACATGCATGAAATAGAAAGTAAAGGAATATGAGTGAACCCATCATTATCTTTGTATATTCTTTTGTGCATATTATCCCCCTTCTAGCTTGTTCCATCTTTGTCTTCACAATTTAAAGCATGGTACCTAAAAGTAAAAGAAAGGAACCATCAATAAAGAGCTCATGGTTGATCCATATTCCTACACTGTCCTAATTTGTGCATATGGATCTCTAACCAATAGAAGATATGGAGTGCCTGAAGATCAAACTGCATAGCCACTCAGGAAGCAGAAATAGAAAAGAGAATAAGAAACATGGACACAAGAGAGGCCAAAAGCCTAATTATTTCTAACTATTTTCTTAAAGTGTGTAGATACAGGTTACAGCCAAGAAGAAAGAATCATATACATGCTTGAAAAAGGAGGACCAATGTAACTGAAACTCAGATATTGTCTACAAATGGAAGAGGGTTACAATACAAAACAAAGAAGATGCTTGCCTAGAGACAAAAAGGTACATTTTCCATATTTCAGTCAAAGGAAAGGAATTTGGGAAAATTTTGATAGGGCTTTGCCATGAAAAATCAACATTTCAAATTTTCCAGCATGCCGAAATACTACTATCTAATAAATAAAGCATCTAAATGAAAGAAACAAGATTACGGTGTTTCAACAAGGCATCTGAATCATGGTACCACATAAATAAAGATCTACTTGCAATTTCCAGAAGGCCACTTGCAAGGTACAAAATATCAGAGAATATACTTTGGTTACAACTGATAAATCTAGTTCAGTTTTTAGTTACGAAATCAACTTTAGAGTTAAGAAATACAAAGCCTCTACATAAATAAGTATCAGAACCAGGAGTTGTAGGTGTCATCAAAAACTAGACTCTGTATATAAAGAAAATAATTTCCAAGGTGTCTTCTAGTTTTACGACATCCACAAAGGAAAGAGAGGATCTGGGTGTAAAACATTTCAAAATCAGAGATAAAATGTGCAACTTACCACATGGGTCAACACTTTGAACCTGAATCAAGAAAATATTTCCCTAGTCTGAAAAGGAAAATCTAACAGAGTTAAAGTACCCATCAAAGGTTTTCATTATTACGACTCAAAGTAAAGGAAAACAGTCCCGGTGGAGAAGGGAAAACATTCACGCATAGAGTTTTCTTCTTAACAACACTTCTACACAAACAACAAACCCTCCACGAGTTAGAAAATGAAAATACAACAGATAAATGGCCAAGTCATCAAATTGAGGGAGCCATCATGAAATTTCAGAACTCTCATATAGGAAAATGAATTAAAGTTAAAGGCCTCTATACAGCTAGAACGAATACCCATAACTCAAAATACACAAATCTAAAAGTCACAATGAAGACTGGTTCGAGTATTTTACTCACCTTTTATCACAGGTAGTTTCGAAATTGATTGACCATGAGCACTCTATTGAAAAATGTACAGATCTAAAGAAATAACAACCCCATACAGAGATTGTAAATCTTTCAAGCTCAGAAACCCATCACAGTATCAAGACGGTGACCAATAAAGAAGCCAGAGACTTCAAAATATACAGAGCCGAACAACAAAGATTCATATCCAATCAAGCTTGAAGAACAAAATGCAGAGGGGTTGGGTTTCAAAGTTACCCATAATGGAAAAGTTTAGAGTTTCACAAAGCAACCAACAAAGGCATCGAGCAAAAAAATTTCCAGGGCTTCACCTGCAAGACTGAAAATCTAAATGGAATGACCATTAGGGTCGAATTGACCTTTACCATGCAAACTCGGGTGGTGAGTTAGTGAAACCTAACCATGAGTTAAATATCAATGGCCTGAAATCCCTTGATATTGAGATCAACAATTGAAAACTGACCAACAGAATTCAATGCAAATTACCACGGTCAATACATCAACGATCAGAATTCAACAGGTACAAAGATCAAAGGTTGAGGATCGATCTCCACAAACAATGCAAACCATGGTTCGAGCTTCCAAAAAATGCATTCAATGCAAGTCAGAAACCCTAAATCATGCTTTGAAGATCAACGATCAAAAATCAACAAGTACAGAGATCAACACTCACAAATGGATCATCAGAATCAATGCAAAGTAGTCCAAGGAAATGGTGGTTGTTGACCAACTTATTCAATTTTCAAATTTGTGAATTGTCAAAATTTCACCCAGTAGGCCCGCAGAGTACACGTGTCACCATTATAGCAGAAGCGAAAGAGTGGAGGTCGGGAGTTATTTACATTTTCAAAATTTAAATTGCAAAAGGTTAAAATCTCAAAATAGCCCTGCAACCCCGCAAGGCAAAAGTCAAAACAATCTAAAAGTCAAAGCATTGGTGGAGTAGCAGGTCCTCGTTGAGTTTTGAGATTTTTCACAAAAGGGGTTAAAGTTTCAAATAGACCCCTAGGCCCGAAAGTCTGCCAAAGGAGTCAAAGTATCAAACTTTCACGCAGGCCCGCAAAGGGAAAATTAGAAGAAAAGTTATTAAGTCATCTGCAGGCCCATAGAAATAAAATGGAGTAAAGTTACAAAATTCCCCATGGCCCCGCCCATGTTGTCAAAAGGTAAAATCGAAGGAGTGGACTACCAAGACATGTAAATTTTTTAAACCCTTTTATGAAAAGAGCGAATTGTCAAAAATATCCCCGCAACCCCGCTAAGACCAAACAATATATCATTAAACAAGGATCGGGAAAGTAGGCCGCCGGGGCCCTTTTCAATTTTGAGCCTTTTATAAAAGGAAGAAAAAGTTATATTTTTGAGCCATGATTTTGCTGCAATAAAATTTGAACATGTGCAAGGCTCAAATCAAGAGCAAATGGCAGGCCGATTTTTTCAAAATACGCATGTTTTATCAGAAAAACGATGAAGATGTATTACAGAGGTATTCTGGATCAAATTTTCGAGCATGGCTATCTTTTGGGGAAGTAAAATACAAATATTTCCAGCTAATATTTTTAATGGGATTTTTCAGAATGAAAACCAGGGAAAATTAATTACTAGAAATAGCTCAATTTTTGCAAAATATTGCAAGTATTATAGTTTCTTTTACCCATGAACAGAGAGTTAATTTCGGCATGCTTCACAAGAGGAAAAAACACACAAGAAGACAAATTTACATGCTCATAGAAGAGACTTTCTCAACAAGCACGCTTATTATTAGCAAATTATTTACTCTTCTTTCTTAAAATAGATCACCAACTTCAGTTGACTAATTGTAATCAAGGCTATTAAATGCCTATTTGTAATTACATGTTCTATTTTTTTCCTTTATCTATTATTAAATAAAGGATAAAAATAATATGCGTGGGCAAGTACAAGCCTTAGGCTATTTTTAGGAAGGGGGGAAATTATTTTTGCTATATATTGTGTGCCTTTACAAAGGTAGAAAGGGAACTTCTGAGGACTTTTGGATATAGGAGTACTGAAGCAATTTTTTCCAGTTTTTCCTTTTGAGTGTGAAGAATTTCTACCTTTCCAATTATTTTCAGTCTTGTGTATGTTTCTATTAGTCTTGTGAATGCAAATTCCCTGATCAATCATCTTACCCTGCTGCAAAATTCAATATTTTTTGCATAATTTTAATGTGCATGTTAACTTATCATTGTTGTTGTGATATTTCTTCCCTCGAAACCAAGTGTTTTCCCTTAAATTTTGTAGAAAACTATTGGCTCATGCATCAAAAATATTTCACATATCAATTGTGCATATACTCAGTCAAATCCCTCATACAAATTTGGTGTATCACCTTAGTTTTAATTACTTTACAATCATCTTTTACCTTTAAAACCTCATAATCAATTTAGGATACATCAACAAGGAACCGGCCTTAATCCTAGAGACTCACTCAAAATAGGTATACCCACGCACTGAGGTGTTTCCATTGTATCTACGAAAGAGAGAGATTAAATTTTCACAAGCTTAGAAAACCTGCAGCCATCTCTCTACAGGGTGCACTTTCGAGAGATAATATTTTTGGCACGCCTAGTGGGACCACGAATCATATCTGCATGCAAGTTATAAATTCTACAATAGATTTACCGTAGTTACAAATTCATTTTCGAGAGCAAGTGGCAGTAATTTATTTTAAAGATTTGAAGATATTTTGGTGACTCCATAGAGCTGATTCACACTATTATTGCAACATGTTTCATGCCTAAAGTGACTACAAGATCATCGGTAAGAGGAATTCCTCCTAAGTTTGTTTCTTTACCCTTGAATTCTGCTAGAAGGAGAAGAGTTGGTAATACTTTACCTTATAATAGACCTAGTTTTGATAACCCTCCTCCTGATATTCCTTCACCACGTATCAATTTCTCTATTAACATCCCAATTTTTCAAATGGTTATTCAACCACTAAGGAATTTTGTGACCTTTACTAATGGCAGTCCATTAGTAATCCCAATCTACCATGACATTCCTAATGTTTCCATGAAAATTTTTCCATCATTCACGGGTGAAAATTAGGTTACACCTACTGAACATATCAAAGATGTTGCAGCCCTATGTGCAGTCCATAATATCACTCATGAAGGCATAGCTTAATACTTTTAGTTGCATCTTTTAAAGGGAAGGCATTGAATGGTATAGAAACCTAGAAATTAGAAGCATAAGAACTTGGGATAACTTAGGTGAAAAATTTCTGAAAAGCAGTTCAGGATAATTTAAATCATTTTTCTCTCTCATTGAACAGTTGTCTACTATTAAAAGAGCTCCCAATGAGTTTATGTCTAGTTTCAATATCCATTTTTCTAGAACTTGGGAAAGAATTCCAACAAGTGTTAAGCCTCAAGCTAATCATGCTTTCCTTTATTATCTTAGAGCATTAAACAAAGTGATATCTCAACTATGATTCACCAATGGGGAGAGACACTCTCAAAGAACCTACGATATCGCTATCCGAGCTGAAAATAGTCTTATTCAAGTTGGAAAATTGGCACCAAGGCCTTCAATGCCATTTTTGGTAGATCTAGTACCCATTCCTCAGCCTATTACAATCATAGAACCTACTTGTTGTAGCTCCATCAGATGATGTATTTAAAGTTTTGCAAACTATGGAAAATAAATTGACTTTGATTAAGAATAGAATTGCATTACCTAGTAGACCCTATCAGGCTCCTTATCAACAAAATCAATAGAATCAACAAAACAGGTAGCTCTATCAACAGAATCAAAATTATAGGCATCCTTACTAACAAAGGTATTTTGACCTAAAGGCTCTTATTTCATCTAACGCTTTAGTCCCAGTTAATATGGCTACAGAAGAGTGGTATCAACCTTGCAATCAACCTCATGCAGCTGCAAGTTATCCAAATACTTTTTTGAATCTGAATCTTATTGCACAACCTCAATCTAAAACATTGTTCATGCCTCAAATGGAGGGTGGGCAACAAGAAACTCATATTCAGAAAGCACCTGAATAGAATTTAGTCAGTTTTAATGAGGAATTCATCATAGTAGTCACTACTAGGGCTCAAGGGAAAGTTGTTGAAAGTCAAAAACAACAAAATAGGCCTATCCTGCCTACTGTCACTGATAAGACAACATCTACAGTTCCAAAGTCAACCAACAACCCTGTTGTTCCTCAAAAAAACAACAAGTGTTCCAGTTGATAAAGGCCATAAAAAAACTACTACAGCTTGATCCAAGAAGACTGATTTATACCTCAGATATCTAAGGCAGCTAAAGCAGAATCAATTTTCGCTAAGGCCTACTCTAAGATAGTTGAATCCATCTCTAAAACTATTGCTTCTTTTAACATTGTTGATGTAATGAAAAATCATAATGTTAATATCTCAATGTGGGATGCTCTAAGTATTCCAAGACAACAAGATTTACTTTCTCATGAACTAGCTAAGCTATAGATTTCTTCAAATACAATAGAAAAGGAAGTTCAAAAGACAGACATGGTCCTTGGAATGTTTGAACAAGACCACATTAAAGAAGTTAAGTGGATGGTTCAGAAAGTTTTGAATGCTCATGATATCAAGAAACCACCACCATTTTATTTGTCATTGATTATTAGGGAACATCTAGTTCATAATTGCATGGTGGATAGTGGCGCAAGTAGCACAGTTATGCCAAAAGCAATTGCAGAAAAATTGGGTTTGCAGTATGAGCCTACAGAAAGGAGTGTCTTACACTCTATGGAACTGCAACTAATACAATTGGTATAATCAAAAATTTAGAAGTGGCGTTACACGCTTGCCCAAATTTTTCTATTTTACAAGATAGAATTGTTGTAGATTTTCCTCCATACTTTTCTTTATGCTTATCTAAAGACTTCACAGAAAAAAATAGGAGGTTATCTCTCTTCATATTGGTCCTTCTTATTTTTCACTACTTGTTACGGTACCAAAGTTACTATCAATTCAGAGCCATTGGCCAGATTTCACATTGAGCCTCACTCTTCAAATGCAATGGCTAATTATTCACCTAGATCAGTCTTATTTTTGATGAGGTAGCTCATGTTTCAACATTAGATGGTGTTTCTAACATGTTTATGGATGAAAAGACAGTGGAAGAACATGCTCATGATCCTTTTAAGGAATTTGAAGAACACTTGTTTGGTGTGTATTGTATGCATGAAGAAAATACACCACTTCCCTTGCTATCCAAAATAGAAGATTCATCGAAGGGATTTGGAAGCTTCATTTTGATGGAGCTAAGAACAAGAAAGGACAGGGAGCAGGTTTGATGCTCACTTCCCCAATGAAACGAAAGGTATTTCTCAGCGTTGAATCTCCAATTTTCATGTACTTATAATGTAGCTGAATACGAAGCTTTAATTCATGGCTTGCTTTGGGCCAGAAAGAGAGGTATCAACATGCTACAATTTTTGGTGACTCTGAGTTGGTTATCAATCAAGTAAGAAATTTCAATGTTTGTAAGAATCCATTAATGAAGTCTTACAGACATAGAGTTTCAGACTTAATGGAAGATTTCGATGCTATTAACATTCAGTCTATTCCTAGAGCTAAAAACAAGCATGCAGATAGACTTGCAGCAGTTGGGGCTAGTTTTGAAGTGCTGGAACAAATTGAAAATAGCAAAATCCAGCCTCATATAAAGTTAATTTTTAGGCCCTCAATACCTGATAATGATTCAAATTGGAAATTTTTTGAAAGTGATGATCAAATCTAGTAGGTTTTTGCAACAAGAAGCTAAGTTTTCTGCAGTTAATCAAGATAAATTACAACACTTATATGGTGACCAGATTGTTCAGTTGAAGACAAATAAACTTACCTTGAGGTCTGGTCACATTGGAAGACATCTTCAACACTGACGATCAATTAAGAAAGGTCAAGACTAAAATTTCAACTCACGCTGATAATTATGAAGAGATCTCGGTTGATGAAGGGAAAAAGCTATTTCTTAGAAAGGTATGTTCCTTAACTGAAAAGTAGTCATTTATTAATCTTTGCAAGGATTTTAAGGATGTTTTTTCTTGGAAATACCAAGATCTGAAAGGATTTGATCCTAGTTTAGCACAACATACAATTGAGTTATAGCCAAATTCTAAACCTATTAGAAAAAACAGAGGCCTGTAAATCCCAAAATAGGGCCTCTGATGAGGAAAAATTATCTAAGTTGATTGAATCAGGTATTATCTTTCTAGTTAAGCATTCAATTTGGGTAGCCAATCTTGTTCCTGTTAGGAAGAAGAATGGTGAAATCAGACTATGTGTAGATTTCAAAGATCTTAATAAGGCTTCATTAAAAGACCATTACCCACTCCCAAACATGGATCAGATTCTAAGAATAGTCTCAGGTTCAAATAGACTATCTCTTCTAGATGGTTACAGTGGATATAATCAGATTTTAGTCCAGGAAGAAGATACGTATAAAACAACTTTTACCACTAAGTGGGGTACTTATGCTTACAAAAGGATGTATTTTGGTCTTTCAAATGTCGGTGCAACATTTCAACATGCAATGGACATGGTTTTTCACAGCTTATTAAATAAATGTATCCTTGTTTATTTAGATGATGTTACTATATTTTCAAAATATTCTAAAGAACATCTAATGCATTTAAGGCATACTTTTCAGTTGTGCAGGCAATTTGGAATATCTTTAAATCCACTGAAGTCTATCTTTTTAGTACATCAAGGTAAACTACTTGGTCATATTGTTTCTAAGAAAGGTTTAGTAATTGATCCTTTCAAGATCGAAGCCATATCACAGCTATCATTTCCCCATCATAAGAAGGCATTACAAAGTTTTCTTGGAAAAATCAACTTTGTTAGAAGATTTGTTCCATATTTTGCAACATTGGTTAAACCACTCACAACTATGCTAAAGAAAGAGAAAAATTTCTCTTGGACTAGTGAAGGGAGAGAAGGATTTGAATCAATCAAAGTAGCTATCTCTCAAGCTCCTACTCTTGCAAATCCAAATTTCGATAAAGATTTTACAATGTATGCACTCACAGGAGCTGAAACAATCTCAGCTATCTTGACTCAATTCAATGATGAAAATATTGAACAACCTATTGCTTTCTTTGGACAGAGCTTGCATGATTACGAAACAAGGTACACATTTCTTGAAAAATAGGTACTTTCAGAATCAGAGCACTAAATAATTTCAAGTATATTCTTTCGAACAATAAAATCCATGTTCTTGTTTCTCATCCAAGTGTGAAAGCATTCTTACTAAATAAAGAATTGAATGAGAAAAGAGAAAACTAGATAACGAAGGTCATGGAGTATGATGTTGATATTTGGGTTGCTAAGATGGTTCAAGGGAAAGGTTTATGTGAACATTTCATTGCTGATATGGAAAAATGACAAGCTACAGAACCAGATGATTCAAAACAACATGTTGAAATTACGTATCAGCAATCAGAAATCATGGTTCAACCAGGAAATCAATAGCCTGAGCTCACTCACGAGATTCAGGAATCAAGATGGATGACTAATTTGGTTAATTATCTATAGCATGACACCTATCTAGAAGGTATGGACAAGAATAAATGAAGGTATTTTATATTACAAGTTATACCTTATATCTTCATTGATAATGTGTTGTTCAAAAGAGATATAAATGGAATCTTGTTGCGATGTGTTGACTATGATAAAATTCAGAAAATATTGTTAGAATTCCACGAAGGACCTGCAAGAGGTCACTTCTCAGCACGTACCATAGCCTTAAAGATTATGAAAGTTGGTTACTATTGGCCTAGCATATTCAAAGACTATTTTGAATGGATTAGAAAGTGTAAAAATGTGCTTTCTTTGTTGGAAAGGAACGTCTAGCTTTGTTGCCCTTGTAGCCTATCTCAGTTGATCAGCCTTTTATGCAGTGGGGTCTTGACTTTATCAGAATGATAAACCCACCCTCATCACAAGGGAACAAGTGGATCTTAACTGCTACATATTACTTTACACGATGGACGGAAGCAGTAGTTTTAAAAGATGCTAATGAAGCTTCAATACTATCCTTTTATGAAGGTATAGTTTACAGATTTGGTGTTCCAACAACTATCATATCAGATAATGCTTTAGCTTTTCTTGGTGCTAAGATAACAGATTGGGCTATCAAACATGGAATTTATTTGAGTGCTTCATCTAATTATTACCCACAAGGTAATGGCTTAGCTGAGAGTACTAATAAGAATCTATTAAGGATCATTAGAAGAACACTTAAAGATAATCAAAGAGCTTGGCATCTGATGTTCAATTTAGCACTTTGGGATGATAGAGTGACTCCTAAAAGATCAATTGGTAATTCACATACAAACTTGTGTACGGAAAAGAAGCAAGATTGTCTATTTCAGTTGAGTTACCTACATTGGATTTGCTACATCAAATGGAGTTGCTTGAGAATGAACCAACGCAGGTTTGTTATGCATAGTTAATGGAATTACAAGAGCTAAGAGATCAAGCTCATTTGAATATGGAAAAGAATCAGAAACAAATGAAGAAGACTTTTGACAAGAAATTCAAATTTAGAGTCTTCAATGAAGGAGATATTGTGTTAAAATGGGGTGTTGATCATGCAAATCCAGGAAGACGCTCAAAGTTTGATACAATTTGGAGTGGTCCTTACATGATTTCAAATAGCAAGGAACATAATGCTTTTCAACTTTCAAAGCTGAATGGAGAGGAACTTCCCATTCTTGTGAATGGTATGTTTCTTAAACAATGTTATTGAAAATATTACAGTGATTGTTAGAGTAGGATTTTCCCTTCAATAAGTGCAGTTCCTACATATTGCAATGTTTTTCAATTCAATAAGTGCATTCATGCACGTGATCTGGTTTACTAGATCTTTTCCCAGTTTTAGTTCATTTTGGAAAGGGTTGGACCTTTCAAAAGGGAGATTTTGGTTATATGCTTTGGACTCCATGCCCAATGGATAAGAGAAAGGCACTAGTTTTTAAGCTAGTAGGCTTTCCCCAGTAGGATCGCTGAAATGTTGATAATTTTTGCACTTGTGCAAAAATGGGCAACTCAAAACATTGTCATTATGATGAGATTCATGGGTGAATTATACCTAAACTAAGGGAGTTGGATATCATTTGTTACTGCTGAATTAGTTATAAGATTAAATGAAATCTGCATTATGTGTGCTGTTACAAAATGTAACAGATCACATAGTCTGTAATTTCATGATACCTTTAGCAAAAGAACACAAAGGCCCCAAAGGATAGTTGTGTTGTCTTGATGAAGACACCAAATTATAGAGTAGGTGAAGTGTTGAGTTTTGGGACAACAACCATAAGTGTAGATTACAGAAATCAGATTTCATTACTAAATGTTACAGGTTTTCATTAATGTTCTTTCCTTCATTTTTAAGACATTCAATTATATGACTGAGTTGTTTAGTTCATCATACACTCCATTCAAAAGCTTGAAATGCAGAAGGAAATACACAACTCAATTTCAGAATTCAATGTTTTATTCACAAGGAAGGTCAAATGTTTCCCACACAAGCCATGGGATGTGACTAAAAAGTAAAGTACATCTACTAAAGAAAGAGGTACACATGCATGAAATAGAAAGCAAAGGAATATGAGTGAACCCATCATTTCCTTTGTATATTCTTCGTTGTGTAGATTTTCCCCCTTCTAGCTTGTTCCATCTTTGTCTTCACAATTCAAAGCATGGTACCTGAAAAGTAAAAGAAAGGAACCATCAATAAAGAGCTCAGGGTCGATCCATATTCCTACACTATGTCCTAATTCGTGCATATGGATCTCTAACCAACAGAAGATATGGAGTGCTTGAAGATCAAACTGCATAGCCCACTCAGGAAGCAAAAATAGAAAATAGAATAAGAAACATGGACACAAGAGAGCCAAAAATCCTAATTTTTTTTTAACTATTTTCTTAAAGTGTGCAAATACAGTTACTGACCAAGAAGAAAGAATCATATACATGCTGAAAAAGGAGGACCAATGTAACTAAAACTCGATATTGTCTACAAATGGAAGAGGGTTATAGTACAAAACAAAGAAGATGCTTGCAGACAAGGTACATTTTCTAGATTTCAGTCAAAGGAAAGGAATTCTGGGAAAATTTTGATAGGGCTTCACCATGAAAAATCAACATTTCAAATTTTCCAGCATGTCGGAAATACTACTATCCAATAAATAAAGCATCTAAATGAAAGAAACAAGATTACGGTGTTTCAACAAGGCATCTGAATCATGGTACCACATAAATAAAGAGTTGCTTGCAATTTCCAGAAGGCCACTTGCAAGGTACAAAATATCAGAGAATATACTTCGGTTACAACTGATAAATCTAGTTCAGTTTTCAGTTACGGAATCAACTTTAGAGTCAAGAAATACAAAGCCTCTATAGAAATAAATATCGAACTAGGAGTTGTACGTGTCATCACCAAAAACCAGACTCTGTATATAAAGAAAAGAATTTCCAAGGTGTCTTCCAGTTTTACGACATCCACAAAGGAGCAGAGAGGATCCGGGTGTAAAACATTTCAAAATCAGAGATAAACATGGGTTAGCACTTTGAACCCAAATCAAGAAAATATTTCCCTAGTCTAAAAGGAAAATCTAACAGAGTTAAAGTACCCATCAAAGGTTTTCATTATTATGACTCAAAGTAAAGGAAAATAGTCCCTGGTGGAGAAGGGAAAACATTCACGCACAAATTTTTCTTCTTGACAACACTTCTACATGAACAACAAACCCTCCATGAGTTAGAAAATGAAGATACAACAGAGAAATGGCCGAGTCATCGAATTGAGGGAGCCATCACGAAATTTCAGAACTCTCATATAGGAAAATGAATTAAATTCAAAGGCCTCTACAACTAGAACGAATACCCAGAACTCAAAATACATAGATCTAAAAGTCACAATGAAGACTGGTTCGAGTATTTCACTCACCTTTTATCACAGGTAATTTTCAAGTTGATTGACCATGAGCACTCTATTGAAAAAACATACAGATCTGAAGAAATAACGACCCCATATGGAGATTGTAAAGCTTTCAAGCTCGGGAAACCCATCACAGTATCAAGACGATGACCAATAAAGAAGCCAGAGACTTCAAAATATACAGAGCTGAACAACAAAGATTCATATCCAATCAAGCTCGAAGAACAGAATGCAGAGGGGTCGGGTTTCAAAGTTACCCATAATGGCAAAGTTCAGAGTTTCACAAAGCAACCAATAAAGGCATCGAGCAAAAATTTTGCTAGGGCTTTTCCTGCAAGACTAAAAATCTAAATGGAATGACCATTAGGGTCGAATTGACCTTTACCATGTAGACTCGGGTGGTGAGTTAGTGAAACCTAACCATGAGTTAAAGATCAATGGCCTGAGATCCCTCGATACCGAGATCAACGATTGAAAACCGATCAACATAATTCAATGCAAATCACCATGGTCAATACATCGATGATCAAAATTCAACAGGTACAAAGATCAAAGGTTGAGGATCAATCTCCACAAACAATGCAAACCACAGTTCGAGCTTCCAAAAATGCATTCAATGCAAGTCAGAAACCCTAAATCATGCTTTGAAGATCAACGATCAAAAATCGACAAGTACAGAGATCAACGCTCACAAATGGATCATCAGAATCAATGCAAAGTAGTCCAAGTGAAATGGTGGTTGTTGACCAACTTATTCAATTTTCAAATTTATGAATTGTCAAAATTTCACCCGTAGGCCCGTAGAGTACACGTGTCACCATTATAGCAAAAGCGAAAGAGTGGAGGTCGGGATTTATTTACATTTTCAAAATTTAAATTGCAAAAGGTTAAAATCTCAAAATAGCCCCGCAACCCAAGGCAAAATTCAAAACAATCTGAAAGTCAAAGCATTGATGGAGCAGTGGGTCCTCATTGAGTTTTGAGATTTTTCGTAAAAGGGGTTAAAGTTTCAAATAGACTGTTGTAAATATCTTCCCCCCGGGTAGATATAGACAAACAAGAGAATATGGGAATCAAAGAGACTTAAACCCCGACATTTATCGCGTCGCCAACAAATCGAAGGCGCGAGTTAAGGGCGCATGAAAATGGATGTCAACATGTAAATGGATGTGCCAAGGTGCATGTAAAGGGCGCATGAAAATGGATGTCGACATGTAAATGGATGCGCCAAGTCACAGGTTAAGAGGCGCATGACGAAGGTGTCGACACGAAATGGATGCGCCCAAGCGCAGTAAGAGGCGCACGACGTAGAAGGTGTCGACACGAAAATAGATGCGCTAAGGCACGAGTTAAGGGCGCATGACAAAAGGTGTCGACACGAATATGGATGTGCCCATGGCATAGGTAGGAAGATGTCAACATGCCAAAAGTTGTGCCAAGGTGCAGGTAAAAGGTGCACGACAGAGAGTGTCGACACAAAAATGGATGCGCCCATGGCGCAGGTAAGAGAGTGTCGACACAAATATAGTTGCGCCCATGGCGCGAGTAAGAGAGTGTCGACACAAATATAGTTGCACCCATGGCATTGGTAAAAGGATGTTGACACAAATATGGATGCGCCTATGGTGCACCTTTAGGAGGCGCAACATTCTGAGCGCCGACAGAAGTAGACTCGCGCAGATATTCAGATGACCATAACTTTTCACAGGGAGCTCGGATTCACGCAAGGTTGGACTTTTCGGAAAGCCTACGAGGTCCTCTATCCAACTACAACTTGATATCTTTAATTGGGTTGGAATAAGTTCTTAAAAATGCAAAATACAGTTCACCACTTTTTGGGTTTGCTAGGGTTCTCACCTACCACCATAATGAGATAAATTAAATGCAACCTGGAGGTGGTTGGGGTAGATTTGGATTTCCTCTCTCTTCCCTCTCTCATTCTTCCTATAAATTATAAGGAGGGGCTTCTTTCTAAAGGTTGGAAATTCTTGTTTTGCCCCTCCCTTCTTCTCTTTGGCAGGTGAATTTGTGGAAGTTCAAACCTCCCATTTAAAACTGTAATGCAAATTTACCTCTTAGCATTTTGTAGTGTATTGTATCAATCTTTGGAGCAAATAATGCATGTCTCATGATGATTCTCAACCCTCTCTTTTTCATTTACATCCTCCCGATCTTTCACCGCAAACCTGGTTATCTCAGTGCATATCTTGCATTGCATTTTAATGGTTTGTGTTTATTGGCAAGACAGTGTTTCTTCATTCCTCGCATCACCTTTGTTAGTTTAGGTTTTATTTTTATGCATCTTCTTACCCTATCTCCTTGGCAAGTTAGTTTAGGTTTTGAGTAAACCCTCTACATTTTTACGTGTGCATTTGAACAGAGGAATAGGAACCGGCCTTCATCCGGAGAGCTTTTCCGATTTCACAAGGTCCCACACTTGGGAAAAGCTCCATGTTATGCAATCGCACTGAGAGTCTCAACCCATCAAGTTGCAGACATTCAGGGTGCTGTGATTCACCATCAACAGTTTTGGCATGCCCGGTGGGACCAAGAGGTCATTCCACAAGATTTGAAGGAGTTTTCAAGAAATTTTGGACTAAAAATTGTAGGTTTTACAATTTCAGATTTTTCACCTTCCAGGCTGAACTTTGAAATCGATTTTCAAGGGCTTAACTTTCTCAAAACAAGTCAAAATTTCACCAGTTGATAGATCGGGGGATAATATTCAAAAGGGTATTCTTAGATTTTTGAGATTTTGACTTTCAAAATTTCATGGTTTTTTGTGTTTCGGGTTTTCCCAGTTGCATTGCATGACCTGAGTTCCGCCTGTACCTTTCGGGATTCGCAGCTGCACAACAAGACCCAAATTCAATTGAAGACTGTATCTTCCGGTCCTTCAAGGTTTAAATTCTATTTTTAATATTTGTCAAGTTTGGTGTGTAACTTGGCAGATCCAACCTTTTAGAGGCATATTCAAAAGCACATCTAGCGACTCCATCTGGTAAATAACTCATTCTCTGAGTTACAGACCCATTTCCATCCATTTCCATCCATCTTTCTTTCCATCTCTTTCATTCTTTTCCATTCCATGAAGTTGTGCAATCATGACTTCATTTCCATCATGGAATTCACATTTTCAACAACAACAGTATATCACACCTCCAACATGTTTTACAAATCCTCCAAATCAACATTTTGATCAAATTCAAAATCAGCATATCTACCCATATGAGCAGTAGTACCAAAGTCAGCTTGGTTGTGAAGCACATCAAGAGCAAGGGTACGCATGCAATGAAGACAATCAAATGGAAGATGCAGATTTTGTGGAAAAAATCCAAAAGATGGAGGCAAAGATGGTGCAATCAAGAGCAACAGCTCAAATGAAAGCTTTCAAAATTGGTTGCAGGACTCCTTGTCCATGGGGAGGCCCTTTTCCAAGACACTTCAGCCCTCAGGAGAAGCTGGACTTCATGATGGAGATACTGCCCCAACTTGCACAATGGATAGCAGAAATAGAGGCCTATACACTTGGTGTTGAACAACCTTGTCAATGGGTAAGTTCTACACCATCATCTAGTTTTTCTCTTCCCATTACTCAAGCAACATCATCTCATTTGGAATTTCAAATTCTAAATCCAGTCAATGCTGCCCCAGGAGTTAATTCCATTTCTCCATTCCCTAGTCTCCCACCACACCTCAATTCTTCTTTCCCCTTTCCTTCCAAACAGTCATCCCCTCCACAAGAGCTAACAAAATACCCCCTCCTCCAAAGAAACAAGAGTTTCTACCTCCTCCACCACCACGAAAAATTTCCAAATCAATTGAGTTACAATCCACTTCTCCTCTTGCATTCCCAAATCCATGTTGGGAGGATAAAAATCAGAATGCCAGTCAAGGAAAACAACAACAAAAAGAAAATCCAAACAAAGATAAAGAAATTCAAAGTCTGAAGAGTTGGGCTCTTAAATTTGGGATGAAAAAGATCCCCTTGATGGTTAAGCCTTCAGAAGAGGTTGGAGTTGGAGAACAAGTGGTGGTTAAGACTGATTTTGTGGCAGCAGAAGAAGAGCAAAAAGAAGAAGCAGATCAGCAGTCAGTTTTCTCATAAAAAGTAGTGTCCATGTTGGCACTCTATTTGAAGGGAATGCTGATTCAATTCAAGTTGCACAATCAGCCATAGAGGAAGAAAGCTCTGAAGAAGATCCTACAGTCCCAACTTGTCCTCTAGAGCAGCAGATCGAAGAGTTTGACTTAACGAACTTCGTGCTAGAGGAAGAGTTCTATCAAGAGCAAGATTGTCTTCAAGTAGTAGAGGAGGGAGAAGCTGCTCCAAATCCAAAAGAAGAGGAGCACATTCTAGTTGTGGAGGAGAAAAGTGCAGATCCAAGGGCTTTGAGCACAAAGCAGGCTACAAGAGAACCTTTAGTTCTTCTTTCTACTTCATCTCTCTCGAGTTCTAGTGTTGAAGAAGAGTTTGATCTCTCAAACTCAATGTTGGAGGATGAAAGAAACCATGATGATCAAGTTATAGATCAAGAGGACACCATGGAGGAAGTTGAGCATTTGCAGCAGGACAACCATGAGGTAGTGTATCTGTCAGATTTGGAGGACTGTTTTGATAAAGAAGAACCAGTTGAGTTTCCACCATTCTCTCTTTCATCTTCCACGTCCCAAATACTTGAGCCTCACTTTGTCATGAAGGAGAGCATTCATTTGCAGCAGCCTGCATCTTATACCAGCTCTTTGGAACCAAGATTGGAAGATTTTAATCTTTCATGTTCTTCATTGGAGGAAGAGAAAGGGCAAAAAGGTTCTACCATTGCTTCCACACCATCCATTCAAAAGGGTTTACAAGAGAACTCCATTCTTGGAGTTAAAATCGGGAAATGGGCATACTCAAAGAACCATACCTTGCCCAATCAGGTATTTGACTTCATTGGAGTCAAAGGAGAAGTCACAACCAGTCATGCTTGCTCCTAAGCATGAGGATGAGCTACAAAGAACCAAGGATCAGCTGTCATACCTCTCCAATCCAAATGCAGAACAACTAAAAGAGGTATTGAATTTTCCTTCAGCTGATACCTTGATGATTTGGGTAGAAGACCAGCTTCTTGTTGATTTTCCACTCATCCAATCAGCCATGTTCAATGCCAAATCAGTTGCATGGTTGCCAATTTTGAAGAAAGGAAGCTATTTTGCACAACCAGTTGCAGGGTTTGTTTAGCTCACCTTTGCTTCCAATTAGAGTAGAGTAGGTAGGTTTGCTTTCAGTAAAAGAAGTGCTTGTGCACACTCTGCATGTTCCATTTGGAGCATGTATGATTTTCAGTTTTGTACATAGTTTTGGTGCTGCTGGTTTTGCTCTTGCACAGTTCATTTTAAGTGGCATTTTGGTGAGAACAACTCTAAGTTCAATGGAATTCAAGTGGCTCAGAGGGAAGTTTTCAAAGTTCATATCAGTTTTCAGGCTTTCTTATGACTCCATGCCCAATGGATTGCTAAAAGGCCACTGATCTTCTACCTAGCAGGCAGGTGATCCCGTTGAGTCGCCAAATTGTTGTAAATATCTTCCCCCTGGGTAGATATAGACAAATAGGAATATGGGAATCAAAGAGACTTAAACCCTGACATTTATCGCGTCGCCAACAGCCAAAGGCACAGGTTAAGGGTGCATGAAAATGGATGTCGACATGTAAATGGATGTGCCAAGGTGCATGTAAAGGGAGCATGAAAATGGATGTCAACATGTAAATGGATGCGCTAAGGCGCAGGTTAAGAGGCACATGACAGAAGGTGTCGACACGAAAATGGATGTGCCCAAGGCGCAGGTAAGAGGCGCACGACAGAAGGTGTCGACACGAAAATGGATGCGCTAAGGCACGGGTTAAGGGTGCATGATAGAAGGTGTCGACACGAAATGGATGTGCCCATAAGGCGCGAGTAGGAAGATGTCGACACGCGCAAAAGTTGCGCCAAGGTGTCGCAGTAAAAGGCACACGACAGAAGAGTGCGACGACAAAAAAAATGGATGCGCCCATGCGCGTAGGTAAGAGAGTGTCAACACAAATATAGTTGTGCTTATGGCGTAGGTAAAAGGATGTTGACACAAATATGGATGCGCCTATGGCGTACCTTCAGGAGGCGCAACATTCTAGCGCCGACAGAAGCAAACCCAGCGCGATATTCGAGATGGCCATAACTTTTCACAGGGAGCTCGGATTCACGCAAGGTTGGAATTTTCAGAAAACCTTACAAGGTCCTCTATCCAACTACGACTAGATATCTTTAATTAGGTGGGAACAAGTTCTTAAAAATGCAAAATATAGTTTGCCACTTTTTGGGTTTGCTAGGGTTCTCACCTACCACCATAATGAGATAAATTAAATGCAACCTGGAGGTGGTTGGGGTAGATTTGGATTTTCTCTCTCTTCCCTCTCTCATTCTTCCTATAAATTGTAAGGAGGGGCTTCTTTCTAAAGGTTGGACATTCTTGTTTTGCCCCTCCCTTCTTCTCTTTGGCAGGTGAATTTGTGGAAGTTCAAACCTCCCATTTAAAACTGTAATGCAAATTTGCCTCTTAGCATTCTATAGTGTATTGTATCAATCTTTGGAGAAAATAATGCATGTCTGTGGATGATTCTCAACCCTCTCTATGTTCATTTTTGTCCTCCTGATCTTTCACTGCAAACCTGGTTATCTGTGCATGATCTTGCATTACATTTTAATGGTCTGTGTTTATTGGCAAGACAGTGTTCTTCATTCCTCGGTGCATCACCTTTGTTAGTTTAGGTTTTATTTTCATGCATCTTCTTACCCTGTCTCCTTGGCAAGTTAGTTTAGGTTTTGAGTAAACCCTCTACATTTTTACGTGTGCATCTGAACAGAGGAATAGGAACCGGCCTTCATCCGGAGAGCTTTTCCGATTTCACAAGGTCCCACACTTGGGAAAAGCTCCATGTTATGCAATCACACTGAGAGTCTCAACCCATCGAGTTGTAGACATTTATGGGTGCTGTGATTCACCATCAACAAGACCCCCACTCAAAATTCCACCAAAGGAGTCAAAGTATCAAACTTTCACACAAGCCCGCAAAGGGAAAATTAGAAGAAAAGTTATTAAGTCATCCACGGGCCCGCATAAAAACAAAATGGAGTAAAGTTACAAAATTCCCATGGCCCGCCCACATTGTCAAAAGGTAAAATCAAAGGAGTGGACTGTTGGGGCATGTAAATTTTTTAAACCCTTTTACAAAAAGAGCTAAGTGTCAAAAATCTCCCTGCAGCCCCGCCAAGACCAAACAATATATCATTAAACAAGGATCGGGAAAGCGGGCTGCCGGGGCCTTTTTCAGTTTTGAGCCTTTTATAGAAAGGAAGCAAAAGTTATATTTTTGAGCCGTGATTCCACTGCAATAAAATTTGAACACGTGTAGGTCTCAGATCAAGAGCAAATGGTAGGCCGAATTTTTCAAAATACGCATGTTTTATCAGAAAAATGATGAAGATGTATTACAGAGGTATTTTGGATCGAATTTTTGAGCATGGCTATCTTTTGGGGAAGTAAAATACAGAGATTTCCATCTAATATTTTTAATGGGAGTTTTCGAATGACAACCAGAGAAATTAATTACCAAAAATAGCTCAATTTTTATGAAATATTACAAGTATTATAGTTTCTTTTACCCATGAACAGAGAGTTAATTTCTGCATGCTTCACAAGAGGAAAAACACATAAGAAGACAAATTTACATGCTCACAGAAGAGACTTGCTCAAAAAGCAAGCTTATTATTATCAAATTATTTACTCTTGCTTTCTTAAAAATAGATCAGTCAACTTCAGTTGACCAATTGTAATCAAGGCTATCAAATGCCTATTTTTAATTGCATGTTCTATTTTTTCCTTTATCTATTATTAAGTAAAGGATAAAAATAAGATGCATAAGCGAGTATAAGCCTTAGGCTATTTTTAGGAAAGGGGGAAATTATTTTTGCTATATATTGTATGCCTTTGCAAAGCGTAAGGGGAACTTCGGAGGATGTTTTGGATATAGAGTCTTCAAGCAATTTTTGTCAATTTTTCCTTCTGAGTGTGAATAATTTCTACCTTTCCTATTATTTTCAGTCTTGTGTATGTTTCTATTAGTCTTGTGAATGCAAATTCCCGATCAATCATCTTACCCTACTACAAAATTCAGTATTTTCTACATAATTTTAATGTGCATGTTAACTTATCAGTGTTGTTGTGATATTCTTCCCTTAGTACAACCAAGTGTTTGCCCTTAAATTTTGTAGAAGACTGTTGGTTCGTGCATCAAAAATATTTCACATATCAATTGTGCATATACTCAGTCAAATCCCTCATACAAATTTGGTGTATCACCTTAGTTTTAAATACTTTACAGTCATCTTTTACCTTTAATACCCTAGAATCAATTTAGGATACATCAACAAGAAACCAGCCTTGATATCAGAGACTCACCTCAAAATAGGTATACCCACAAACCTGAGGTGTTTCCATTGTATCCATGAAAGAGAGAGATCAAATTTTGCAAGCTTTAGAAAACCTGCAGCCATCTCTCTACAGGTGCACTTTTAAGAGATAACAATAGGGAGAGGGTAACAACCATACAAAACATTATGTACTTAGAATTTTTAAATGTAATATATATATATATATATATATATAGTAGCAATCCTCCAAAGCCACGTATACCTCCATGAAATATTATATCTCCCAAGCTCTTCCTTATTAAATATTTTCAATCTCATCCCCTTCTTAGCTTCCCTAAATCAAGGATGGGAGGATCTCCTTCCACCATAGCAAGGAGGCTCCCACTCCACCATAGGAGAGAGAAAGTACCTATGTATGGAAGCTCCTAAAATCCCTCACTAAGTCCCAAAATATACAACCCAAAAAGGTGAGGATGGACCAAAATAAATCACAAGTTTTGATTCTCACAAAAATTACCATCAAACCAAAAAAAATTGAGGGCTTCTATGATAGAAAACCTAACTCAAAATCCAAGAAAAAATCCAAGTTTTACAAGATCCAATCCCATCCAAAGAAATTCCAAAATAAATCTCCAAGTAAACACCAAGCTCCCCAAATTCAAAAATTGGAATAAGACCAAAGTAAATTGTAACCCCAATCCCTCCAAATTTAGATGATAAATAAGCAAAACCCACCAACAAGCAAACCAATGGGAAGAGGCCTAAGTGGCATCTAGTCACCATCCTACTAGATTTCATGTCACTCATCTCACCCCAAAACCAAGGTACATCATTCACCCACTTTAGGTGAATCCTCTCACCTCAAGTGAACTTGGAAAACATAAAAACCATAATGGAAAAATGGGGGATAAATGCTCATGGGAAAGAGGTAAGGACCCTTTTACATTGAAAATATCCTACCCTACCCATGGGTAGGGTTTGGGGGCTCTTTTCAAGGCAAAAATAGCCTTTTCCAAGCTTTGCACACTTCCCCAAAATCCCATTCTTCCCAAATCCGAATTTGGGTGAATGGATTTCTGGGAAGAGTGTAACCTCATCCTAAGCATGATTAAACAATCCAAATGCAAAATTAGACAAGTTAAACCAACATTAAACTCAAATAAATTTTATGAAACTTAAGACAAGAAATTAGATAAATTAAACAAGGTTATCACCAACAATATAAATTAAACTAACATCACAATATGAAATACCAATAAACATAAGGTGAATTAATCAACCACAAAAATAACAATACAAAATATCAAACTGCCACAAAGGCTCTAGATCAAATGCACCAAACATGACGAAAAATAAAAGAGAGGTAAAATTTGTCCAACGGCCAATTGTGTCACTCAAGGGAGAAATCTAGTGAAACCCATGCTCACTAGCACTATAATATGCATACTCAATGCACATGAATCATATCTTCCCAATAAAATATAATAGACAAACACAACATCCAAGCATGTCAATCAACCAAATCACAACATAATGCAATCAACATCAATTCAATACGGAGGTGTGTATGTCCCCAAAACAAGATACACATAATACTACACATCATATATGTTACCATAAGTATCTTAGAATTCAAAAACATATACAAAAAAAAATCATAAAATAACATCGATATCATATTCACCATATGGATCAAAGTGTCAATAAATAATCACATATCGCATCGACAACTTATCGATAAACAAAATATGATGTAAATTGTTGGCCATTGTGTGTGTGGAGTTTTCATTGATGTCAATTCCATTTATGGAAAAGGGTGTCATGAGATAATATAAGTCTCCATGAGTTGTCATTCAGATGTGAAACATGAAGGTTGATTGGTAGCATCCATGTTTGGTGAGTTCTGGAGGTCCCGTGCATGGTCTAGTGTGTTAAGTCACGGTTTGAGTCCTCCCAAGGCGTTTGAATTTTTCATGATCTTAAACATGGTTTGTATGATGTGTTATGAGCGTCTAAGGGATTGTATGAGGTCAAAAAGGTTGGTTTATGGTTTTTAGTGTTGATTCGAGTCATTCTAGGCTTTCCCTCGATCATGCGTAATGAGTTAGAGTCATGAGTTTTGGAGCTAATAAATCATGGTGAAGCATGGTAATAGCATGGTGGCAGTATACTTGAGGTGTATGGTGATTTTTAGGCCAGAAATCAGAGGTATAGTACATGTTTGAGGTCCTTAGGAAGAAAACAGTGAGAAACAAGTAAGTAACCACAAGTAAATGAGATTTGCTAGAGAGTTTCAGATGTGTTTTGGATATGATGTGAGTTTATATAGTTAGATTATCTTGTTATCATACTTCATGACAAGTTTCAGGTAAAAGTGAAGAATATTTTTGAAGATATGCAAGTTTTGGTAAAACCGGTAAGTTACAGTGTGATTTTAAGGTAAAAGTGGACCTTCTGATGCTCGTTGTGAATTTTATACCTTTCATGAGCACTTGATATATTTGTCATAGAATATTAGTTAAATTATGAAGGTTTCACAAAAATAATGAGGTGGTTTGATCGTCACGTTTTTATGAATGATCGTTAACAAGGTAAAGTGGTTTGAAACCCTAGCTAAGAGTGACTTGGAGAAGAAGAGGTATAATAATTCTATTTTGAGTTTTTTTGAAAAATTGACGATTGGATAGTGTAGATGACTCTTCCATGTTTCTAGAAAGATATATTAGAGCATGTGACAAGATGTAGGCCCCAACTAAATTTTTTTTTTTTTGAAGAAGTTCAATTTGTGAATAAATTTCCCAAAGAAGGTAAAGATTAAATTGATTTTTTTATACCTTGATTTTTTATATATTTATATGATAGTTTTATATTTTTGTGGTGCTTATAAATGGAAAAGTGTACCCTATTTATGAAGACTAGTTTTTGGGGCAGTTTAGAGCGGTCTTGGTAAAATTTAGATTGCATGAGCTACATGGGGAATTAGGACTCTGTTCAAGTTTGTTTGTGATCCTAGTTAAGTTATATTTCCATTGGTATATCACTTTTATTATTGATATGATATGAAAAACTTATGACCTATTCTTTGAGGGTCAAATCTACAAGATGTTTGATCTAGCGGTCTAAGTGGCTTCATAAGGTAAAGTGATGATTATGAGTTTTTCATGCTTGGTGAAGCTTTTTGATTGCTTATAAAACATTTTTAAGTGTGTTCCATGATTTTTTCAAGTGTGAAAGTGAGTTTTGGAGTGATGAAGCAAGTCGAGCCCATGTTCAATTTTTAAGTCCCTGGAAGGCTTAATAAGCAATCTGTAGAGATTGGCTTGGTTGAAGGCCTTCCACATGGAGTTGGAAGGATTTCCAATATTTTATATAAATAATATTAATATGTATTTCTATTGATGTATGTATTGTGTCTTTGTGAGTTGATTTTAATTGTCTTTCAAGTCATCTGTGGAGAAGAAGGTAGCTTCTTTTTCGAACAAGTTTTTTCAAGCTGAAAGATTGAGTAGGTTGAGGCATGAAATGGATAATTTTATAATTTATATTATATATATACTTAACAGTGATGAATTATGTTCCTATTTAATTCATTTGTATGTCTTGGAAGTGAAATTAAGGGTGTAAAATAGTTGAGTTTGCAAAACTAGTTTCTAGGCAAAGCATGTTTTGGTGAAGAGGAAAGTTGTTGTGGTTTGAACCTATGGATGTTTCATGATCTATAACTCAAATGGATTTTATTTATAGGCCTTGAGGATTTCATAGAGTGGCTACATTCCATATTTTATTTTATCTTTAGTGGTCTTGATGCCCAAAGGTAAAGACAAGGTGTTGGAAACAACTGTTTAGTGAAGGATATGAGCCTTTTGGCTTATATTATGATTTATTTGATTGGTTCAAGAAAATGTGTGACAATTTATGATAGTTATATGTAATATTACATATTTTTGATGAATTAGGGATCTTGAATAATCATATTTTTTCCATTAGTAAATTATACTCATCCTAGTGACGGGTTTTGAGCTTATTTAGTGCAAGATGAATGGTTTTGGGCATGGCTGACCTATATGGGTCATATTTGAAAATTGTAATGATTTTTTTGGGATTTTTTATTATTTATTTTTCAAAAAAATATTTAGGACTGACCTCCTTTGTGTTTAAATACGAGAGAAGCTTATAAAAGCAATATTTAGGTGTTAATTTTGAACTAGTCTTGTGAGAGGGAAAATGTGACTGCTAAAAAGTGTGAAGGATATTCTAATGCATGATTTCAGAGATGATCATGTGTGTGAAAGTTTGAATATTTATTTAGAGCATGTAAGCAAGGTTTTATAGCCAATTCAAGTTAAGAAAGAAGAAGATAGAGCGAGTTAGAGGAATGAGGGTTTGAAGAAAGAGTTGTGAGCTGAATTAGTGATCTCCATCAATTGTGGCAGAAAAAAATTTATATATCATTGTATTCATGTGGTTGAGTTGGTGCTTAGTCATATTAGGGGGTTATAGCCTCCGTGTGGAGTGGGTGCTTCACTAAATTAAGGGTGATTAAGCTAAATATGGAAATATATGCCTAATTTGATTGTTATTACAATAGTAAATGAATAAATAATTAAGTACATAAATGAACCCAAGAAAACTAAGAAACTAATATGAAACCATAAGTGCAAAGAATAGGTAAGATGACTTAGTTGTTTCACAATTATTCCTGGATTGTGCCAGAGTGTTGACCGAATGAACAGAGAGGGGAAAATGTCACACAGAACCTCGAGAAAAGTGTGTAGGATTAATATCTTCCTAGATTAGGGCACTTGGAGAGGGATAGAGGCATTCGTGGGTACCCTAGGTCTATTTTTGAGCACATGTGTCTTCCAAAATTATCAAAAAACCTCCTCAGAGTGCTCATGATGTATTCGTTGTTGTTTGTCTTTGGTCACGCAATGATCACCGAAGTCGTTGGAAATATGTAATGAATTAATGACCTGCAAAACCCTTAAAGAGACATCAAATCCTAAAGAATAAAGATTCAAAATGAGGGGTCGATTGTCCTTAGATGTCACAATGGTGATCTTACAACTAAGCATTACACTACATCTCAAACACAATGTAGCTATATGTGTGTGTGTGCGGAATCATGTCCTAGTTGGCTCTTGTGCGTGTCACACTTGGATAGTGAGAAAATAAGCTATATGTAAAGAAATGTAATATATGTGTGCATGAAATAGGATGAACTTCCCTCCTATAAAATGTGTATGCAAAGTAACCAGTCCTTATGTCCCTTGGATGGTGCTAGATAGATGCAATGGAGCTCTTAAATGCTTAATGGATGCAACCTTAGGTGGTGATAGCTAATGCTTAGTGCTTGGTCCTTTATTATGATCACATAACTTTATATTTATATGATTACCTTGCTTTAATTTTGTAATTTACCCCGAAAATACTAAATACCAAAAAGATAAGATGCTCAAACAACTAGAAAAGACCCAAAATATGTGAACAAAGTACAAATAGGTCAAGGGCACCCGGCGTTGGTGTCTTGGCTGGGAGCCGGTGTTCGGGATGATAAATGATGAGATATAAAAACATAGAATCAGCAAGTAAGGGTGTAATACCAAAAGTGGTAACAGAAAGCAAAGAAAGGTGGTCCAAGAAATGGGTTAATTAGTACTTTTCTTACTTAGTAATCATATGAATAGTAGAATGCAATCATGACTATATAATTACCCAAAGTGTGTGATTTTATGTCTACAAGGGGTTGTTTCTCCTTGTACAGTTGGTGATCTACTAAACTAGAGGTTGGTGCTCCTTGTGGGGTTGGTTCCTCACTAAATTTGAAAAATATCAATATAGTGTTTGTGTTTTAGTGCGTTTTATTTCCCTTAATGGTTTCCCACTTATGTTTGGTGTTCGTGTGTACTCTCTTTCTCTTGCTCTTATGTATGGTTGTTTCTATGATAAAGTAAACACAATTATGGTTCATGGTTGATTGAAGGATTTTATAAATGACAATGAATGATAAATGATAAATATAATGAATGTTTTGTAAGACTAATTCACCCCCAGTCCATTTTGCTTCCAATAATCGGTATCAGAGTAGGTCCTTGAGAAGAAATTCTAATCACTTGAAGAAGATCCTAGAATCACAAGATGGCTAAGAAAATCCATAAGGAGAATCATGAGTTTAAATCCATGGCCAAGAAGGATGAAGAAACCATAAAAATATCAAGAGTCAGTTAGAAAAGACTATTTCGTATTTGAATTCAAAGGAAGAGGAATGTAAAAGGTTAAAAAAAACAAGCCATGTGGTGCTTGTATCCATAGTCAATATGATCTTAAAGAAATGGTGATGGATCTACAAGATGATTTAGCATTTCACAGGAAGGATAAAATTTGTTTGAAGTCTTAAATCAGAGATGTATTAGTAGCTCTTATGGCCAAAGAAGAAGAGTATGTCAAACTCATGGAAGAGATCCAAACCCTAAAATTCAAAGGAGATGAAAATCCTAAACTAGTAGATCAAGGAGTCATTCCTAGTTCTAAAGGAAGTAAAAATGATGGTGTTCATGGAAAGAAGGTCTATTCAAATCCTAATCCCACTAGACAATCAAATGTAATGAGGTATGCAAAATTTCATGGTTATTTTTATATTTGTAATGGTTTTAGTCATAGATCAAAGGATTATAGAAAGTTTTTAGTTGTGTGTACTCTTGGAACAATGGAAAAGACCATAAGAGCGATCACCAAGGGAAAGGAAAGAGGTTATTTGTCAAAAGTGTCTTCACAAGGGTTATATTGTAAGATTTTTCTCTCAAGACTCATCTAAGCAAGTGAAGAAGGTTAAATCTCATAAGATAAAGGAAGTGTGGTTGCCTAAAACAATTAAATTTGAATTTGATCGAGTCAAGGAAAATGAAAAAAAAAAATGTCAAGGATGACAAGACAACTAATCATACAAATGAAGATAAGAACCTTGTGTCAAGGGTTGAAGTGAAGTAGTCTCATGTGCTTGAAAATTTGAAAATATTAGGACTATGGGATATTTCAATATTAATAAGGTATGTTGGGTAAGTGCACAAAGATGGGGGGCTAAAAACAGACACAAATCTATTTTTTGGCCATTTTGGCCATAATGCGCTCGCATTATGGCTTGGACGTGCTATAATGCAAGCACGTTATGGTTCAATAAATCCCAGCCATAATGTCGGCACATTATAACGTGCTCGTGTTCCAATGTGTTATTTGGTATATGTGTTTGTGGCATGCTTCTATTTACAAAAATAAATGCTAAATTTATTTTAGTAAATATAAGATGTTAGGGTCACTCAACACCTTATGGAACTAGTCTCACAACCCCATCTATCACGGTTTATAAGATAGTTTTTTAGATTCTCGATTTGGTCATTACATAGGTATTTTTCAGGATTTCAGCATTCAACCTTCAAGATTTTAGGATTTAAATTATACAATCGATATTTGTTTTGTGAAAGAATATAGTCATTCTTTAGGTTTAGGGCCTTTTGGATTGGTTATTGACATTTGTATGAGTGTAAAATGTGTCAAAACATATATTTTAAGCCTCACAACTCCCAAAGGTAGCAACAATTGCTCGAATATATGGACTCATGTAATTCCTTATAACACATAATAAATTAAAACACATATGCAAGTTTTTATTGATTCAAATAATCAAGGGAATGGTCATCATGAGGTCTGTAAAGGATCTGAAACATCGTGAGGTGATGCAGAGCTCTAACACATTTGCATGCATTCATCAACTCATAACAACCAATTTTAATCATTCTTATTAGTATCTTATTTTTAGAATTCTTTCCAACAAGCTCTATAGGCTCAAACATGCAAAAATGACACAATCAACCTAAAACTTACCCTTCCAACCCCCATATTCTAGCTCTCACATTTTGTACACAAGCCCAATCAACTATTAAAATGACTCAATTTCTTATACAACCTCATTTCCTCATACTTCCACTTTATTCCTCTCGTGAGCTTTAAGTGTCCTGATTCCAAATCAAGCACAAATTTGGAATTTTTGCTTCCATTTTCTCCTTTCAACTCTTTATATTGTTTCACCATGCTCAGACTAACATGAAACCATTCAACTCTTTATATTGTTAGAGACTGTTAGAGACTGTTTACTTAGAGAATGTGTTGTGGTGCTTAGATGATTAATTTATGTGGCTTATTGAATGTTATATCTCTCTCTCACACACTCTCTCTTTCTCTTTCTTTTTATCTCACTCTCTCACTCTCACTCTCTCCTTATCATTCTCTCATTTTCTATTTATCTCTCACTCTCACTCTCTCTCCCTCTCATGTTTTCTTTCTCTCTCACACACAATCTCAATCTCACTCTCACTCTCTTTTCCTCTCACACTCTCACTAACTCTTTCTTTATTTTGAATCAAAAAAACTTCAGTTTTATTGATGACTCAACTAGGAGGGCATGACAACCACAAGGAAACCTAGGAGATTGTTTAAAATCCCTCTAGTCTATAGTAGTGATTACAAAGTGAAAACTTCTCTTGATCTTTTGCACTACAAGGATCGGAAAACCTCATATATTTCTAATAGGTCTCATGAGTGAGTTCATCTTTTAGAATATAAATATTATGACCATATTTCCTAGTCTTGTGCCTAGAACCATAATTGATTCTTCTTGTATAACTACCTTGTTTATGAGGGGTGGGAAAAGTAACTAAATGGATATGGCATCTACCTTGTGTCTTGCAATGCATATTACACATCTCTGCCAAACTTGTTTCTCCCCACATATACTTGCACTCTTGAATGTCAATTTCTTCACACTCTAAAACAAATTTCACATTTCTCATATTTCCATGTATGGTATTATGCAAGCTTGGATGACCCATTGGAAGCTAGAAAAAATAACCACATGCTCATATTCACATTCATGATTCACTTTGATACATGTTCATATTCACAAGAACCTCTTCTTCCTTGAAAGTTCTTGGTTTGTCTCAGTAATGGTGTCTCCCTATATCCAAGGATCGAGGACTACTGGGGTTTGTGGTAGGATTAGACATTCAGAATCATCGAGTGTCTAAATCAGAATGTTGTTGCATCTAGAGAAACATTTTCAAACATGGGAGTAATGCATCTTGGAAAATAAAATTGAACCTCAGAAATCCTCTCAAATTGCCAACTTACACAAGCACTGGACATATCAAGCTCTATTCTTCGAATGAAATCTTCATTCCCGACAACTTACGCAACTAAAAGAATTATTCAAAAGAGCATAAAATGATCAAATTTGTTTGGTATCCTAATCTCAGACCCAAAAATACCACTAGACTTGTTATTCTCAATTTAGGGTTTAGGGTTTAGCATTTAGGGCTCATGGTTCATGGTTTAGGGTTTAGGGTTTAGGGCTTTAGCACTTAGGGCTCAGGGTTTAGGGTTCAGTATTTAGGGTTAAGTGTTTAGGGTTTATGGTTTATGGTTTAGGTTTTAGGGTTTACGCTTTAGGGTTAAGGTTTTACAGTTTAGGGTTTAGAATTTAGGGCTCGGGGTTAAAGACTAAATGTTTAGGGTTTAAGGTTTAGGTTTTAGGGTTTAAGGTTTAGAATTTAAGGTTAAGGGCTTATAGTTTAGGGTTTCGGGTTTAGGTTGTACAGATGGTTTAGGGTTTAGGTTTCGTGGCTCATGACTCATGGTTTAGGGTTCGGGGTTTATATTTTATGGTTTATGGTTTAGGTTTTAGAGTTTAGGGTTTTAGGGTTTATGGTTAAGGGCTCAAGGTTTATGGTTTAGGGTTTATGACCGAGGGTTTGATGTTTATGATTACCAGTTTAGGTTTTAGGGTTTAGGGTTTATGTATCAATGCTCCATGTTCAATTTTTAGGGTTGAAGGTTTAGAATTTATGGTTTAGGAATCAGGGATCAATTTTTAGGGCTCAAGGTTTAGAATTTAGGGTTTAAGGTTTAGGTTTTAGGGTTTAAGGTTTAACGTTATGGGTTTAGGGTTTACAATTTAGGGATTATGGTTGAGGGTTTAATGTTTAGGTTTTAGGGCTCAGGTTTAGGGATCAAGGTTTAGGATTTAGGGTTTAGGGATTAGGACTTAGGGTTGAGTGTTTGCGCTTTTGGATTCAAGGTTAAGGGTTTAGGGTTTAGGGCTCAAATTTTGGGAATTAGGGTTTAGGGTGTAGTGTTTAGGGTTTAGGGTTTATGGTTTAGGGTTAAGGGTTTGGAGTTTAGAATTCGGGGTTTAGAGCTTAGGGTTGAGGGTTTAGGGCTTATGGCTTAGGCCTCAAGGTTTAGGGTTTAAGGTTTAGGGCTTAGGGTTCAAGGATTAGGGTTTATGGTTTAATGTTTAGGGTTTATGGTTTAGGGTTTATGGATGAGGATTTCAGGTTTAGGCCTTAAGGTTTAGGGTTTAGTGTTTAGTTTTCGTGGTTTAAGGATTATTTTTAGGATTTAGGGATTATGGTTTAGGATTTAGTGTTGAGGATTTAGGGTTTAGGATTTATGGTTTAGCATTTAGGGCTCATGGTTCAAGGTTTAGGGTTTAGGGCTTAGGGCTATGGGTTGAATGTTTAAGGTTTAGGGTTTAGGGTTTAGGGTTAACATATCGGGGTTTAGGGTTTAGTGTTTAAAGTTTAGGGCTCGTGGTTGAGGGTTTAGGGCTTAGGGTTTAGGACTCGGGGTTTAGGGTTCACAGCTTTAGGGTTTAGGGATTAGGTTTTAGGGTCAAGGGTTGATGGTTTAGGGTTTAGGGTTTAGGTCTCAGGGTTTAGGATTTAGGGTTCAGGATTTAGGGTTTAGGGGTTTAGGGTTTAAGGTTTATGGTTTATGGTTTAGGGCTCAAAGTTAAGGGTTTAGGGTTTAGGGTTTAAGGTTTAGGGCTTAGGGTTGAGTGTTAAGGGCTTAGGGTTGAGTGTTTAGGTCTTAGTTCTCAAGGTTCGTGGTTTAGGATTTAAGGTTTAGGGATTAGGGTTAAAGGATTAGGGTTTATTGTTTAGTTTTTAAGTGTTTAGGGTTTAGGGTTTAGGGATTAGGGATTAGGATTTAGGGTTTAGGTTTTAGAGTTTATGCCTCAATTTTTAGGGTTTATGGTTGAGGGTTTAGTGTTTAAGATTTAGCGTTTATTGTTTAGGATTTAGGTTTTAGGATTCAATGTTGAGGGTTTAGGGTTTAGAATTTATGGTTTAATATTTAGGGCTCATGGTTTACGGTTTAGGGTTTAGGGCTTAGGTGTTGGAACTTTTTAAGCATGATTTAAATGTGTTTTCAATTGATGTCAAGCTAAATTAGTTGATGTCAAGTTACATTTAAGATGAAGGCAAAAGGAGTCAATTGGTAAAATAAGCATGTGAATAAGATGAAGGTTGATGCTAAACGATAAGTTCTAAGGGACTTATTCAATATTTTTGCAAGCCACTGATATGGGGAGATAGCCACTGAAGCCTGACATAGCCGACAAATACTTGAGTATATGTTGTAAATTAGTGTGCAAAAGTCTTGAACACTAGAGAACGTTTGGAAGGTAAGTGGTTGACGTGCGTAAAAGGATAAAGTCACGAAGCTCATATTTCAAGGTCGAAATTCGAAAGAGATAAGTGAAGCCGCGAACACAAAGGAAGAACCATGAAGGTGATGGAAAATCCGTAAGATTAAGGTAGTTAGAAGAAAAGACACCGATAAAGAGAAAAGTCAGGAAGACTGCAAAACCAAGAAGAGATGAGTTTTGGAACATGCTCCATTTTGAGTTCACGACAAAACGATTAGATAACCCCTACGAAATTTTTGAATTTGATTTTTCTTTTTGGCCTCATATTGAAAATTCGGGTTTTCGGGTTTGTCATTCATGAGTTTTAACATGCTTTGTGTCGCTTTTTTTCCAAACCCGAAACCCGCTTCATATTGAGTAAATCAGGTTTTCGGACCTCGATCGGAACATGTCTTATTCAAAACATGTTTTGTGTCACTGCTCTCCGATACCCAAGTCCGATTAGGTCCTTTGTATCGGGTTTTCTGAGTCAGAAGCATCTAAACATCTCATGCTTTATGTCTTGTGTTTTCCAAACCCGAAGCCCGACCGCACTAAGCCTCCTTGTGTCGGGTTTTCGACCTCTCTAACATGCTGACATGGCATTCATGCCGAGTTGTTGGTGAGTTGGCACGTGCCGAGCTGAAGTGTATTAATTACAATTTTTCTTATAAATACGTGGATTTCCACGTCATTTTTACCGGACGTATTTTAAACTCGTGGATTTTTCGTACATGCTCTTCCAACCTCGAAACCCGAAAGCTCGCTTGTGCCCGATTGAATCGCCTGTTTTCGATCTTTCCTTCCTCTGGTTAAAGGTATTTCTCTCTCCATTCTTTGTTCCTAGTTTTTATGGATTGATTGCGCGTGAATTGTTCCCATTTTCTTACTGGGTTTTGAAAGATTTTTATTCTTCTTCTTTCTGGAGTTCTTTTGAAAAAGGGGTTTAGGTTTTAGGGTTTATCTCTTCTAAATTACCATTTGGTGCTATTTCCTCAAAATTTTATTATGTGCCTGGTACATGAATGGTTAAAAGGAGATTGCATGTTTGAAATTCAACGAAAACCCTGTTTTTCTCTTCTCGGGTTTTGAAGGTCATGTTATGCAAAGGTCGAAGACCCAAGTATATTGAAGGCTTGGCGTGTCGGACTTTCCAGAGTTCCCGGCATCAACACAAGTGTCGGGCTTTCTTCCTTTTCGACATCATCGGCAGTGTCGGGCTTTCCCAAAGTTCCGACATTATCAAACGTATCGGGTTTTCCCAAAGTTCCGACATTTTCAAGCGATCGGTTTTTAGGATTTTCCTACATCATCTTCACCAAGTTGTCGACTCTTCCGTTCTTCCAAAGATATCCAAGCAGTCAGAATTCTCACAAAGTGAGCAAAGATCTTCTTCGAGCTTCAAACTTTCTTCCTTCGACGCCCTTCATGTCGGACCGGTCCATCTCAGAAAAGACCGAGAAGTCGTGCGAGTAATGAAATACAAGTTTAAAAGTTGGAATCTCCATCGTATGTTGATTGCAACTACGACATCCGAGACACCGAACTTGGAAATATAGACATTGAAGATTTCTCGAGTAGGGTGAGGAGTTCCTCCCAAACTCCATGGATGAAAACTATAGCCGATAGTGGCTTGCCTCTCGCAAATGGGTCTTCCCATGTCCGCCAAAGGTCCAAATTCATTTTGGCTTGTGCATCTAGTTATGACTCGGCCTCATTCTCTGAGAAGTCAATTAGGTGAAGTAGTGGTCAAATTAGATGGAGGTTATTTTGATGATCTCCTCAAATTGCCTAATTTTGACGAGTATGGAGAGTTGACATCAAGTCACTCGTAAAGCTTGGGACAACGATCAGAAGATCGCATCAAACATGTGAACAAGAAGTTCCTGATCAAACCCAAACCAGCTATCTCCAGATTTCCAAGGATTATCCCCAGGAGTGATTTCATCCAAGAAATCAATGACATCATCACCCTGCTGAGTCGGGTTTTTGGTTTTCCCGAATCGAATGTATTTCAAGGATGGATGTATCAATTTATGATCACCATCAAGAAGAATCAGCAAGGGATCGACTGGGGTACTCTCATCAGCAATGAGATTGATTCCCAAATGACAACGGTCTTGTCAACTGGGAAATTTTATATGTCTTCATATGTCACATACGCAGCAGTCGGGATGAGGAACTATCCTGGGCTGGATACCAAGGGAAGCAGAATGGCGAACCAGGTGTATCAATACTTCCCTCAATTGACAAAGAAGGGGTCCAAAGACCATTTCAGGAGGGTGAATGATGCCTTCTTCTATGAAAATATCTGCAGGATAAACCCTGAGCTGAGGAAGACAAGAGTCTCAGATGAGGCTTGGGCTGAAGTTTCTAAATGGGGATGTATCTTCTTACAATTCAAGAAGTTTACATATCTTCGGGTGGTCATGTACTCGGAGATCCTTTTCACCTGCCCCGATATCCAGGGGATAGACTGATATTGATGGAGTTGGTTAGGTAGCTGTTGGATTTCCATAAATTCCAACAAAGCAAACATAAGGCTGTTGTATCCTTCCCAATTTCTATTGGGAGATATACTTGCTCAACAAAGAGTGAAAGCCAAAAATGTTGTCCATGAACTTCAGTGACAAATTGAAAAAGCATATGAAGCCTCGAGATGGTTTTGATATCCGAGGAGTGCTCAAAGCATATGGAACCCAAAGATCTCGCAGCCAAACATAGAAGATATTTGGGTGGATCTGCGTAATGAGGTCATTGTTCATGAGAAAGGATAATAAAGCAGATTGACTATTGCTTTGAGATTCAAACACTGAGCTTGTTGATTTACCGTAAGGTACGGGTGACAATGAAAGTGTTTTGGATCTTTCCTATGATGGACTAAAGGAGGATCAATATGTTTTCCCACCTATTGATTGGTCAGCCAGCGAAAAAGCCTCTATTACAGATAGGTCGGCTCTAATCCTTGCTCGCACCAAAGCATGGCTCTCCTCTTGGGGAATGAATTTTAAAGATGATAAGTTTTCAAAGTTGGTTGTTTCAGAGGCGGGGCCCTCCAAAAAGGAAAAGGACAGAAAATCTTCTAGGAGCCTATAAAGGTCAAGATTGTCAAAAAGAGGAAAGAAAGAGAAATCTCTTTAATTGTTTCTCCAAAGAGAAACGGTGAATGTGCCGTAATCACCAACACCACCAGAAATAGGAGAAATTAATTTGGAAGAAGGAGGAAGCCACTGCCTTCACCATTTGCTGATTTCAACCGAAGAGACCTTATCTCTTGCATCCAAGGCTTTGGAGTCTGGATCTGTGCCTCTTTCCACACAACCACTCCTACCTCCTTATTCTCCAACAACTTCTTCAGTAATGGCCAGTATTTTCTCTAGACTTTCACCCCTCTCTGCTGGTACCCAAGTGATCACCAACACGCCCCCTCCTGTGCCTCTTTTTATTGGATCTACTACCACGTTGGTAACTATTCCTCCTCCACTAGTAGAATCTTCTCCCCTTGAGGGTATGATACCAGCTTCTGCAACCATGGCAACTCCCTCTGATACGCCGCAATGGCTACTCGAGCAAACTCCGAGGAAGAGGAAGGTGATTGTGCCCCTACCAGCCTTTGATTTCAGCTCACTCAAGGCTCCTACTGCGAAATCAGCCAAGAAACCCAAAACAGTTTCAAGGGTTTTGGTGGATGCTTCAGAGATAAGTTCGCAGAGATCGCCACTCCCTCGGTGACAAAACTAGAGAGGATATAACAACCTCGATTATCGTGCAACTGTGGTGGCTCTAGGGAAAGTGACAGCAGAAGGGGCGCAATAAGATGCACGGGATTCCATAAACGTGTTGTGCCAAAAGTTGAAAGAAACAAAGGACAACAGAGATGAGCTTAAGGAAAAAGTGGAGCAATGATGAGGTTTTGATTAAACTCTCAAAACCCTTGAATCCATACCACCTTCTTCTATTTCTCGCTGGATTCGACTTCTCATCAAGCACTATGATTGAGAAGATTGCTAAAAAAGGAAGGGTGGTTGATGAATGGATCCAAAGGTTGCTCCAACAGGGAAGGAAGTAATTCAAGACGTGGTGCAAGTTCATCACCCTTGGGAGACATTCAAGGATGGAGAGAAGATGGATAAAGAATTCTCTCAGAAATTGGACATCTTGATTTGACTTTTGAAGCTCTCCAGTGTTAAAGCAAATACCAAGACATCTCTTGGTGGAAGAAGGTATTCTCCCACATACAGATAAGCATTTCCAAATGACCAAGGCCATCGTGTTCGTAATAAAGATTCTCAATGAAGCCCATCAGTAAGTTGAGAGAATCAAGGGATAAATTGATTGATGGGAAAAGTGATCTGGAAGAAGAATTGCTGAAGATTTGTCCAAAGGTGTCAGCTTGGGAACTCGTATTCTATCGCAGATGATCTCTTCAAGCAAATCTAAGAGTCCTGCTCAAAGATGAACCAATAAGCGGATTTGACCTTAAGATCATGGATCGGTTGGTAAGGGTTGAACATTCTTTGAGGCCTTAAGAAAGCTCAAGAAAGGATTGAAAAAGCTTCCCGGCAATACCAAATGATACTCATGAAACTTGCAAAATTTGGAATGATCATTCCACTCGCGCCGATGAAAATGAAATGCAAGGCATAATTCGAAGTTCCAGAATTTCAAAGCAAATAGATCTCACTGGAGGAAGAAAAAGAGGAAGGAACAAAGGATGATGATTCAGATTAAGTCTCAACGTTTCATGTCATTTCAATCTTGAAATCGACATGTCTTTTTCATTTCTGTTTTGTCACATTTTTGAATCATATTTTGACTTGATCTCCTGCGTGAGAATCAAGCAAAACAGAACTCTTGTTAAAACGCTATTTTTTAGGATCTGCCCTATTTTATCTCTACTTCTTTTGTTATAAATAAGGAATGCTTATGCATTCCAAAGGGTCGAGATTTTTTGGAATATTTGGGGGCTATTGGAAAGAAGAAAAACTTTGTGTTTTCGTTCAATCATTTTGAAGAATAGAGTCGATATTATTTTGCGTACTTTGTGTTGTGAAATATATCTTACTTAAGAAAGTGTTCTTATGTTCATGATCTTAAGCTATTCTTTTCATAGCATCTTAGTGTTTCGATTATTTTGGACATTATATTTGTGATCTAAAACTTCGTATGATTATTTCGTGCTCTGTGTTTACTCGAAGGAAAATATGTTTCTCCCATTTCCTTTCTATTGTGCTTCTTTCATCAGAATAGCTTTCTAACCCAGTTCATTTACAAAAGAAATACCTTGAATCGTGTGAATGTGGATTTCGGATTCCATCCCAACCCCAATGGTTAGATTAGTGTGAATACTTGTATATATCATTTTTACCGTGTTTTAGATTAGCAATAGCGAGTGCAACCTCACCTATCTTTGAGGAGGGATTTAATCTCATATACTATGGTTGAACCTCATATTTTGGTTTGACAAAATATCCAACCAACAAAGCCACGTAAAGGTGAAAGATAAGGAGGATAGTAGATGGAAAGCCACAAGAATAATAGAAGAGTTGCGGATAACTAAAAACCACCAAGGAAGAAGAAATTCCATTGAACAAAGGTAAGTTTCGCGACACAAAGAAGAAAGTCAAAGGAGATAAAAAAGCCATGAAATAATGGAATGTGAACTGAGGGTTAAAGGCAATCAAATTAATTCAAACATGTACAAGTGAGATTTGGTTCTCCAAATTAATGATGATTTGATTGTCAGGTGATTGCGGATAAGGATATAACTTGAACTCCACAAATAAAAATAAATCTATTGTTTCACCTATCAGCATTTAATGTTCATTGACTTTATGGAAATGTAGTTGAAATTTTCTATGTGATCCCAAGTTTCAAGATGAAATAAAATATGGAGAAGGAAACGAATTGTTCATCTTTGTCACGATGCAAACTATAAAAAAGGGGGAAATCTATTTTTGGCAACAACTAATAAATTGCTCTAAGCAGGTGCATGGAAATAGTGTAATCAATCCGAATACAAAAGGGACAAGATCTGGAGTTAGCTATATGCATTTAATGGGCCAAATTCTCAGGCGACCAAGTAGACATGATATTCAAGTGAAGGAATGGGTTGATTGTAATATAGTTCAAACTTGGAACTATTTTTTGGGTTTCTCAAGCAAGAGAAGGAATCTATCGAGTTAAAGTAGAGTGGCACAAGAATGAATACGATGCAATCTAGTTGAACAAGAGTTGCAAATGAAAAGAGAGAGGAAAGAGGAGAGTAGATCGATGATGCATTGATTTATCATATGAGAGAAGCATCAAGAGTGGAAAATTGATTGAGTAAGCAAGATCAAATCAGATGAGCAAAAGAGAGTGAAAAGAAGAACACAGACAGAGCCAAGAAAGTGATCATAATTCATTGTATTATCAATTGTTATAACTAGATGATCAAAATGTATATAAATCAAGTCTAAGTTGTAGCTTAGCACATTCAAGGAGTTGTAGCTTCCTTGTAGGTGGGTGCCTACAAAATAAATCTCTTGTGATGTGTAATATTCACTAGAGTCCTTTGTTGTGTGTAATATTAGTAGAGGTGTAGGGGTTAGAGCTCCTTGTGGGGTTAGTGTCTCACTAAACAAATCTTGTAAGATGTGTTATATTCTTATGAGTCCTTTCTTTGTGTAATATAAGCAACGTTTTGGTGGTTTTTCTCCCAAAAGGGTTTCCCATGGTAATTTATGTGTTTTGTGTTATTGTGTATGACATATGTGTGATTGATTGCTCATAATTTAAATTTGCACATCATTAAAGGGTTTAAAATTGGCATTAAGTGGAAAAGTTTTAATCTGCACTAATTCACCCCTCCCTCAATGCTTTTGATCTCTAACAATTGGTATCGAGTGAAGTCCTTATAACAAAATCTTAACATCTTCAAGGAGATCCTCTTATCACAAACATGGCAGAAAATCAAGCACAAGGTGGTTTTTCACTGTCAAGATCACCTCTCTTTACTAGTACAAATTATGCATTCTAGAGAATAATAATGAAGAAATATTTGATGTCACTTGGTTTTGACATTTGGGAATGCATTGAGAAAGGTTATACTTCTCCCATATATGTCAATTACTACTTTCACGATAAGGAAGAATATGAATGTAACTCAAGAGCTATGAATGTCATTCTCGTGGCCCGACTAAGAAACTGAATATAAGAAGAAAAGTGACAAAAATAAGTTCTTTAAGAACAAAAGAAACTTCTATTCAAAGGAAGAATCAAGTGGATCAGAGTCAAGTAACTCTGAGAATGAAAATGATGAAGATTAGACAGTGTTTGTTTATGGCTATGGATGCGGTTAAAGAATGTAGTTCCAGAGGGAAGAACACAATTGAGTATGAAGATTCAGATGAAGAAGAAGCTGAAGTGAATCTAGAAGTAGAGTTGGTATGTGCTCTTGAAGAATTAAAATTGTACAGAAGAAGAATCAGAAACTAAGATGCACATTAAAGGACTATGAAGAACAAATCCACATCTTTGAGAGAAGACAAATTTTGAAAGAAGAAGAAGAGGCTAATGAGCTCAAGGAGTTGGAAACATAGTTGGAAAATATTTCAAACTCCTACAAGTCAAAGGAGGATGAGTGCACAAAATTGAACTCGGAAATGGAACAACTAAAATATGAGATGAACCAACTGACCAACAAGCTATAAATGTATGAAAAGATAGAGAAAATTTCAAATGTGTTAACTGACATACTCAATAGTCAACGAGACACAATTGATAAATATGGAATTGGCTTCAAGGAGAAAATAAAGAAAAAGAGCCAGCTAAGAATGAAGGAAAAAGTTCACATAAACACCAAGTACCTCCTCTGCTATAAAGAAAGATTCAACAAATCCACGAGAAGAAGAACCACTACACCAAGGATCACCTATGTTATGAGGTACACTCACTCTTTCTATGGTTATTGTTATTCATGTAATCAGTTTGGACATAAATCCGCCAAGTGTATAAAATTATCTAGAGGCTATAGGAGAAAATTTGGCTCATTTTACACCAAATCAAACTATAATGGTATCCAACATAATCATCATGAGAATATTAATGTGGTTTCAACAAATAAATAAAAACCACCCATGTAAAATAAGTTGGTATATGTGGCAAAAGAAGAGATGATACTGCATTCCATGTGCAAAATGAAGATAAAATTTGGTATTTGGATAGTGGATGCTCAAGCCACATGACAGTGACAAAAGTAAATTCATTACTTTATCCAAAATGCTTCAGGTGCTATGAGATTTGGTGATAACAACTCTGCAACAAACATAGTTGGGAAAGGAACCTTGAGTCTAGATAATGGAAAGACTATAACAGAAAAATGTCTTATATGTTGAAGGACTTAAACATAATTTGTTGAGTGTGAGTCAAATGTGTAAAAGAGGATATAATGTGATATTTCATGATAAAGGTTGTGATATTATAAATTGCAAAATAGGAAAGAAGGTTGCAAAGGCCAAGTGGACAAAGAACAACATGTATGTTCTCAATGAGATAAACAAAGAGAAATGCTTCACAAGTAAGATTGACTATAGTTGGATATGGCACGGAGATTGGGGCACATGAGCTTTGAAAATCTAGTAAAATTAAGTGCAAAAGGTTGTGTCAGACATATGCCAAAGATTGTGAAACCTACGGATACTCTATGCAAGGCTTTATCTACATGGAAAACAAACAAGGAGGTCATTCAAATCAAAAGAGTATTCTACAACAAGCCATTGAGCTGATCCATATAGACCTCTGTGGACCCACCAGAACTAAAGGCATAAATGGTGAGTTATATTTTATACTTTTAATAAATGATTACACTGGGATGACATGGGTGGTATATTTAAAACAAAAGTCAGAAGCCTTAGACAAATTCAAGAATTTCAAGGCGCTGGTGGAAAATAAGAATAACAAAAAGATCAAATGCCTGAGATCTGACAGAGGTAGAGAATTCTGGTCAAATGAGTTTGAAGAATTTTGTGAATAACATGGAATTAGAAGACAATTCTCAGCCACGAGGAAACACCTCAAAAAAAATGGAGTTATTAAGAGGAAAAATAGAACTGTTCAAGAAATGGCAAGAACAATGCTGAATGAATCTAAACTCTCATATAGGTATTGGAGTGACAGTGTTTTACACCATGGTTTACCTTTTAAATAGAGCTCAACTGAGAATAAACAATGATAAGACTCCCTATGAACTATGGAAGAAGATACCAACAAATGTAAAGCACATAAGAGTATTTGGAAGTAAATTCTATATCAAAAGAGATGAAGACAACTTGGGAAAATTTGACTCAAGATGTGATGAAGGAATATTCCTGGTTACTCAAATGTGTCAGGCATGGCTTAGAGGTGCTATAATAAGTAGTTGCAGAAAATTGTTAAAAGCACCAATGTGAAGGTGGATGAAACACAATACACTAAAGTTAGCACCCAACACAAATAAAATCATGAAGAACAAGAAGATGATGAAGAGATGGAAAGTCCATGTGAAGAAGTAAATGAAGAGGAAGAAAGACCAGACACTAAGGCACCCTCCAGGAAAGTTAAAAAGGACCATCCTTCTAATTAGATCATTGGAAACAAAGATGGTGGCATTCTCACAAGAAGAAGGCTAAGATAATAGCAAAACCATGAATACATAGCACTCTTGTCAATGATAGAACCCAAGAGTATTGCAAAATCATGCGAGGATCAACATTGGGTAAACACCATGAATGAAAGAGCTGGATCAGATTGAAAAAAATGAGACATGGGAACTTGTACCCAAACCATGGAACAAGAATGTGATTAGAACTAAATGGGTATTCAAAAACAAACTGAATGAAAAAGGAGAAGTGACAAGAAACAAGGAAAGGCTAGTATGCAAAGGATACGTGTAAATGGAAGGAATTGATTTTGATGAAACATTTGCACCAGTGGCAAGAATGGAAGAAATAAGGCTATTTCTAGCTTACGTGGCGTACAAGAAGATCAAAGTATTCCAATGGATGTGAAATCAACCTTCCTAAATGGTTTCTTGAATGAAGAGGTATATATTAAACAACTTGATGGATTTTCACTAACTAAAGATAAAGACTATGTGTGCAGTTAAAGAAATATTTGTATGGATTAAAACAAGCTCCCAAAGCTTGGTACAATAGATTATTCATACCTCATTGAGAAAGGATTTAGAAAAGGTGTTGTGGACAACAATCTCTACATCAAGGAAGAAGGATAACATCTTCTCATTGTCATAGTCTATGTAGATGACATATCATATTTGGTGGAGACCATGATAAGATGACATATGAGTTTGTTGACATGATGAAAGAAGAGTTTGAGATGTCAATGCTTGGAGATATTTCATTCTTTCTGGGTTTACAAATCAATCAAACATAGATCAAGGTATATTCATATCCCAAACTAAGTATATCAAGGAAATGTTGAAAAGGTTCATAATGGAAGAATGCAAACCAATTGGTACACCAATGGAAGTTGGGTACAAGCTAATGAGAGAGATGATGACTCACCTAAGGTAGAAAAAACACTATACAGATCCATGATAGGAAGTCTACTTTACTCCACAACATCAAGACCTGATATCATGTAGGTGGTAGGCCTTGTTGGAAGATTTCAAGAAGATCCAAGGGAAACACACCTCAAGGTGGTTAAGAGAATTCTGAGATATCTCATGGGCACACTTGAATATGGATTATGGTACCCTAAAAGTAATGATTTCAACATCAAAGCATATACAAATGTTGATTGGGTAAAATTATTGATGATGACAAGAAGAGTACAAGCGGCAGAGCATTCTTTGTTGGAAATTACTTAGTATCTTGGTTGAGAAAGAAGTAATCATCAGTGGCTCTCTCAACATGTGAAGCAGAGTATATAGCGGCTGCAATGTGTTGTACTCAAGTTCTATGGATGAAGCAGACATTGGAAGATTACAAGGTAAAATTTGAAAATCTAATTCCTTTATTGTGTGATAGCACAAGTGTAATAAATGTCTCTAAAAACCCATGTTCCACTAAAAACCAAGCACATATCCTATCATATATCACTTCTTGAGGGAATAAGTAAATGACAAGAAGATTAGTTTAGAATATGTGAGCACTAAAGAAGAAATTACAGATATAATGACCAAGCCGCTACCAAAGAAACATTTGAACACCTAAGGAATGAATTGGGGGTCATTCCTGATCCCACAAACTAGAGGGTGCAGAAAAAGGAAGGGATCATTCTCAGGTATCATCATCTCTCCTAAAAATAGTACCCAAAGTAAGGGGGAGCTAATATATTAGCTCAAATTTTATCAAAGTATGCATCAACTCAAGGGGAGAATTTTCATAAAACACACTAAGATAGGTGTAAGAGAAGCATAAGCCTAGGGGGAGCTTCTTAAGGTAAGAACATGATGTATCTAGCTTACCAGAATATTCATTTTATGTGGCATAGGTAGCTCTTTTTCATTGTTGTCAAAAGGGGAGAGAAGTTGATGAAAGTTAGAAATCAACTGTTATACTCAAAGGGGGAGAAATGTTGTGATATAAAGGGGAGAGATGATGGAACCAACCAAGTCATATACACAGAGGAGTAAAGATGAAAATAAAAATCAAGTATGCAAGTATTTTTCCATCAAAAGGTTTCTGAAGGTTGGAATATTGTCATCAATGACAAAGGGGATATTTTTGGACCTTTTTCATGAGTCATATGTGTTGTCATTGATGTCAAGCTGGATCAATTGATGTCAAGTTACATTGATGGAAAAAGGAGTGAATTGGTAAAGTGAGCATGTGAAGAAGATGAAGGTTGATTGGTAGTGTCAGCTCACAAAGGCTTCAAGATGATAAAGGATAAGTTCTAAGGGACTTAGTCAATATTTTTTTTAAGCCACCGAGAGGGGAGATAGTTTCCAAAGCCTAGACATATCCGCCAAAGACTTGGAGTAATCTTCGTAGTCTGCACAAAAGCCAGGAATGCTAGAGAATGTCATGGAAGGTAAGTGGTTTCGCACATAAAAGGATAAAGTCACGAAGCTACATGGAGTCAAAGGACTCGAGCTACAAAAGAGATAAGTGAAGCCATGAGAATGCAAAGGAAGAACCGTGAAGGTGAAGGAAAAGTCGCAAGAGTAAGGGAGTTAGAAGAAAATACGTCGATAAAGAGAAAAGTTGCGAAAGAATGGTGGAAGCCATGGAAGAAAAAAAGCCGTAAGAAGAAGAAGAGATAGAGTTGTGGACATGGAACAAGATGCGAAAGGAAAAAGATAAGGAGGATAGTCGTGTGACATTGGGAAAGCCACGAGAAGATAGAAAAGATTCCATGGATAACTAAAAATCCACCAAGGAAGAAGAAATGTTGTTGAACAAAGGCAAGTGCCACAATACAAAGGAGAAAGTCAGAGGAGCTAAGGAAAGTTGCAAAATGATAGAATATGAATTGGAAAAGGTCAAAGGAAATCAAATTGATTCAAACATGTACAAGTGAGAGTTTTGGTTCTCCAAAATTGATGGTGATTCGATTTTCAGGTGATTGCGGATAAGGATACATACGACTTGAACTCCACGAAGAATGAAAAAAATCCATTGTTTTAGTTGCCAACATTTAATGCTCATTGACCTTGTGGAAATGTAGTTGAAATTTTCTATGTGATCTTGAGTTTTAAGGTGAAATAAAATATGGAGAAGGAAACGAATCGCACATCTCTGTCACATGATAAATATAAAAATAGGAAAAAATATTTTGGCAAATGAACTAATAAATTGCTCTAGCAAGTGCATGGAAAATAGTGTAATCAAGCCAAATACAGAAGGAACAAGATATGGAGTTAGTTGTATGCATTTAATGGGCCAAATTCTCAGGTGACCAAGAAGGAAGGTACATGACACACAATTCGAAGTGAAGGAATGGGTCAATTGAATATAGTTCGAACTTGGAACTATTTTGTGGTTTTCAAGTAAGAGAAAGAAACTATCGAGCTAAAGTAGAGCGGCACAAGAATGAATACAATGCAATCTAGCTGAACAAGAGTTGCAGATGAAAAGAGAGAGGAAAGAGGAGAGAATCAATGATGCATTGATTTATCAGATGAGAGAAGCATCAAGAGTGGCAGATTGATTGAGAAAGTAGGATTAAATCAGATGAGCAGAAGAGAGTGAAAATAAGAACACAGATAGAGTCAAGAAAGTGATCATAATTCATTGTATTAGCAATTGTTGTAACTAGATGATCAAAATGTATATAAATCAAGTCTAAGTTGTAGCTTAGCACATTCAGGGAGTTGTAGCTTCCTTGTAGGTGGGTGCCTACAAAAGAAATATCTTGTGATGTGTAATATTCACTAGAGTATTTTTGTTTGTAATATTAGCAGAGGTGTAGGGGTTGGAGCTCCTTGTGGGGTTGGTGCCTCACTAAACAAATCTTGTAAGATGTGTTATATTATTATGAGTCCTTTCTTTGTGTAATATAAGCAATGGTTTTGGTGGGTTTTTCTCCTGAAAGGGTTTCCCATGGTAATTTCTATGTTATGTGTTATTGTGTATGACATATGTGTGATTATTATAATTTTATTTCGTGCATCATTAAAGGGTTTAAAATTGGCATTAATCGAAAATATTTAATCTACACTAATTCACCACCCTCTCAGTGCTTGTGATCTCTAACATTATGGCTATGGGTTGAATGTTTAAGGTTTAGGTTTTAAGGTTAACAACTAAGGGTTTAGGGTTTAGGACTTAAGGTTGAAGGTGTTTTCAACTCACAAAATTTGGCCCCATCCTCATGAGATCCTTACCCATGGTAAACAATAGTCTATTTATGATAGTACCCATTCTTAGAGGTATTTATCAACGTTTACAAATATTAATCTATCACCATGTGGTGATCATCTCTCTAGTGCTTACAAATTTAGGGCCATAGAACCGCTATCTTTAAATTCTTCATGAAACCTTCAATTCATAGAGAAAAATGGATGTTACCAATATGTATAGGATTCACATATCTTTCCAATGCCTATTTTTTTCCTCCTAACTCCTTATGGAGCTCCCAAAATCATCCGAAGAAGTCAAATTTCACCATTAGAGTTTGTTTTCTCGCACCAGAAAACCCGTTGTTGAGAAGATTGTCCTTGAATGAGTAAAACTTTCCTAAATATTCATGAACACTCCCACAAATATCAATAAATAATTCAAAAGGCCCCAAAACCTAAACAATGTTAGGAATACATCGGTGTTCCCGTTTATATATTGTTAGTGAGTAATTATAATGCAAAGATAATATAAATGTTTATTATTACCTCGTGTCTATTTTGGGTTCCTTGTTGTATCTACTTCCTGTTTATTTGGAATATTTGTTTATTGTCCATGGCTATTTAATAGCCAATGTATCATTTGATTTTAGATATTGAAATATATTATTATCGGTGTTTATCTCGTGTAAATTTGCTTATGTGCTTTCATCCGGTATTAGAGCAATTGATTCCAATGAGAGTCCTTAAATATTTTTGTTGAATACAATATTCATAATTTATTAGTGATTTTGTTTTCGACTGTAGAAATTCTTTGAGGCATAATTTTTGTATCAATTTATTACTTGCATCAGATTGGACATTGCATCAGAATGGAATTACGTATCAATTTATTTCTCAAAGCACATCTGATGATGTCGAAGAACCACAAAAACACACCGCTTTGTGTAGAATATGAGTTTAATTCCCAGATTCATCCATTTTTAGCGTCAATGTCCATTTGTTCTACATCATGTCTCCTCCACGATATGCTCTCGTATTTTCCATCAAGTTTGTCCTTTTTTAATATCATTGCACTTGATATTAGTGCCTTCATATTCACTTCATTGCAAATCTTACTTACCATGAAATAAAGAAATTAATAGATTTTTGCTTGTGCGCGTTCCCAGAAGATTGAGCTCCAGTTTAGGAATTATATGTTGGCATTTATATGACCTTCAATCATTCATTTTAGATCATTAGGTTGAGACTTACCTTGGCTTGATCCCAGGTCCGGTGCCAGAACGATGATTGTATAACTCGGATCCATGTGCATCACCGATTTATTTCCTCACCTCTATGCTAGGTGGATCAAACATGGTGGAATCATTTACATGTTGTCTCGAACCAGCATAGAACATGTCAAATATTTTAATATTGGATTGATCACTATATGGTATACACACTTGTCGGGCTTCCTCATATGTTCGGATAAATAGTCTATTTGCGTGACTAAGTTCACCATGAGCATCGATTAGCTATAAGTCTCCACCAAAATCTCACAAAGCACTTTTCCCATATGAGGTTGTATAAAAATTTTAAAATACTATTTTATTGTCAAAATATTTATTATATTGTGGTGAAATCATAGTGCTGGTCATTTATATTATTGTAAAGGTTAAGTCTAGATACTTAGAACAATCCAATCTTTAATTGGATTAGTTATTAAAAACATTAGTGTCATTTATAGTATTCCTTATATAGGTTCATTAAGGTTATCATAAGTCCAATTTGGAATTCTTTTTGTCATTAGTCTAAGCCGTAGTCAAAAAATTATGTCATCAAAGTTGGTGTTCAATAGAGTCATTGTCATTTCATGTCATTATGAGTTGAATTCAAAAGCATGTAAAAAAAAAAAAAAAAATCCTCACTTTTCAATAATTTGACGTATTTTCGCATGCATGAGATGTCCAAATTGTGGAGGTTATTTTTTAAGCTTCATGATCACATCTAGCTGAGTTAGCAACATGTCACTAGAGGATGGAGGCATCGGAGGTTGGAGGTCAATTAGTGACCTCTCATCCATTTGCGCAGCGGGCCACACATCTATTGTGGTGACATGTTTTTAGTTTGCATTTTTCAAGTGTGATTTTTCATAATAATGTGTTATGGAACTTCACACGGGGGGGAAATGACACACAATGTTACAAACAATGCCTATATTCTTTCACAAAATAGATATTGCTTGTATAATTTAAACCCTAAAAGCTTGAAGGTTGAATGCTAAAATCCTAAAAAATACTGTGTACTAACTTGATTAGAATCAAAAAAACTTTCTAAACCATGACAAATGGAGTTGTGAGACTAGTTCCATAAGGTGTAGAGTGACCCTAACATCTTATATTTAATAAAATAAATTTAAAGTATAAGAAATAATAAAATATAAATAAAAAGAAAAACTTAAACTTATACCACATAAGAAATAGGAACGCGAACGCGTTATAACGTGAGTGTGTTATAACGTGCTCGCATTTTTGCACACTCGTATTTCATCTTGTTGGGGTTTGGAATACCCAATTCAAAGGCTTGGATTTGCCTTGGATTTCCAAACCAGAGGTTTGGACTGTGTTCTACGTGATTAAAACCGTGTTTAACAAAAAACATCAAAATTTCATGTGTGCACCCCAATATCTCATGCATTAAAACATAATATTCAAAAATAAATTATACTACGATGTCAAGCTCGATTTTACCTTGATGATGATATAATTATTTCTAAAATCCGATTAGTTTAAGGCTTTCATCCATAATTTCTTTTACTAGTGCCTTGTTTTCTTGCAAAACCTATGCATACGTTTTGGTGCACAATTTATGATTTTTTCATCCAATTTTTTTTTTTTTCTAAACTCCATTCTACACGCACTAAAAAAACTAAAAAATGACTTTTTTTTAAACTTATGGGGGTGCACACACAAATATTTCATTTTCGAGATATGTGCACTTTGAAAATTAATTTAAAAAATTATATATTTATCCAAAAATTATGAAAAATTAGTGGGACCTTATATATGGTCTTAGCTAACTTTCTACTAAAGGTATTTGAAAAAAAATTATATAACTCAAAAAATGGGGGCGCATACACAATAGGTTCTTATCTTTTTTACACAAAAATAGACATACTTTGTGTGCGCACCACATTTGACCCTCTTAATCTCAACCATTTTCAAAATAAATAGTAGTTTAGAAACTAGATTTCGAGTTCTACGGTACTTATTCTCATCACTTTGTCAAATTTTGAGCATAGGCATGCTTGAATTATTGAATGAAATTCGGAGTTTCACTTATTTCAAGAAAAGGTGTCCCTTTTGACCCCCTTTTGCCCCCATTTCAATGCACTTACGATGTTAAGTGATCTACCCATTGATTAAGAAAATATAGGATTTATAGATTCCTAAATCTAATTATAATGTAGTAGTAAATGAATGAGAAATTAAGTACAAAATAGATCCAAACAAATAAGTAATTAAGATTTAAAACCCTAAGTGTAAATGAAGAGGAGAAAAAATACTTAGCTGATTTGTAAATAATCCTGGACTATGCTGAAGTGATGAACTGATGAACAGAGAGGGAAAACTATCACACAAAGCCTTAGAAAAATGTAGTTGTTCCGAATATGCTAGGACTAGGGCGCATATGGAGGGTCAAGTGTACAGGGCACCTTAAACCTATTTTGGGCGCATGTGACTACTCAGGACCTTAGAAAACTAGATTTGTAAGGTCACACGATGTTCATTGTCCTTTGCTTCTTGTCGCTAGTATGTCACACCAAGCTTGAAGATGTCGCTAGTAACCTACGATAAATAAATGACCTGCAAAACCCTTAAAAGTGCATCAAATCCCAAAAATAAAATAATGCAAATGAGGGGTCAAATTTTCCTCTCAGTTGTTAAATGAGTGATCTTACGACTAAGCGATGCACTACATTTTAGACCAAATGTAGTTCTATTTGTTTGTGTGAAAAATTATGCCCTAAGTGGTTCTCGTGTGTGTTGTATTTGATAGCAAGCAAGGAGCTAGATGTGAGAAATGTATAGATGTTCCTTCCTCCTATGTGTGTATGTAGAAGAATCAGTCCCTTGACCTTGTGTGTGGATGTTAGATGGATGCTTGAATACTCTTGATAATGTCCTTTGAATGCAACCTTAGGTGGTGATAGCTAATGCTTAGTTCTTGGTCCTTTATTATGATCACATAACTTTATATTTATATGATTCCTTGTTTAAATTTCATAATTAACCCCAAAAGTCCAATACCAAAAAGATAAGATGCCCAAATGGCTAGAAAGGACCCAAAAGATGTGAACAAAGTAAAAGAGGTCAAGGGCGCCCAGAGGGGATGGGGGTGCCTGGTGCTGGCATCCTAGTTGGGCACTAGTGTCTAAGATGAGAAATGTCAAAGAATGAAAATACATGATGGGCTAGAAAGAGTGTAAGATCAACAATAGAATTAGAAAGCAAGAAAATATGGCCAAAGACATGGGTTAATTAGTACTTTTCTTACTTAGGAATCATATGAATAGTAGTATGTGATCAGGACTAGATAGATACCCAAAGTGTGATTTAGTGTCTACATTTTCCCCACTTTATGTTGTTGAGAAAAGCTCATGATAACATAAAGTAGATAAGAGATGTGTACTTGATAACCATGTAGATTGATGGAAAAAAGCATGCCGAGAGACAAGGAAAAGTGTGGAGTGATAAAAAAATGTGAAGTATGGAAAATAAGAAGAGGAAGTGAAAAAGTGATGATAATGATGACCCTAGGGTGAGAGGACATGTGCGTATGTGTAGTGATTGTACCTATTGTTTTTGTTGATGTCTAATGTGATTGATTTGTGATGTGATGTTGTTGATGTGGTGTTTATGATGTGACTACTACTTCCCATAAGGATGGACTACAAAAGAGAAGAATAAACAAGTAGTCAAATATGTGTGTATATGATCAAAATGAGTAAAAAGTATGTAAAAAATATGTGAAAATGTAAAAAAGGAACATGTGCACCTGATCCATGATGAGTAAAAATGTAGAAAGGATCATGTAGATGATGTAGAAGAATGAGTTTTTGGGCGATCTCATGCCAGTTTTGAGACATTTTTTGGGTGATCTCAAGACATGGAAGAAGTGTAGGGAGAAAAAATTGGTGTCATCCTCCAACCTTTAACTACTTCCCAAATGTGAACACCATTATAGATGGTGTGTAAAAATCCAATCCATTTCAAACAATTCCGATCCAATGCGAAAGTAGAAAATGTTGTGTAGTGCATGCATGTTGAGTGTTGTGTAAGAACTGTGTCCTATAAAATTTGTTGTGTGAAGTGTTGTAGACATGTTGAACTTAAAAATGTTTTGTAACTTCCCCCTAGTCATGGCATCCATGAAGGGTTAGGGGCACCCAGGCTACTTTCTAGGTCTGGATGTTGGTTTCTATGTTGTGGTAAGGACCCAAGTCAGGATTTGGGCCATTGTTGTGACTGATGACTGTGTTGTACCAATACTGAACTATGTTGTGTGATGATTTTAGAATTTTGTATGGGGTGATTGATTCACCCAAATGATGCCCCCTCATTTGGGGTATATGCGACATCCCTGAGGAGTATGCGGCCCAAAGAAGGATTGACCAATGTGCTAAAATTGATGCCTACAGGGGGAGGAAGTGTGCTTGGTAGAAACCAAGGCACACACAAAACAAAATGGATAGGATACAAGTGTTAGTACAAGAAAGATAAACACACATGTAAAATATAATGTATAAGATAAGCACGCAAAAATATAGTGTAAATGTGTAAGAAGACAAAGTAGACCGCAAAAAGGGTTTCAAACATGGGACATCACTCATGATGTCACAAGAAAATCAAGGCCATAATGGCCTTAAGCAATATAAAATCGAGAGAACAAAAAGAAAACATGGGAAAATCCCAAAAAAATGACAAACAAAAACATGCAAAAAATAAACAATGTAATAGAAACCATGAAGCAAATAGACCTGCAAGATAAAATGTTACACATGAAGCACCCATTAGCATGTTAGAAAGATAAAATTATGTCAAAGCATGTATAATCGATATATAATAGTAATGTGCTTATGAAAAATGAAACAATAACACATGTAGTGTATATGAAAGTGGATGCCCCCAAGAGCCTCTATGGGACTAGTAAGAGGTACTATACTAAGCATCCATGTTGCATGTATCGATCTATAGAATATTTGATCACAACTAGAAAGCAAGTGAATGCACATGTGTATATGAAAAATAATGACATGATAATATATGTATCTATACTATGTGTAAAAAGTGTACATGTAAGCATAAAAACAAGAGTAAATGTGACCAAGATATGTAATATGTTGTGGATGAGATGAATGGAATGCAATGTGAATGATAGGAGTCATGTGCCCCCAGTGAATGTGAATGAGTATGCATGTGATGAGGTTCATTTATACATGCCCCCTCAATAGTCAAGAATGAACCATATAACAAGAGTGTGTCATCGGGAAATGGTTTGAATTGTGTGCACTAGAAAGATGTGATCGATAAAGTGTAGAGATAGAGAGAGTGTGAGTGAGTGAATGTGAGTGTGGTGAGGTCCATTTGAGATGTAGACCCTCGGCATTAAGTATATACCATGGAACTAGAGTGTGCATCATAGGGTAATGACCACAACGTGTAGAAGTAGATGCCAGAAAGATATGTCATGAATGCGTAGAGTAGATGTTGTGTAGAAAGAGATGAATGTGCGATGAAATGTGAAGTGTGTAGTGTGTAATGTGTAGTATTGTAGAGTGTGATGTGTAGTGTGTAAGTGTGTGTGTGAGTGTGTAATCTGTAATGTGTGAGTGTGTGAGGTCATGTCTATAGGATTCCCTCAATAGTCAATGTGTGAACATAGCACGAGAGTGTCATCGGGTAATGATGATACAAGTGTATCAAGTGGTTTGTATTGATGCTTAGGAGATATTAGACATTAAGTGCAAAGCATCAAGTGCATATGGATGATAGAGAAATTTAATATCGATGCAAGGGGGAAAGATATGATGCCCCCAAGTGTAATGATGGATATCTAGTCGATGATGCTAAGTGATCAATGTAAGGAGTAGTTTCCTTGACAAAATTAATTGGATGTTGAAGTGGTGATGGCTTAGAGCCTCGAGTGGTTGAAGTCAAAAGAGGCTAGCTAGAGTTTTTTTGTTGTATATAATGTAGCAGTGGTTTCTTGTTTGGTAACACTGTATGTATAAGACTTGAGAGGAGGAGATGTTGGTTTCTTTGTTTGACTTGGTAATGTGCATAAATGACTCAAGTAGGAGGAGGTAATGAAAAATGACCTTGAGAGGTGGTTTTTAGTCAGAGTGGGTTGAATAGGCGGTGCTTGACTAGTGAAGAAGACATATTAGAAGTGATGGCATGATGTTCATGAGACATAGAAGGAGAAGATTTAGGAGCCCATTTAGATGTAGCATTTGTAGATGGGCATGCAACAAAATGTTGTGCAGTGAATGAGATAAATCCTTGACGCTCAAGATGTTTGATTCTTCATTGTAAAGCATAGCATTCATTGTCATTATGTCCATTGATTCATGATAAGCACAAAATGGAGACCTTGATATTTGATCAAGATGATAAGGAGGATAGTAATGAGTAGTTGGAAAACTGATCAATTGATGAATAAGGAGCTCAAGTAAGAATATCATGTTTCTTAGCATTGTGATCAAACATGAGAGGCTCCGGTAATGGAAAGACTTGAGGCTCACTTGATATGAGCACATGTAGAAGACATAGAATGAGGATGAGAAGAAGAACTAACATGAGCTTGAGAAGCATCCTTAAGATGTTAGATTTCAGATTTTAGAGATGTAATCATGGATTCCATAGCCTAAAATTTATCTTGAAATAAATAATGTAAATCTTGAATTGACTCGAAGATGGGTTGATTGGATGGAGGAATAGGACAAATAGACGATGAAAAATAGCACTCACTTGAGTGGGTGGCATATCTATAGGGATATACATGGTGTCTAGGATTTTTGAAGAACCTCTTTGCAAGGTACATGCATTTGAAGTAATTGAGACAAAGAGATTTGACAAACCTTAGGAGCCATGATAGAGAAGATGATATGCCAAAGAAGGATCCAAAAGATTGATCACGAGTGGGGTTCACCAAATGATTAAGAAAAATAGAATTTATAGATGCCTAAATCTAATTGCAATGTAGCAGTAAATGAATAAGCAATTAAGTACAAAATAGACCCAAACAAATAAGCAATTAATATTTAAACCCTAAGTGCAAATGAAGAGGATAAATGACTTAGCTGATTCAAAATAATCCTAGACTATGCTAAAGTGACAAACTAATGAACAGAGATGGAAAATTTTCATACCAAGCCTTAGAAAAATGTAGGGGTGCTAGAATATGTTGGACTAGGGCATGTATAAGGGTCGGGTCGGGGCACCTTATACCCATTATGGGTGTCTGTGACTAATTAGGACCTCAGAAAACTATATTCACAGGGTCACTCGATGTTCATTGTCCTTTGCTTCTTGTCACTAATATATTGCACCAAGTCCACAGATGTCATTGGTAACCTACAATAAAGAAATGACCTATAAAACCCTCAAAAGTGCATCAAATCCCAAAAATAAAATAATTCAAATGAGGGGTTCTAATTTTCCTCAACTATCAAATGAGTGATCTTATGACTGAGCGTTGCACTACATTTCAAACCCAATGTAGTTCTATGTATGTGTGTGTGTGGAATCATGCCCTAGGTGGCTCTCATGTGTGTTACACTTGCTAGCGAGCAAGTAGCTAGATGTAAGCAATATAAATAGAATTGTGCATGGAAGAATGAACTTATCCTCCTATGAAGTGTATGTAGAAGAATCAGTCCCTTGCCCTTGTGTTTGGATGATAGATGGATGCTTGAATGCTCTTTATAATGTCCTTTGAATGCAACCTTAGGTGGTGATAGTTAATGGTTAGTGCTTGGTACCTTTATTATGATCACATAACTTTATATTTATATGATTCCCTTGTTTTAATTTTTAATTAACCCCAAAAATGTCGACTACCAAAAAGATAAGATGCCCAAATGGCTAGAAAGGACCCAAAATATGTGAACAAAGTACAAAGAGGTCAGGGGCACCTAGAGGGGATGAGGGTGACTGGCGCTCTTGTCCTGGCTGGGCACTAGTGTCCAGGATGAGAAATGTCAAAGTATGAAAAGATAGACTGGGCTAGAAAGAGTGTAAGATTAACAATAGAATCAGAAAGTAAGCAAATATGGCCAAAGACATGGGTTAATTATTACTTTTATTACTTAGGAATCATATGAATAGTAGTATGCAATCAAGACTAGATAGATACCCAAAGCATGTGATATAGTGTCTACACCCATAAGTTTTTGAGTCCTTATGTTTTATAGGTGTTTGAATTTGTTGTCATCATGAAAAGTATGTTAGTATCTATCAAGGTGTTTGAGATGGTGTCATGGTCCTGAAGTTTTCATCATGATGTTAGGTGGTCTAAATCTTGTGATTAGTTTAAATTCTAGTTGAAATTAAAAGTTTAAGGTCTCTAAAAGTATCCTCAAAAATTTTTTTGGGTCCATGAGCTTGTTCTATGTTTTTCAAAAATGTTTTTGTGGTCATCTTAGTTGTTCAAGCAAAAAAAAATTGTATGGATAGTCAAATTTCTTATATTTTATGCAATCAAGTACTCAAATCAATATTGTCATTATCGAGGTGCAGTAAAGAAGGTCTATGCTTTATCCTAATGTGTTCATCATCAAAAAGAAATGGTCCAACCTATGCAAGTGCTAATGATAAAGTCCATGAAGTGTCTTGATCTGGGAATGAAGTCGTTTCAAAGATGTTATAGCTTTTCATGAGGATTTTTAGCTCCATTATACCCTAAAGATGTTGTCATGTGTATGAAAGATTGAAACGTGTTTGTTGATCATAAGGTCAAGATACGAGTGTGTCATGAAATTTCTAAGTACTCTTGTTGAATTAAAAATCTCTAAGTATATGGTTCACATAAGAAGATGTTCTACATCCATAGGTTGAGTTTGTTGTGAGTCCAAAAGTAGAAATTCTCTATCAAAATAGTCATTGTCTTATATTTGATCATATCTAGACAAAAATGATTTCAATGCAAGATCAAAAGTCGAATCATGTACATGAGAAGTATATGACTGAAATTTATTTATGTTTTGATATGGGCCTATTGTGAAGGTTGTGAGTGTTTGTAAGCCTTGGAGAAATCATGTTTTTATTTTACATGTATGAAATTGTGTTAAATGTTGGTATCTATGGTTTTTTCCTTTCTCTATTTACATGAGAAATTTGGTTCATTTGGTATGGTTTTGATATGAAGAATGAAGTTGTCAATTCATCTTGAAGGAAGCTTAAGGGTTTTTGTTGTCATCATCCTAGAGTGTATACTGATGTGTGTCATCCTCATATGTTATAAGTCGATATGAATATTCGAGTTTGTTAAGTTGTATCAAATCATGGTTGTCGATAGGGTGTATCGAGGTCTATTCACTATATTTGTGTCCATGTTTCACTGTATAAATTCTAATTGCCTTGAAAAAACATGGTTTAAGTTTAGGGTCAAATTCATGAGTCATGTTCTAGTGAGATGATTACCTAGGTCCAGGTTTGAACACAAAATTGGTGTTTTTATAGAGATTTCATGGCCCTATAGACTATGAAAATGATATCCTATAGTTTTTTAGAAGGCTATGATTTGAATATGGTCAAGATCTTCAACAATTCTATGAAATTATGAAAAAAAGATGTTACAGGACTCGAGTTGTTGAATAAAGATGAAAGGAGATGGAGTGAGCTACAAGTTGAGGGATTCGAGAGGACTAAAAGGGAGTACTTATAGGTGTGCATGTTTAGAAGTACGGTGTGAGGACTAAGCATCTGGGAATGATGTCTTGCATGGAAGAAGAGGTTAAAGTTGTCAAGGGTTTGAATGGTGTGTACATTGTATGCACAAAGTGATTGTGATAAGACAAGTGATGGTGTAAAATACTAGCCACATGACTATATTAGACCATTTGAGCCTAAATAAGGGTCTTTTACGGGGGATGCACGGGTTTGACCTCCTAAAGTGAGTATAAGGTTTCAAAGAAATAGTATTTGTGGTGCTTGAAGAAGTTTACAAGGTCTAAGAAGACTAGTTATCTCTGTAAGAAGGTGTCAAGGTGGCTTATACGAGATTTTAAGACCAAAATGAAATGTCAAAGATACTGATGTGTGTTGTTTTTAATGACAATGAAGTATGTGATATGTCATACATCAAGCTATTCCATTGAGAGCTCCTCTTTTTGTGATTTGAGTGAAATGGTAAGATGAGAAGTTGCTCATATGGTTGAGAAGGACATATAGGTATAGGTTTCTCGGTGCTCATCCAAGTTTTAAGCTCTAAAGAATTGGTGAATTGGTGTTTAAATCTAAGATATGCCTTTGCACAATACCTTACGAAGATAATTTTATTTATGATTATATTCCTAAGGTTTAAGCTCTTAGTACAGATATGTAATTAAACATTGTTGGTATGATGGTCCATGAGGTGAGTCTCAAGATGGAATAAGTAATGTAAATCCAGTATATCACATTTTGGTGTCACGAAATCAATGAATTGGTGTCAAATTATTATGAATGTGTATCAAGAATATATATCCTTGTGAATCCTAGCTTGAAAGGTTAGTATGTCATGATTTTGGTCCACACAAGTACAACCTGAGATGGTTCAAGGTTGAAATGCCTTCGAGACATAATATCAAGTTTATGTCTTGAAACATAGAAGTGTAGGGTCTGAAATGGCTATGTAAGATAGTTAATTCCAAGGTTATGTTTGTGTTTCATAAGTTAAGATCATGATAAGTTAGAAAACATAGCAATTAGGAATGTGAAAAGAGAAAAATGAAGGCATGGGTCTATAGGAGAGTTTTGAGGCAAGGGGAATTAGTTTGGTCATGGTGTAAGTATCTTAGGGGCTCTAAGGTGTCTAGATAATGAGAAAAGGTAGAATGGATGATGAGTTGCTAGAATAAACAAGTTTTATCAATCACACAAGTGAAATAACATGTTTTAAGGTTGTAAGGTCTCTAAAGGTGTTTTAGGGATGTGAAGTTTGTTATAACCCATATTTCATCACTTATAATCAAGGTATGAAGCTCAACATTTACATTGTTAGTTAGATATGAGGTGTATGATCCCGGGGGCATAAGGAGTCGTGTCATGCTAAGTATGGGGTTATAGAGCATGGTAAATTTTGGCCAAAATGTACTCAAGATGATGTTTAGGGACAATGGTCTTAGAATGTGATAGCCTTGAAGAAAAAATGATGTCTTCTTGAGCATGGTACAGTCCTAAGAAGTGATGTCAAACATGAATAAAGTCTTGTAGGACTATCAGCTTAGGGGGATATTTTTTGAGGATCTTGTCATTTCCATGGATCTTCACATGTTGCTGAAGGATTCAAAGAGAAAAATTATATTCCCAGGGGGGAGCTTTATGAGTCAAGTAAGCCAAGTTTTTTTTTTTGTTTCCATTGTGTTTAGTCATGTGTTGTCATTTTACATGTAGATTCATCATTGTATCCTTTTTCATAGATGTAAAATGGGGAGAGAAACATCAAAAACATGGAAATGAGTCATGTAGGTGTGTGGTCTTGTTGGTTGTCATCAATGTTTCTAAGGTGGTTGCCATCAATGACAAAGGGGGAGATTGTTGTCCATTTTTTGTATGTGTTTTCATTCATATTAATTCCATTGATAAAAAATGGTGTCATGAGGTCATATGAGTTTCCATGAGGTATCATTCAGATATCAATCATGAAGGTTGATTAGTAGTGTCCATGTTTGGTGAGTTCTAAGAGGTCATGGTGCATGGTCTAGTGTGCTAAGTCATGGTTTGAGTCCTCCTAAGGTGGTTGAAGGATTTCATGATGTAAAACATGGTTGGTATGATGTTTCATGAGTGTATAAGGGTGTGCATGAGGTCGATAAAGTCAGTTCATGGTTTGTTAGTGTTGAGTCAGGTCATTCTAGGCCTAATCCTAGCCCTGGAGCATTCAAAATGAGTTAGATTCATGAGTTTTGGAGCTAATCAGTCATGGCCAAGCATGGTGGTGGTGGTAGTCTGCCTAAGGTGTATCATGCATTTTAAGTCATAACTCGAGGTATAATGCATGTTTGAGGTCCTTGGGAAGTAAACAGTGAGAAACAAGTAAGTAAGCACATGTAAATGAGATTGGATGGAGAGTTTCAGATGAAGTTGGAATATGAGGTGAGTTTGGAAAGTTATAGGATTTTATCATGATGCTTCATGACAATTTTAAGGTCAAAGCGAAGAATATTTTGAAGATATGCAAGTTTTGACAAAATCGGGTAAGTTACAGTGTGATTTTAAGGCAAAAGTGGACCTTCTGATGCTCGTTGTGAATTGTATGATTTACATGGGTACCTAAGATATTTTGCATATATTCTTAGGTAAATTATTAAGGTTTCAAAAAATAATGAGGTGGTTTTATCATCATGTTTTTATGAATCGTTAACAAGGTAAAGTGGTTTGAAACCCTAAGCTAAACCCTAGCTAAGAGTGACTTAGAGAAGAAGAGGTATAGTGAGCCTATTTTTATTGGTTTTGAAAAATTTATGATTGGATTTTGTAGATGACTCTTCCATATTTCCATAAAGGTATATTAGAGCATGTGATAGTATGTGGGCCCCACCTAAAAATGTTTTTTTATGAAGAACTTCAGTTTTGAAGAAGTTTCCCAAAGAAGGTAAAGATTAAATTGACATTGTTTGTATACCTTGATTTTTATATATGTATATGAAGGTTTTAGATCATGGTGGTGATTCTAAATGGTAAAGTATGCCCTATTTATGAAGACTGGTTTTTGGGGCAATTTGGAGCAACTTGTGGTAAAATTAAGATTTTAGGAGATACTAAGGGAGTTAGATTTGTTAAAGTTTTTTTGTGATCTGGTTCAGATATATTTCCATTGGTATATCAATTTTTTTTTTATATGATATGGTATGAAAATGTTATGACCTATTCTTTGAGGGTCAAATTTGGAGGATGTTTGATCTAGTAGGGTATTAAGTGGATTCATAAGGTAAAGTGATGATTTTGAGTTGTTAATGTTTTGTGAAGGTTTCTAAGTGCTTAGAAATCATTTCTAAGTGCGTTCCATGTTTTTTAAAGTGTGGAAGTGATTTTTGGAGTGATGAAGCAAGTTGAGCCCATGTTCACTTCTTAAGTCTAGAAGGCTTAAAAAGTAGTATGCAGAGATTGGATTGGTTGAAGGCCTTCCACTTGGAGTTGGAAGGAGTTATAATATGTTCTAGAAATATTATTTAGAGGTATTTCCATCGATGTATGACTTGTTTCTTGGTGAGTTTATTTTATGTGTCTTTCAAGTTAGTTTGTGGAGAAGAAGGTAGCTTCTTTTTTAGGACAAGTTTTCTCAGGTTGAAAGATTGAGTTGGTTGAGGCATGAAATGGATTAGTTGATACTTTCTATCAATTGGAGAGTGAAGAGGGATGAATTTTTTTCCTATTTAAGGCCTTTGGAGGTCTTGTAAGTGGTAAAAAGGGTACAAACTAGTTGATTTTTAAAATGTATTTTTGGGTAATTATATTTTGGTGAAGAGGAAAGTTGTTATGGTTTGAACCTATGGATTTTTCATGAGACATAATTTGCATAAAAGTGATTTACAAGTCATTTGGATCCATATATTGGCTACATTCCATAATTTAGTGAATTTGGAGTGGTCTAGAATCCCAAATATAAATATAGGGTGTTGGAAACAACTATTTGGTGAAGGATATGAGCCTTTTTGCTTATATTATGATTTATTTGATTGGTCCAGAAAATGTACAACCATGGATGATGGTTATATGTCATATTACACATATTTGATGAATTATGGATCTTTAATAATCATATTTTTGGTGTTAGTGGATTTTACTCATCCTAGTGATGGGGTTTTGAGCCTATTTTGTGCAAGATGAATGGTTTTGGGAATGGCTGACCTATATGGTTCATATGTGAAAATTGTAATGAATTTTTGGTATGTTTTTATTATTCATTGTTTAATAAAAATATTTATGACAGACCTCCTTTGTGATTGAATCAAGAGAAAGCTTATAAAAACAATATTTTGGGTTCATTTTGAACTAGTCTGTGAGAGGGAAAAGTGTGACCTACCTAAGATTGTGAAAGAGATTCTAATGCATGATTTCAGATATTATGATGTTTGTGACAGGTTGAAGGCTGATTGATATCATGTAAGAAAGGGTTTAGATCCAAGACAAGTTGAGAAAGAAGAAGATAGAGCGAGTTAGAGGAATGAGGGTTTGAAGAAAGAGTTGTGAGTTAAATTAGTGATCTCCATCAGTTGTGGCAAAAAAAAAAAAATAGAGATCATCATCTTTAGGTGGCTGAGTTGGTGCTTAGTCATATTAGGGGGTTGTATCCTCCTTGTGGAGTGGGTGCTTCACTAAATTAGGGGTTGGTGCTCCTTGTAGGGTTGGTGCTCTACTAAACTAGGGGTTGGTGCTCCTTGTGGGGTTGGTGCCTCACTAAATTTGAAACATGGAAATATAATGTTTGTGTTTTAGTGGGTTTTCTTCCCCTTGATGGTTTCCCACTTATATTTGGTGTTCATGTGTACTCTCTTGCTCTTGCTCTTGTGTATGGTTGTTTCTATGCTTAAGTAAACACACATATGGTTCATGGTTGATTAAATGGTTATATAAATGATAATGAATGATAAATGGTAAATGGAATGAAATTTTTGTAGGACTTATTCACCCCCTCTCATTCCATTGTTATTCCAACATAAATATGTAATGTCAACAAGTTAGTAAAGACCACAATATACATCATAATCTAAACATCATTTACCTTAATAATAATCAACATAGTATGATAGTCTAAATACTAATATGATAGCTCAAAATAGAATTCAATGGAATCCAAAATACGAGTGTCAAAAAGAGGTGGGCACTACACTTTATGCACATCATGTGATTTTTATGTAACAACAATATTCTATGAAATTTTCAAAAGTTTGCTAATATTCATTTTACTTTTTTGACTCTATGATATTTAAAAATAATTAAGTTTCCTGAAATGATCGAGTTTCCATCCTCATATTGTGAGACATAAAAATTATCATCAATTTTTGGGATTTTCTACATTAACTATGATAAATACACAAATTATTGGTTTAATAGATGAATAAATATGAACACAACATGAGTTATGCCAAATGTAGGGTGTCATAACATCAAAAAGAAGTTATAGTTCTTTCTACTATACCGATAATCCCCACGATATTTTTCAATAATTATTAGAGTTGATAATAATTATGTTGTAGATCACATAGATTTAATGGTGTATTGTTATAAGAATAAAAGTGATGATGAATTTTAGTATGTTACTTTGAATTTAAATGCAATGAAACACATTAACCAACTATGACTTGAATAATTCCAAGATAGAGTACTTTGTTTTTGGTTTGAGTCTGAAACTAATGGTGTTAATCCTTTCCCAAGTAATCAATTAGGTACCATATTTAATTTTCATTGAGGATAAATTTATAATTTTCCTCCATGTTTGATTATTCTAATGTTGTAATTATTAGTGCAAGGTAAAATCAAGCTAAAAATAAGCACTTTTATCAAGAACCTCTAATTGATTAAGCTGTGGGGATAACGGGAAATCAAGATCAATATATGACCTATAAAAATGATTAGTCAAAGGTACTTCATATACTATGGGTTCCTATATTGGATTATTCATGATTTTCTTATGACATAAGTTTGTTCAAGTAATTTTTATCTATTAAACATTTAAATACTAAGTTCATATATGCATTTATGCAAATTTTATGCTAAGTTTGTTGATTGTTTTATATGTAGTCTTTCAAAAGGGAATCTATGCATGACTAAGTTGTAATGATAAGCTACATGGAAGAACATCCAATGATCTCAAAAATGTTATTTACATAGGCCATTAAAAAAATCCAATGGACCATGAATACCATGTTATAAACAAATATAAGTTCCATGGAAAACTTGATACTAGAGAACTTCTAAAATTACACCACTTGTGGATCGGTACCAACTCTCCACATAAGTCTACAAAACATCGCATAAAATCATAATTTCTATACATTATTAGAGTTTCTATATTTAGGAATGTATTAATTATGTGTGGAATCAAATATCTAAAAAAATTTCAAATATATATCTCAAATCCACCTAGAAAAAGAAGATTCTACACACAAAATATAATCCATGAATATTATAAAAAAGAAAATGGCATTCAACTACTAGATCAACTCTGATACCATGTAAGAGTTGTCCACATTGAGGATTGTGATTAGATAGGATCAAATACACAAAGGAAAATCATGTGGAGTTGTGAGATCCAAAAACACTCGAGGAAGAAAAACTCTTCGTTCGTTCATTCATAGATAAGCCCATTAGCCAAAATATGCATGGGAGGTTACGTTATATAGTGAGAAATTATGTCACCCAAAAAGTTAACGATCTCGACTCACAATTAGAAAATGACTTAAAGTACTTCCCCTAATAACCTATTATTAACCTATACAAATTAATTAGATTGTGTAAGTAAAACCATATAATGGGGAAAACCCTACACTAACAAAGAGGACGAGGTCAAAAAAATTAACATAATATTACACTAATCAAAAATTTATTAGAGAGTGGAATCTTTCCATTAGGATGTCAAACCCCTTGGTATTGTGAATCCAAAAAAGAGCAAAAAAGGTTGAATAAACAAAAACACTCATCCCATAATGTAACCAACCAATTTGTTAGTAAGCATTCATATCCCCGATTTTAAAACTGAAAATAGACACAAATGAGGTTAGAAGTGATGAAATTATCATATTTGAGGATGCCCAAGCAGCTTTAAAAGTTGCATATCCAGTGACGACAAAAACCCCAAAATGAAGGATCCTAATTCCCAAACTAGGTCATTTGGGGTGTAGAAATGCCTAGAAATGTGCATATTCGGCTCCTTTACAATTTCTCTTGTTTGGATGGTCCAAACACACATAAAACACATAAAACTCATATTTTATTTATGCCGAGCTAAACCTTGAAGTGCAATCTGCACAAATATTCCCAAATCTGAAAAATACTTCTCCCGAATCAACGACTAAAAATTACAACCCAATTATGAACCCCAGATGGATCCACCTCACAAAACTGAGGAGTTTTGATTCCTTAATCTCTGAAACTTTGTGGGTTTTCATCCCCAATGTTTCCTCTTCTTGAGGTCTTTATCCTTGGGATATTTTTGGATGCACGATCTCAAAGCTCCATATGCAATTTCATATTTTCTTTGATAAAAGACCCCCATCTTTCCTTGGCGACTTGCATATATAACTGAAAAGGGCATAAATCCCTATAAAGGAGTCCCCAAGCTAGTCGACCAAGTCTAAAGGGGTACTTTTTTATGTTTTTAAGTTGTCTCCCCTTCATTAAGTCAATTTCTCCCCTTGGGAGATAAAGTACCACAAGTTACCTTTTTCTTTATATTATTAACACTAATAAAATAACTAAAGTGCTATTAAAATACACTTTTCAAATTTTCAATTTTAATTAATTTATTAGCGTATGTTTCCCTTCTTCTCCATTCCTTAGCCATCGGAAACAGAATAGGCTAAGGACCTTCATCTTCGCTAAGCTTGAGAAGGGGACATTACAGTCCTCCCTCCCCAAGATTGCTTGTCCTCAAGCAATTGCAAATTTGGGTTGTCCCAAAATGTTTTCACTCTCCCATGTAGCATCCTCATATGGCAAATCCTTCCAACAAACCAAGTATTCTCTTATCACCTTATTCCTCAACTTCCTTTCATGTTCCTCCATTATGGATTCTAGAACCAAAATGAGCTTACCCTCATCATCCATGGGAGGAAAGACCGAGAGATGGAACTATATATTGTCCAAGTGTGTTTTTAAGGCACAAAACATGGAACACATTATGAATCTTATTATATTCTGGAAACTCTAGCTTATATGTTACTTCCCCCACTCTTTTTAGCACTTTAAAAGGCCCATAAAACATGGTTTGAGCTTCTCCTTGCCACTTTGCTTGATGGAAGATTGTCTATAAGTTTATAGCCTAAAATAGACCATGTTACCCACCTATAAACTCCTCTCAACATGTTGTTAATCATCGTAGTTTTTCTGCTAATTTTGATCATGTTGGATATTCTCTTTACACCTATGCAACACCTATTGACACTAATGTATCAAATATTGTGTCATGGGAACTCTACTATCTGTTAGAACCACATCAATGAATGAAAAGGCATCATACCCATATAATGATTTAAAAGGAGACATACCAATAGTCGTATAGTAGGTGGTGTTATAATAATACTCACACAAACAGAGCCATTTTATCCATGCGGATTGTGTGTGGAAATGAAGCTTCTCAAGTAGCCTTCCACCATTTTTTGTCCACTTTGGTTTTCCCATCAGTTTTGGGGTGATAGTTGGTGCTAGGAGTTAATTTTTGCCTACCAATTTAAAAAGTTCTTGCCAAAATTGACTCAAGAACATGCTGTCCCTATCACTCACAATATTCCTTGGCAGCCCATGCAATCTAAATACCTCTCTAAAGAAAGAATCAACCACCACTGGAGCATCATATTTAGTGGGAAGTGGCATGAGATGGGCAATCTTTGTGAGTCTATCAACCACTACAAAAAAAAATAGCTTTTACCTTGTACCAATGGAAGCCCCATAATGAAGTGCATAGATATGTTTTCCCACTTTTTATTGGAAATAGGAAGTGGCTGCAATAATCCTACTAGAAACACATGTTCAACCTTTTTTTTTTTGGGCATGTAGGACACTCCTTAATATATTGCAAGACTTCATCTTTGAGACCCTTCTAAACATACCTTTCCCTTGCTTGTTTATATGTCTTGAAAAACCCTTGATGCCCGGCTAATGGAGAATCACGGACAACCTTCAATAATTTATGTTTCACCTTGGAATCTTGTGTTAGGAAAAATTTGTCTTTATATAAAATTAGCCCATCCACTACCTTGTATTTTTCATCATTCAAAGTCCCTTCAATAATAGAGTTAGTGAACTCATTCTTAGCATATTCCACTATGATATGAGCCTTCCAATCTGCTGCAATTTTAGTTATGGCACACAACATAGGCTTTCGAGACAAAACATCCACAACTATGTTATTCTTCCCCTTAACAAACTCAATGTTAAAATCATAGGCTTGTAGCTTACTCACCCAAATTTGTTGCCTATCATTCAAATCATTTTGTCCCAAGAAGTATCTCAAGCTATTGTGATCATTTTTGACCACAAGTCTTCTACACACCAAATATTGTCTAAACTTAGCCAACACATACATGATAGCCAAAAATTCCTTATCATTAATTGAAAAGATTCTTTCTATTTCCTTGAGCTTCCTGATCTCAAAAGTAGTGACATGTCCCCTTTGCATTGAAACAGCTCCTACTTTCTCTCCGAAGCATCACATTTAATTATAAATGGAATAGAGAAATCAGTACTAGTAATTATAAGACATGTGCTCATTACCTTTTTAAGTTTCTCAAATCTATCTTGGGTTGTTCCAGACCACCTGAAAGCACCTTTCTTGGTTAAATCATTCAAATAGGAAGTAAGTTGGGATAAACCTTTCACAAATCTTCGGTAATAACTGCATAATCCCAAAAATCCCCTTAATTGTGTTGTAGTGGTAGGTGGTGGCCAATCCAAAACAACTTGGATCTTTTGTTGATCCACATGGACACCTTTGGCATTGATGATATGCCCCAAATACAAAATTTCAGTTACACCAAAGTCACATTTTGACTCCTTGGCATAAAGTGACTGCTGCTCCAAAATTCCCAACACTATATCCAAATGTTGGAGATGTTCCTCCCAAGTTTTGCTATACACCAATATGTCATCAAAGAATACAAGGAAAATTTTCTACAAATTTTGATTGAATACATGATTCATGCAAGATTGAAATGTAGCTAGTGCATTAGTCAAACCAAATGGCATCACAAGAAATTCAAAATGCCCAAAGTGACACCTAAAAGCAGTTTTGTAAACTTCTTCTCTTACCCACATTTGATGATACCCGGATCTCAAGTCTATTTTGGAGAAATATGCAACTCCATGTAACTCATCAATGAGTTCATCAATCCTAGGTATGGGGTACCTATTCTTGATGGTCCTCTTGTTCAATAGACGGTAATCAATGCACATTCTCATAGTCCCATCCTTTTTTACAAGCACAACCGAGGATGCAAAAGGACTAGAGCTAGGCCTTATGTGACCCATTTCTAAGAGTTCTTTGATAGTTTTCTCAATTTCCTCTTTATAGACTCTAGGATGATGGTAAGGAGTAGTAATTACTGCCTTAGTGCTTGGTTCCAACTCAATAGTGTACTCAAACCCTCTATCTAGTGGTAACCCATGTGGAAGATTATCAAAAACTTTAGCATGCTTGTCACGGATAGTCTGAATATCTTCGTTATACCTCTGCTGTCCCAAAATATGATCCGTAGAGGTTACTAAACATTCCGTTGCCCAAGCAACATGCCCTCTATGAAATGCTCTCTCCATCCTCTTTGTTGTGACAACCATGGGTGCTCCATTTGCCATGCCATGCAACACTACCTCTTGATCGAGTTGATTTGAATTTCAGCTCCATTGTTTGATAGTTTTGGGTAAATTCTCCAAGAGAGTGCAACCATTGCACACCCAAAACCAAATCAGTTTCTCCAATTCCTACCACATAGAAATCATCTTCCATCTTGTGCTTACCAAGAGAATTTTTAGCTGTGATATTTTCTAAGTGCAAGGGATGGTGAAGCCATCTGCTACCGTGACTTTGAATCCTTTAAAATCTTCTAGTGGCAGCCCCAATCTCTTAACCAAATCAACATCTATAAAGTTGTGAGTGTTGGCATGTAGATGTTGATTTTCATTGATGTCAAAGGCATATTAATGACAAAGTATGATGCATGATAGCTAGAGGGATCTTGGAATGAGTCGAGACAAGGCGAGATCGGACCAAGGTCATGAGAACACACGATTAAACATTGACTTCTTGAGCGGCTAGTGACTAGCAGAGGATAAGTGATGATGTGAGATCATTCCTATATGATGACATAACAAGTTTAGTAGGTATGTGATAAGGAAATAAGGTCATAATTATGGATACACAGTGCATAGTGGAATTGGTGAGACTAGCTTAGTTTAGGATGCCTAATCCCTAGGCCTAGTTAGCAAAGTGACCTGGAAAGGTGGAGTGAAGGCATGAGGCAACTAATGAATCATGGTAGAGGCATGAAACACATAATAGGACATGTTTAAGGGGCTACATGGTGAAGAATATGACATACTTGATGAGCTATGGTGCAAACTAGCTCATTTAGGCATTTTCAAGCACCTAGCATGAGGGTATGAAGAAAAACAAGTTGTATCATGTAAATGTAAGCATGGTAAGCATGTAGGGACATTATCAAGAATTCTTACATGAATATACAAGTCATAATTCAACATCTGGAGGCATGGTTATAGTCATTGGTATGACTGCCCTTTAAGACAAATGGGTTTAGCATGCTCAAATGAGATGGAATTAGAATTTACAAAGTGGACCATGAAAAAGTAGCCATTAGAGATCATGGAGGAGGTTTTCATGAAGGTTTGGACCAAATTTTAGGACCTGAGGATGAGTTTTGTGTAAGATATATTACAATTTTGTCAAACTGAGTTAAGTAAGGTATGCTAAAATAGTTCCCCAACTTCTTGACATTCAATCTAAATTGACAAGAATTCTTTAGATAAATTATAAGAGACATTTTTGAAGAGAATAGGGATAAAAATATTATGCAAAAAGTTTGAAGCCAAAAGGATACAAGATAAGAAATTTCTATTTGTTTTTCCGTGTACTATGTAGTCACAAAATCATGCACTTACTGTTACATTTATACAGCTAAATATGTTGTTTTATATATGGATCTCGTGTAAGAAAATTATTCACTAATGGACTATCCCCTAGTCTTGTCGTCAGTTAGTTGGTCATTGTCATCATTTGTCTTACATAGTCGTCAATTGTTTACACAGTTCTAGTCATCTCTCGGGAGTATCAAGTGTCGTTATTTGGTCATTTGTCATCTCTAGTCTTTGACTAGGGTGCCTAGGGTAGAACTGGGCACCCATGGTTTCCCCGGTCCTTATTTCAGGCACCCTGGTCCCGAAAGCACTTTTGTCTAATTTAGAGTTTCGAGGTCGGTCTTTGTAATTTTCCCACTCATTCCCTAGGTACTAATTGGCATGTCGGGTCATTAGTGTCGCAATTTGAGCAAGAGATCCATATATAAACATTACATACTTACTATATTATGGGCAGAATATCTACCACCAAGGGATGGCTATCTACTAAGGAAAAGAACTACATTTGGGCATCATTGCATCACACACACTTTGCATAGGAAAGGAAAGTCTATTTTATTCCATCCACCATTTTGCATTACAACTAGCTATTTCCCATTATCTCTATGTCATTGACACTAAGGCACCCTAGGCACACAATTGCACACACTTGCACATAGAACTACATTAGGTCTAAAATGAAGTGCAATGCTTAGTTGTAATTCCATCCATTTGGTAGTTGAGGACAGATCAGGACCCATTCATTTGCATCTTTCTTTTTTAGGGTTTGATGATTTGTATGGGGTTTTGTAGGTGAATCTTACTTAGACACCAAAATTTGGTATCTTTACCCTTATTACATGTGCTCGCTTCTTTCACCATGGTATTATCTAGACCCCCTTTATTTTAATTCATATTCATATTCTCATCTTTCCTATCTATTAACTTATCAACTTTAAATTTTAATTAATATTCATTTAATCATTTCCTAATCCTCATCTCATTAGCTAATTACCTCTAATTAGCTTTCATTTCTCCTCCCTAGGTTGTTTATTATCCCTAACTACCTAGTTCCATATCCCTATGCTTTTTCTATCTTTTATATAATCCATCTTTATCTCCTACCTACCCATATCACTTCCCTAAGAAACCCTAACCCGCCTACATGCTTTAAAACACTCATCCTAATCCCTAAAAGCCTCATATCTCGAGTAAATAAGTGATTTTACCATCTAAGGAATGGTTGCTCATAGTCGGCGAGTGACCTAGTAGGGTTGTTTTCGACCCTATAAGACTGATTTCACCCCCCTTCCAAAACGAGACACAACTTGAGCTTTCTTGCACTATGCGAACTTATCTTCAAATTTGAGCATCCTTGTAGCTGTGTCAACCCTCTTGCAGTCCATTAGAGCTTGTTTCACATCACTTGCGTGACTTTGGGAGGTTTATTTTAATTTCATGCTTATCTATGCTATCATATGTTATTTTCATTATTATCTTGTAGAATATAACTTCTTGCAGGTCCAACTACTATCGGAATTTCATATTTAGCTTGTTCTTCCAAATGTTTTGCTTGTAGGTTTCTTATTTCGCTCACCCACCTTCGGCTTTGTTTTTCACTATCCATGTCGGTGTCACCCCACCTAGGTCACCGTTAACCTAGTCTGTTTCATCATACTTTACTCTCGATTCCTCTCGATATATACCCTTCTGCTCTTATATTGCTTCTAGACCCCAAATTTTTCATCTTGCTTCTCTGAATCTGCTTTATTTTCAGTCCAATCCATCCTAATCTTTGTTATCTTGCATCCCCTTCATTTCTTTGTCTTAGATCCCTGTGCGGGTTATTACTAGTCTTCTCAAGCTTTTGTGATCACTCTTTGCACTCAGATTCATATAAATCTACATTTCCAGCTTGTTGTCCACCTTCATTAGCTCGATTCGTTGTCGAACTACCCTTGTCTGATCTAGGTCACTTTATCGACCCAATTAGGTAAATTTGTTTTAAGTCAATTTAGATTAGATTAGTACTTTCCATCCATTTCTTTCATTTCCAGATTCTATTCTCAGTATCAATTTCTACATGATATCAGATCATCTATATTTTATTTCACTTTCTTTTATCAAATGGGGGTTGACATCCATGAAAGGAAGGTAACACTTCTTAGAACTGAATTCGTCGGGTAGCCCCTACATATACCATCTAATCAATTTTCCTCCTAGTCTTTCTTGTTTTATAGGGTCATCAAGCTTGCAGTGAGATCATTCACTTTGCACCCGTCCATTTGCATTCATCACGCATTGAGGTACCTTAAACCCTCGCATTGTGGAGTTATTTGATTTTCTTTAGTATTAATTCATTAACTTAGAAAGAAATATAAAATTATATCAACATCTTCATTGTAGGTTTATGATGTCATAAGCAAAGTTATTGTGACAATCACGTGACAAAGATCGAGATATTGCGAAGATCTAGCGACACTTCAAAATTCATGTCATGAGTTGTTCACGTAGACCAAAGCACCCGTATTGTAGACTAGGGCACCTTGATCCTCTTCTAGGTGCCCCATTCCAATGAATCTTCATCGATGCGATTTCCTGAGTTGTACCACCATACTCTGCTTCATCTCGCACATCATTACATTGATTCCGAATCTCGGTGAGGTAAGTTATTTTAGGTTTGTACCTTATCCCTCTTATTTCAATTATTTCATTTCATGTAAATATCAAACAAAATTACTTAGCATTCGTGTTTCAATTCATATCAATTATTATACTTGATGTAATTTCTTAGATTAACTTAGATAGAAAGCAATAATTTTATATTTTAGTTAATCACACTATCTAAAAACCTCCTAAACCCCAGTTGAAAGTGGTATGGAGAAAATTGCTTGGTTAAGTGCTAGAATGGAAATATTTTTCTTTCTTATGAATATGAACATGTAGATAATTCATCAGAGCATCTTTTCATGGTGGTTTGAGCTTATGAATCATGGTGGACCCTACATGAAAATAATTTCTTTGTGGAAAATCCAGCGTATAAAAAAACTTGAAAAGGAACCCATACTCAAATTTTTGGTGAAGGATGTTAGGGATGTGCTCTTGATGTTCATGAAGTCATCTGGGTTGGTCCTTTGGAAAAATGTCATGATACAAGTTCATTTTCAGTCCTACCGCCAAGAAAGCCTAGAATGTAAGACTAGTCTTGAAGGTATGAAGAGTATACATGATGAATTACATCACAAAGTGATTATTTTTGGTCTTGAATAGCATGAAGGTGATCCATATGAGTTCTTAGTGTCCTTATTTTGGTTTCATGAAGTGTTTGCATGCATAAGATTGAGTGATCCAAAACTATCCTACTAGACTAGTCAAGAAGATCTGTGAATTGAGCATGCAAACTTGGTATTCTTCATTTACTCCATGCTGAAAATAATTTGTTCATGGAAGGTAGGATCTTGTTGAAGGTTATCTACATGGTTTGTCATGAAACTAAATTTTGGTGTGTAATATGCAAGATGGAGAAAGAATAGCTCTTGGAGTTTGAAATCTTATCTGTGTGTTTCTTGAAAAGCATGCTTGTTAGATCTATTTGAACTAAAATGAAACAAAAAATAGACTTGGTAGAGTGAAAAACATCCAAATATTTCATGAAATGTGTCTCTGAAACCACAACTAGTTGTATAAGTGAGTTAACATTGTTGGGGTTAGAGAAATTGGTTGTATAGATATATATCAAATTAAAGCATACAAGCAATAAACATGGAAATAACTAACAGAAGAAAATACACAAGATATAATGTGGTTCACCCAATGTGGGCTACGTCCACCAAGAAATAGTCAATATATTATTCCAGAGGTTTTACAATTGAAGATTTGCAATCTTCCACACCTTACACGATGTACAGTATTTTTCCTCTCACAAGCTTTTCTAAGATCTCACCAAGAATTCCTTCTTACAATTCTCTCAAATCTTAACCTCTAACCCTAGTTTCCTAGCTTATATAAGCCTATACAAAATTAGGGCACTTTAGCCATTCATTTACAACCATTAGATCAACTTTATAACAAAGATTAGATCTAATTCCTATGACTTAAATATAAATAATCACGCATGCAGTAACTAATGTCGGTTACCCTAACCAATGTCGGTTAGTATGCTAGGTGACCAACGTCGGTCAACCAACCGATGTCGGTTACTATGTAAACTGCAAGTTGTAAATAAGATCCTTTGTGAAGCAATTCAGCTCCACAATCTCAACAATCTCCCACTTGGAGATAAATTGTTACACTATCTGCCGCATGCTCAATTCTTGGTTCCTCTCCTATCTTTGTTTCTTCCTCTTGAGTCTCAAACTTGAAGACCAACAAAGTGGAGTGTAGCTCCAACTTCTCCTTTGTCGGCAGACTTCATTAGCATGTTTTCGGGGTTCTCATTTGTATGAATTTTCTCTAACTTCAGTTTCTCATCCTCTAACACTTGTCGTATGAAATGATATCTCAACTAAATGTGTTTCATTCTTTAATGAAACACTAAGTTCTTTGCCAAATGAATAGCGCTTTGACTATCACCGTATAATCTACAATCCTCTTGCTTCTTTCCCAAATCTTTTATGATCCTACTTATCCATATCATCTCTTTTCTAGCCTCTGTAGCTACAACATACTCGACCTGTGTAGTAGACAAGGCCACAACCTTCTACAATCTTGAAATCTAGCTAATTGTCGTCCCACCTACTACTATGAATACATATCTTGTGGTGTTTCTCCTACCATCCAAATCTCCGGGCATATCTAAATCAAAATATCCCCAGTAAAGTAGTGTCGACCCTCCATAACATAACTACATATCAGATTTCCCTCTCAAATACCCGAGAAACCATTTGACCGCTTTCCAATGCTCTTTACCTAGATTGGCCACAAATCTACTCACAACTCCCACTTGCTGTGCATGCGATGTATACGGTCGGTACAAACCACATACATAAGACTTCCAACTATTGAAGCATATGGAACTTGTGCCATGTACTCAACCTCCTCATGTGATGTAGGACACTAATCTTTGCTCAATTTAAAGTGTTCAATCATAGGTGTACCTACAAGTTTTGCATCCTACATTTTAAATCTTTTCAACACCTTATTGATATAATCCTCCTGAGACAAATACAACTTTCCATTCTTCATGTCTTTAATAATTTTCATGCCAAGGATTTTCTTTGTAGCTCTCAAATCCTTCATTGCAAATGTGTGAGTTAACTTTTATTTAAGCTCACCAATGTCCTACATACTAGATCCTCTAATAAGCATATCATCCACATACAAGAACAAAATAATATAGCTCATATTTTCAAGCTTCTTAAAATAAACATAATGATCGAGATCCACATCTCATATAACCATGATCATGCATAAAATTGTCAAACCTCATATACCATTGAATTAGAGCTTGTTTGACCCCATACAAGCTCTTTTTCAGCCTGCACACATGCTTCTCCTTACCGTTGACCTCATAACCAAACGATGATTCATATAGATAACCTCCTACAAATCACCATGAAGGAAATTCGTCTTAACATCAAGATGTTCTAAATGTAAATATTCTACCGCAACTAAACTCGAAACAATATGGATGGAAGTCATTTTAACAATAGGAGAAAATATCGACCAAAATCAATACTTGGTTTTTGTGAAAACCTTTTACCACAAGCCTTACTTTGTATATTTTTGTCCACCCTCTTCCTCCTCAATCCCGTAAACCCACTTGTTCTGCAATGTCCTCTTACTTGTTGACAACTTGACCAAATGCCACTTCTAGTTTTGTTTTAAGGAATTCATCTCCTCATCCATGTCATGTTCCCACTTTGAACATGGGTATCATGTTGCATTGCTTCTTCAAAAATTTCTGGTTCACCACTATCAGTCAATAAAAGATAAAATAATGAATGAGTAAATCTTTTTGGAGGTTTACTTACTCTTTGAGAACTTCTTACAAATTTGGGGTTTACGAGGCTGATTTTGGACCTCCTAGACATTTGTGTCCAAATCGGCGATCCTAACACCGTTCACTTGTAATCGACATCGGTTCCTCTACATGGCTAACATCGGTTCACCCAACTAACGCCATCATGTGTAGCCGACACCGGTTTAACCAACCGATGTCGATCCTATTCTCGACCAACGCTAGTGTTTGTGGATTTTGATTTTAAATCCGAGAATGCATCTTTCTTAAAAACTCTTCACCTGGTTCATTCTTGGGTACCAAAACCTGATCCCTATACATTCTCTTTTCATTCCAATCAATGTTACAACTCTTAACAATCTTAGTATCTTTTAAATCCTAAAATCAAAATCAAAATCATCATAACCATAACCAATGAAAGTGTATCTCTTGGATTTAGCATCTAACTTATTCCTATTTTATTTCTCAACATGCATAAAAGCTTATGAACCAAATACTCTAAGAAAAGAAATATCTACCTCTTTTCCAATCCATGCTTCTTCTGTATTCCACCATTCGATGCACTTGAGGGGCCACGGTTGATCAAATATATTATTGTATTTATTGCTTTTGCCCAAAAGTGCAAGGGTAGCCCAACATGTTTCCTCATGCTTCTAGCATGTTCCATAATAGTTATGTTCATTATTTTTTCCACTCCATTCTCCTATGGAGTTATAGGAACAATTATTTTTCTATGTATTCCATTCACTTGAACAAGAATCATTGAAAACCTTCCCCGTAGTACTCACCACCATTATCGATCTAAGGCACTTCAACTTCAAATTAGTTTGATTTTCTACAAGGGATTTCCATCTTTTAAATGTTTCAAAAACATCAGATTTATGTTTAATACAATAAACCCATACCTTTCTTGTGGCATCATCAATAAAATTCACATAGTATTGGGATCCTCCATGAGAAGCTACCTAGGTTGGTCCCCACACATCTGAGTGCACAAGCTCCAATTTTGCTCCTTCTTTGTTGCCCCAACTTTAAGAAACCTCACTTTCTTTTACTTTCCAAATATGCAATTCTCACAGAAATCAAGATCTACATCTTTCAAATCTAATAACTTACCATTTGCCTTTAATATTTGCATTCCCTTCTTACTCATATGGCCTAGTCGATTATGCCACATGCTTGCATCTGAATCTAAAGTAGATAAAATAGAAAAAGAATCAGTAATATAGGTAGACAAATATAATTTTCCTACCTTCTTGCCTCTTGCAACAACAAGATCTCCCTTGGAAACTTTCCAAGAATCGGTTGTGAATGTAACCATGCATCCATCTTCACCTAGTTGTCCTGCAGAAATTAGATTTCTCCTGAGGCTTGGCACATGCCTCACATATTTCAATATCCATGTATTTCCATTCTAAAATTTAAGATGAACTTCACCTTTACCAGTAATCATGCATGGTTCATCATCTCCTAAATATACATGCCCAAAATTACCCTAGACATAATTTCTAAAATAACCCTTATTAGGGGTAGCATGGAAAGAAGCTCTTGAATCTAAAACCCATGATTAAATTTTAATATCCAATGAGAGAATAAGGGAATCTTACATTAACTCGATGCTACATTTTCCTCTTTACCTTTCTCGGCACATTCTCTTTGTTTTCCTTGAACCAACAATCCTTCTTTCCATGTCCTTTATTTCCACAATTCTAACGGGTTATTTCTCTACCTCTCTGATTTAGATTTTCCACTCTTCGACTTTGATTTCCCATTTCTCTTGTCCTTGGATATCTCTGTTTACCTTCCTCTGCTTTCTACATTCAAATCATTCCCAGGATGATGATTCTCCGAACTTTTCCTATGTATTTCTTCATTTAGAATTATACGAATCACATCATAAAAACTTCAAAAATTAGTAGCGGATGTTGTATTACTAACTAATGACCATTACCAAATTATCCCAACTATCTGGAAAAGAACACAATAATAACAATACTTTCACTTCATCCTCAAAAGGGATAGTAACTAATTTTAATTGATTTACAATAGAATGGAAACCATTCAAATTATTAAACACATATCCACCTTCTTGCATTTTAGAATTAAATAATTTCTTCATCAAATAAACTTTATTCGATGCACTTGGTTTTTCATATAAATTAGCTAAAGCATTCATTAATTCTAATGTGGTTGTTGCTTCTATTATATTTAAAGCCACAGATATTGTTAGACTCAATCTTATAGATCCCAAAGCTTTTTTGTCAAGAATATTTCATTCGTCATCAGTCATCTTTGCAGGCCTTGCCTTCTCATCCAACGGTAAATATAGATCTCTCTGATACATATAATCCTTCACATGCATCTTCCATAGCTGATAATTACGAACTTAAAATTTCTTTACTTTATATTTACTATCTTCTCGCCATTGTTGTGATCCCACTCAATCGAAATCCTGCGAGTAAATATTTCAACACACACAACCCTCAAACAAAGCTCGGATACCGGTTGTTGGGGTTAGAGCAAACTTGTTGTACAAATATATATATCAAATTAAATCATATAAGAAATAAACATGGAAATAACCAACAAAATAAAATACGCAAGATATAACATGGTTCACCCAGTGTGGGCTACATCCACCAAGAAACAACCAATATATTATTCCAGAGATTATACAATTGAAGATCTGTAATCTTCCACACCTTACACGGTGTACATTACTTTTCCTCTCACAATCTTCTCTAAGCTCTCACACCAAGAATTCCTTCTTACGATTCTCCCAAATCTTAACCTCTAACCCTAGTTTCCAAACTTATATAATCCTATACAAACTTAGGACACTTTAGCCATTCATTTACAACCATTAGATCAACTTTATAAAAAAATATTAGATCTAATTTTCGTGACTTAAATATAAACAATCACGCACAGGTAACCGATGTCAGTTACCCTAACCAATGTTGGTTTCTCATAACTGATTTTGGTTAGTATGCTAGGTGACCAATGCCAGTCAGCCGACCAATGTCGGTTACTGTGTAAAATTGTAAGTTATAAATAACCTCCTTTGTGAAGCAATTCAGCTCCACAATCTCAACAAACTTGTTCAACTTTTGAAGGCTATCAATTTGTGTATGCAAATCAGACTATAACCTGATCCAATATGTTCCTCATGAAGAGAATAAGGATGTCTTGACACTTCTTTGCACTTGAAGGTGATCTACAGATAATATAGCATCATCTCTATACTTTGTAAAGGTTTGAAGGTGCATGTATCATTAGTTAGTTAATCATCCTCCGTGACTACAATTTTGGTCCTCCACAATTGTGTGCGAAGCTCCAATGAAGTTGAAAGGAGAAATGGCAGGTAATGAAGGAGTTAAATAAGTTGAAGAGTAAGATAGGGAGCCTTGTAACATCTAAAACCAATCATAACATCAGTTACATTTCCTATAATAAATAGAGGACAAGAGAAACTTCCAAAGGAAGAGGAAAAATATGTTAGATCAATTACAAATCAGAATATAACAACTTTGACGATAACGAGAATCCTTTCAGTTGTAGTAGAAGATCAACAAGTTCGAGAGATGATTTTCAGTCCATAATTAGTTTCATAAATGTCATAAATTGGTTAGAAAAGGACAGATCTTGTAATAGTCACATGTGTAAGTGAAATGATTGTTTTGTAACTTCCCTAGATGATGTCATGTAACCTCCTAGTACGAGTTGAAGAGTGATAAGTTAGAAATTCTCTTGGAAGTTGAAGTGTAAGGGGTAAGAGCATGTATTCTTTGAAATAAAACTAGTTCTTTTGAATGAAATATGTTGTTATTGAAGAGTGATAGATAACCATACATGAAGACTACCTTAATTAGGTGAATATACAAAGTACAAGAATGAATTGTTGATGACCATGCTTTGAAGGAGAAAAACGGGCATGTAAAGTAAAGACAAATCTAGGGTGTATCTAATCTCTTCATGACAGTAATTTTGAAGTTGTTTGAACACATGAAAGGTAGGTGCTTGAGAGGGTGACTCAAGGAGTGGAGTATGACAAGAAGGTGTGTGTGGGAGGAGAATTGTATGCCAAATATTTTTGTTGATTAGGTGATGAAAAGAGAGAGGAATCAAGATGAGAATGAGGGTGAAAAGAGGAGGAGAATGAGTTAAAGAAGTGATCACAACTTTTTGGGAGAAAACTAAATAAAAGTGATCAAAACACCTTGAATAAGTCTAAGTGGATGTTTAGCAAACAAGGATTTGAAGCTTCCTTGTAAGTGGAAACTTACAGAAGATCAAGTTGAAGCTTGGTTGAATTTTTGGGAGTTGTAGCTTCCAAGAAAGTGGTGGCTTGCAAAAGTTCAAGTGGCAACTTGACTAAAATTTGGATTTGTAGCTCCATGTTGAGTGGATGCTCAATAGTGAAATCATTGTAACATTTATAGGACATTTTTGTCTAAGTTAGTTCTTTGGTTTCAGTGGGTTTTTCTCCATGAAGGGTTTCCCACATTAAATCTTATTTATCCATGTGTGTTATCTTCTTGATTACTTGTGAATGATCTTGTGGTTTTATTATAACAAAGTTAAGGAAATTGAGTTATTTGTCAAATTTTGAGCAAGCGCTACTTCACCCCCCCTCTCAATGCCTAGAATTTCCAACACTGAGTTGCACTACTATCAATCAAAATAGTCACTCTCTTAGCTTTTAGTTCACCTCTTACATGGAAAGGGTGGTACCTTGGAGCTCCAAATAGTGTAGTAAGTTTACTATCAAAGTCTTCTTTTTCCCTTGGTCTTCCACTTGAAAAACTCTTCTTCCTTTTCTTCTACCTCGAAAACTAATTCAATATAGTGCACTTGTCCCTTGCCTAAACAATGATGGTTGGGAGTCCATGGATCTCTATGTGAGAAGTAAATATTTCTTCTTCTTAATTCATTTCTTGTATTTGATTCCTTTTTATTCTTTTGGGGATCTCTTTGGGATGTCATACCTTGTTGAATTTGCCTTTTTGCTTGGCCAAAAGGAGTTGTTCTTGGCTGCCCTTGAAATGGAGGCCTAGGCTGCCCAAATGAAGTTCCTCTTGGCTGTCCAAAAGGCATATTTCTTCCTTTACAGCTGAAGATTCCAAATTCAGCAATCTTCTAATTGCATCTTGAAGAGAAGAAGGCTCAAAATCCTTGACCAAGCCCTTAAGAGGTTCAGTTAACCCTTCCATGAACAATACCAACAACCTTTTTCACTTACATCAAGTAACATAACTGCAAGCTTCTGAAAATTAGTAATGTATTGATCCATGAAAGATTCTTTCTTGAGTTTTCCAACTCTCTAAAGTGCACTTCCAGTCCATCCTATCAAATCTCTTCATAATCCTTTGACTAAATTCATCAAGAGTGGTGATAGATCCATGTCCTTGGGTCACTATGCCATGGTACCACCATTCATGTGCCACACCCTCTAAGTGCAAAGTAATAAATTTGAGGGCCTCTTCCTCATACATAGGATTTAGTGACAAGTAAGTGTCAAGCTTTTGTAGTCAAGCCCTAGCTGAACAATTTTTAGTCCCATCAAATGAAGGGATCCCCTTGGATCTTGTGAACTCACCTTGTTCTTCCTTGGACCTTCACTCTTTCTAAGTTAGCAAAAATCCCAGAATGAAAGCAAGTCCCTTGTGTTGTCATTTAAGGAGGCATATTCCTCTCCATATAAGTCACATTCATCTATCACTCCCGAAGCTTGTGGATGTTCCACTTCTACTTGAAGCTCTTCCCTTTGAAGAAACTTAGAGTAGAGGATTGAAGAAGTAGTCTTACTTAATTCCTGTCATCGTGATTAGCTAAGGAACTTCCTTCCCCATGGTTTCCTTGGTAATTTGGTATTGTAGTGCCTATCCTACATATAGATCTACTCAAATCAGCAAGGGCACCAACAAATGCCTCTCTTAGATCCCTTTGGGAATCCAACAATTTGCCTTACGAACTCCCTATTGTTCAATTTTAGCGCTTCATTCGGATAACTTAACTCATCCGATGGTGTAGCCCTCTCTTTATCACCCATACCTTCTTTACTTGGAGTTCTTCTAGAATAGTGATATCTGAAACCCTCTTCACTAGTGTCCATACAAACCCTCACAGGATGGGAGAATCATAACTCTGATACCACTGTAATATCCCTAATTTTTGAAACTGAAAATAGACACAAATAAGTCTAGAAGTGATGAAAATATCATCTTTGAGGATTCCCAAATAGCTCCGTAAATTTACTGAGATCCAACAGCAACCAAAAACCCCCAAAATGAAGGATCCCACTTCCCAAACTTGGTCGCTTGGGTGTATAAATGCCCAAAAATGTGCATATTTGATTCCTTTATAATTTATCTTGTTTGGCTGGTCCAAACACACATAAAACACCAAAAACTCATATCTGATTTATGCCCAGTTGATCCTTAGAGTGCAATCATCCCAAATACGCCCGAGATCTCAAAAAAAAACTTCTCTCAATCACTAACAAAAATTTCAGCCTAATGATGAACCCCAAAAAGGATCCACCTCTCAAAACTAAAGAGTTTTCATTCCTCAATCTCTGAAAATTTTGAGGTTTTCATCCCCAATGTTTCCTCTCCTTGAGGGTTTTCATCCTTAAGAGATTTTGGATGCAATCTCAAAGCTCCACATGCACTTTCATATTTTTATTTGATAAAAGGCCCCCCATCCTTCCTTAGTGACTTACATATATAACGAAAAGAGCACAAATCCATATAAAGGAGTCCCCAAGATAGTTGAACAATTCTAAAGGGGTAATTTTTATGTTTTTAAGTTGTCTCCCCTTCATTAAGTCGATTTCTCCCCTTGGGAGATAAAGTACCACAAGTTACCTTTTTCTTTATATTATTAACACTAATAAAATAACTAAAGTGCTTTTAAAATATACTTTTCAAATTTTCACTTTTAATTAATTTATTTGTGTATGTTTCCCTTCTTCTCCATTCTTTATCCATCGAAATAGAATAGGATAAGGACCTTCATCTCCGTTAAGGTCGAGAAGGAGATATTACAAAATCCAAAAAGGAGAAAATAAGGTCGAATAAACAAACACACTCATTTTGTAATGTAGCCAACCAATCTTCAAGTAAGCATTCCTATTATCATAAATGTAAATATCGTAGATATTTATATCCTAATAAAAAGGGTACTTGATTTTGAATAGGAAGAAGCTACTTTTGCAGAAATGACTATTTAAAATTTCAATTCAAGGGCCCAAACATTACCATATGAAACAGGTTGGTTACTTTTAACCTTTCAATCAAAAATTTTAATTCAAATTAGCTTAATATTAAAACCATATAGATATCACAATATTTGAAAGAACACAATCACATGTTTATCCCTACATAATGAAAGCAAAACAAGCCCTAAAACAAGGTGCTCATACCCAAATGTTCAATTCTCATCCAAGTATAAATCAACTCAAAGAACACTTAATTCACACACACACACACACACACACACACACACACACAAAATGATTTCCTTAAGGGGGTTAAACTAGTATGAAGCTAGATTCTCAACACCTTGCATATACACACTTCACATAATGAACTAACAATGAAGGATAGTCAAAACACTCAACACAAACAATACTAAAACTAATGCATTTCCAAGACCCTTATAATCATGCAAAGTGTAATTTTTCAAATGATCTCCTTAAGGGGGTTAAAAAAGTATGAAACTAGATCCTCAATACCTTACATACACACACTTCCCATAACAAACTAATAGTGAAGGATAGTAAGAAAACTCAACACAAACAATATTAAAACTAATGCATTTTTAAGACCCTTATAATCATGCAAAGTGTACTTTCACACAAGTTTGTAAGAGAGATAACTAGTCTAAGAAGGATACCACAATCAATGCAACCATCATGATCTTGTGGAAACTACTCAACTTGTTAAAGCAAACACAACATATTGTATTCAAATTAGGGCATCTACATATATTTATACTCACAAAAATAATAACAATGTCATATTACAACTTGTGGGTAACATCTAACACAAAGAACATATAACACATTTATCCTTACAAGGACATATAATAATATTACAAGGACATTCATTTTGCTGAGGTAGAGGTGATGGTATTCCTTCCTTGATTTATTTAACAAACTCATACATTGACTATCCTGGTCTAGGGATACATTGCTCTAGAGGATCTCGTAGCATATGTATAGGCAAAGCAGTGTAGAAGATAAAAACTAACACCCTACAAAAGAATGTCTTGAAGGAGTGGCGTGAATAGTTGAACATTGTCGTATGTTGTTCCAATGGATCTTCTATGAGGTTTCAAGTGAAATATATAGTGATGGAAGATATGACTCTAGAGGTGACGTCGAAGGTGGTGTAGGGGATGGTGGAGGATCCTCATTAGAATGTAAAGTTGGTGATGTCCCACAACATTTTTTTAAATTTAATCATGTTCATCAAATTTATATTTAAATAATTAGACATAATATTACCATGTTATTCAAAAAAATTTAAACTCGTATACTATGAAAGAAACAACATTTTACATAACATAAAAATATATAACGTTAGATTTTTCAAAATACATCAGGAAACTCAATTGTGACAAAAAAATGGATTTTAAAAACATATATATACACATATGTGTGTGTGTGTGTGTGTGTGTATGTATATATATCTATATATATACATATATATCTATATATATACATATATATGTGTGTGTGTGTGTGTATCTATATCTATATATATATATATATATATATATATATATAAAATATGTATGTATGTTTATCATTACCTGACATTTTTTGTTCCTTGATCTCATTGATATTATTTTTCTGTAAAACCACGGTTAATCACAAGCTCTTCACCATCTTTTATATTTTTATTGCTTCTACCAAGATATAAAGATGAAAATTTCACCTTTTCATTTCATCCTCCTTGTCATTGGTACATTCTATAAATTAACAATTGAGAGATAAAAATGTGAACGCCTATGAATATTATTGATGAAACCAACATTGTTTTTTAATGCATAAGGGAATCCATCAATGTAGATATGATCATGCATACAACATGTTTTGTTTGGGGTTGTACGAATCTTCTCTTCCATTGAATTTGTATTGCAACACATGCCATATCTTGACATACTAACTTTGTAGCTCACCACATGAGTCCAATATGCAAACCGGTACATTGGGCCATAAAAAGATAAAATCAACAAATCAACTAAACATTGAGCAAGTAGACCAAGTACTTGTTATCAAAGTGAATAGCCTAAAACATGTATTGGGAATAGTAGATGGCCCTATCACATAGCTCGCTTCTAATAGGTAAATTATGTAAAAGGTGATAGTATCCATTGGCCAAGCCCCATAATGTCACCAATTGGGAAAATCATATTTATATTTCTTCAACGCCTTAGGTAGAAGTTCTAAATCATCTTTGAATTCTTCCTCATAATGTGTAATTTAAATCTTCCCCTTAATGCACACAAATTAGCCATAATAGTTGACAACCTATTATTTCTTCTTGCACTAATGAAACTACTTTCAACATATTCCTCTTCAATAAATTTTACCAAATTATCCTTCGTCAATTTCATATTATCTTTATAATTGTCTTCAATTTCCATAATGTCTACATATGAGTATGTAGATGTTTCGGATGTGGTGAAGAGAAAATTGAATTTTCAGAGGTTGACATATCTACAACAATAACGATAATTTCATTATTTTACAAATATTAACCAAAACTGAATAATAATAAGAAAATTACAATAATATCATTATTTTGCAAAAACTTGCCAAAATTTTATTTTATTTTTATTCTAATGTTTGATGGTTTACATTTTTTTGTAATTTTTGATATTTTCCTAATTTCCCTTATTTTCCATGATTTTTTATATTTTGCAATTTTGTCATAAATTTGAAAATTTGACCAAGTTCCATCAAATTTGGTATATTTTTATGTTAGAGGCTATAAATGAGCTAACAGGGAGGATTCCTAATAATTGTATTACTGTGGAATCAATCAAATTATAGACTATGGAGTTGTAATGCTTATATGCATTTTATAGTTGAATATAAACAACCGGTGGTCACACAAGTTGAACAAACTTTACATGTTATCAAATAAATGAAAGGAACGATAACTAGATCGTACCAAGCCAAGAACACAGATGCTAATCAAACACCACGATCAATAAGATGAAAGCAATTCGCTAAAATAACTTTACATAAAACCTTTGCAAACAAAATGAGCAAAATATCATATATTATTATGGAACTCAATGCGAATACATTGAGAATGGACCTTGCTTAAATAGGCAAGGAATAACAATCTAAAAACCAGTCAAGGTCGTAGATCAAGCCATAAATCAAGGAAATAACTAGTCATCAAAGAACTAGTCAAGACCATAGATTTAGGAGAGAATTAGACATCAAGGATCTAGTCAATACCATAGATCAAGGAAAGAACTATACCTAACAACTAGATAATATCTCCTAATATCTAAATAAGATAAAAGAAATATCCACACACATAAGTGGGTGAGGATAAATACAATAAAGGTAAATAAAGTACCTAAGTGAACATGAGCTAAGGTAAATACCTACTCTAACACCCCCTCAAGTGAAGCTAGGGGCCAAAATAGAAGTGGCATGTCCACGTGTGAGTCCCGTGAACTAGGCTCGATGAGGTACTCATGTACAATAATTGGGAAAAAGGGACACCATAAGGTACCCTAAACCAGTAACAACAAAGTAAAGAGAGTAAAACCCGCTCCAAGGCATCCCAAGAAGCTCGACTCAAAAAACTCATACAATGTTGAAGAAGTTTGGTCTGAATCCACTGCTCGATCATAGAACTCAAAAACAACTAACACTGGGCTTCACCAGAATAGTTCTATACAAGGAGACTGTCAATCCATTGATGTCGAAAGTGCAAAAAAACACCAAACATAATTCAACCAACTGCTGCAAATAGGTGTGCCACGATCCAAGAATAATAACCAAAGCAACAAGGCAAGGACACAAACTCTAGAGTATCACAATCCAAGAAAAGCCAAGGTAACAAGGCGGGGACACAAAACCCAAGAAGCAGGATCAACACCACACCCTCCCACCGCTTGAATGGGTGGAGTGATGCTACAAATCTGTATGAGTTACCCAAAATCAACTACTCGAACACTGACAAAATAACACTGGAATTCACCAGAATAGATCCCCACAAGAGATACTGTCAACATGTCAAAAGTGTCGAAAATATAGATACAAAATCTCTCAACAAACAAGAGAGATACACTACACCTGCTAAAGAAAAATGCTCAAAACAAGAAGCATCACAATGCATAAGGTATAGAAAGTGGAGCAAGAGGCCGAATGGTAGAGGATCCATGCCTATAGAGTCCTCTCAATGAATGCCTATGTCGCCTCCACAAGTGATCAGATATCCACCCCAAATCAACACGGATGGATGAAGAAGATGCCTGCATATGACTTGGTGCAAAATGCACAATGGGTGCATGCAAAAGAACATCAGAATGTGTGTCAGGTTGATCATGTCTGATAACTGAAATCTCAGGTTTCTCAAGCCTGAGTGAAGATGTAGAACTCATGTGTTGCTCAGGATCCTTAGAAAGAGTCAAGCGAACAAAAAAGGAGCTCTGTCAATGTGTGATCCCAATGAAGTATCTACTCGAAAACCAATGTCATGACAAGAATTCCACTTCACATGTGGAATAGAGGAAATAATACCCTATGAATGTCTACCAATGACTCCGCTAGTGAGACCCATAGAACGGAGCATGCGAGAACTGAATGCAGTGGTATGCTTCCCAAAAAATCCATGCAACTGAGTAGAAGTAGGATACACAACATGTGGTACTGTAATAGGCACAGATGTGGAAGAGCATGCAGTAACAAGCCTCATAGGTTTAGAAGCATCAAAAGCAGTCCGGCTCAAAGACCGCATGGATCAATGTCAATGGGTACAAGAGCAACAACTGCAAGTGGACTAGGAGCATGGATATGGTTATCCACAATATGATGGTGATGTTGTAGGCTAGCAAGTTTATTCTGCAAGGAGTGTATTATTGTATCCTTATCATGAATGAGTGATTATAGAAGAGAATTTCATTGCTTAAGTGATCTATTTTCTTCCACAAATTTTACAATATCCTCTTGAAGTCCACATACTTTAGAGAAAAGCATATCATTCTCAAAATCCATGATAGGTACAAACTACAACTCCCAAAAATTTAGGATGTCGGGCTCAGTTTGAAATTATGTCCACAATTGATTACAACACTCCTCCATATTTGGCACTTTATAATTATAGTGCAAGTCTCAAAATAAATATTTCCAATGGAAAGAGCATGAAAAAATAAGCACTTTTGCAAAAAATGGCACTCAAAACCGAGTTACCGATCAAAAGTTACAAGCTTTTTAATATTTTGCTCTGTTATTTATTTTAGGTGCCACTAAAACAAAATAAAATGTTGTTGCCTTCACCGCACAAATAAAATTAAAGGGGGCTGAAGTTAAGCACCTACTAGTAGGAATCACAAGCTTTAAGCCCTCATATGACCATACCATATGACCAAGGGCTAAGGATTTTAAGTGGGCATTTTACAGTCGATCTTAGGGTTTTCACGCCTTTCGGATCCAATGGAAGCCTCTATTTTCCATAAAAATGCATGTAGCAACAACATACGACCAAATCCCAAATATATGAATATACAATGAATTTATTTGCAAAATAAAACTTACAGACAGATGTCAATAGCAATCTCTACTCTGATACCATGAAAGGAACGATAACCAGATCATACCAAGCCAAGAACATAGATGCTAATCAAACACCACGATCAATAAGATGAAAGAAATTCACCAGAATAAATTTACATAAAACCTTTGCAAACAAATGAGCAGCAATATCATATATTATTATGGAACTCAATATAATACATTGAGAATGGGCCTTGCTTAAATAGGCGAAGGAATAATCATTATCCAAAATTCACCCCCCAGGGTAATTTTGATAACATGCATTAAATTCTTCAGTCCCGAGCAAGATAGATTGATTCAAGGCAAAAAATCATGTTTCTGGGGTCCCCTCGGCTTTTTTCTAACTCTCCTGTCCAAGAAGAAAAGAGCAAGTTCTAAAAAAGGGTGAAAAATTTACAAAAACCAAGCTTGGGGCAAAAAAAATCATGAAAATCGGCTAAGTCCTAGTCCAGGCGGTCCTTGGGACAGTTGGGACGTCGGGCGTGAACCGGCCGAAAATCCTCCAGCGGTCCACGCAGCAATTGGGACATCTGGCCGTAGGTACGCGCGGGATGCGAAAAGCCGATTCAGTAAAAAAGGGAAAAAATTACACAAGTCTGCTTTTACACAGTTGGGACAAAAGTACACGTGAGACGTGGATCGGCCGGTTTGGCGCAAGTAAGTCCATTTTGGGTGGGTCGGAGAGATTTGTCCCAGGCAGATCCCAGGACGCTTGGGACAAGAGTGCACGGAGGATGCGAACCGGCCGGTTCGGCCGAAGTAGAGGACTTTCATCTGGGACATTTGGGCCAAAAATACGTGGGGGACGTGAAGACTAGGAAAAGCTGCCAACGAATCAGAATGTGACACGTGTCCTAAGGCAGGGGAAGTGCGGAGCTCGGGGAGGACTTAGAAAATTTAGCAAAAGTTTTGGCCAAAAAACTAAAAGGTAAAGGTTTTCCCCGCGCCCCAGTCGACGATCCAAATGATGCCACGTGTCCCAGTGGCGGGGCACAGGGGGAAAATGAATTTTTTTCCAAAGTGATAAAAATGTCAAAATTTCAAAGGGAAACCCGCGGGAGGCGGAGGAGAGAGAATTGCTCGTCCAATCAGCGCTTGCCACGTGGCGTTCGACCAGCGGAGCGCGGGAAAAATTCAAACATCTATTTTTTGGGCCGTTTTGCCCTAAAACTTCAGACCTTCATATCTTTTGATCCAGAGCTCAGATTTACACGTTCTTTATATCATTGGAAATCTTATGAAATTATCTATAGGATTCCATGGTCAATCTCTAATTTTAGTTTAGTTTGGAGATAGAAAATTCAAAAACATTTCTGGTACGTGTCCATGGCCAGAAGTGACATTTCAGCGACCAAATTTAATACAGAATGGGTTGCACTCTCCTCCCATTTGGTAAAAATGACAAGGTATGGGTTTGTAAGGTCCTCCATGCTGATTTAATGCATTTGTAGTCAATGAGGAATGGGCTCCCACATTTTTGTATGTTTTCTCTCTCATGGGCTCGACCCATGCAATGTAAAAGCCAGATTTGGCTCATTTTGGAGATAATTATTACAAGTTGTTCATCTTTTCGGCTCTGCCCTCCCTTCTTTTCTTCTCCAGGGTTGAAAATGGAGTTCGAACCTCCTCCCTTGCTCTGTAATGGTGTTTTTGCCTTTTACTATTGAAATGATGTTCTGTGCAAACTTCTGAAGCAACAAAAACGTGTTTCGTGATGCATCTGTCCATCCTTGCTCGTTTTTTGCTTGTTTTCTTCTTGCCTCTCTTCATTGCAGGTATTTGTGCATGTTTGAATGTTCATTGCAGGTTTGGAGCCGTGTGTCATGGAGTTTTGGGACATTTTCTCATGTGAAATCTATCCTTGGGCCTCGTGATGCATCCGTCCCATCCTTCCCATTGCTCACCTCTCCTTGTTCCATGGCAGTTTTGATAGATGTTCAACATTCTCCTTCTCTGGTGTATCACCATTTTAGTGTAGGCTTTTGCTTTTTTTCCCTTTTCTCTCTCTCTCTGTCTCCTTGGCATGGTTAGATTAGGTTTAGATTAGCTTGCTTGCACTGGAATAGCTTATGGCAGGTAGTTTAGGAGTAGGAACCAGCCTTCTCTGGAGATTCCTTTCTCATTTCGCAGTCCCACACTTGGAGAAAGGTTTCAATGTTGTGCAATCACACTGGATGCTAGAGTGATCAACCTAGAAATCTGATCAACATCCAGGGGTGTTGTGATTTTGCACTAACAGTTTTAGCATGCCACAAAGAATGTGGGACACGTAGAGGTCTTCCACTTCATCTTTTGCAGGTTGGTGTGTTCCTGTGAAGATTTCAGCCTTTGGAGGCACTTGCAAACACATCTGGCGACTCCATCTGATCAATAACCCATTTCTAAAGTTGCAGACCTGTTTTTCATCCATTCCCATCCATCCTTCTTTCCATCCCTTTCATTCTTTTCCATTCCATGAAGTTGTGCAATCATGACTTCATTTCCATCATGGAATTCACATTTTCAACAACAGCAGTTTATCACACCTCCAACATGTTTTACAAATCCTCCAAATCAGCATGCATACCCATATGAGCAGCAATGCCAAGATCATTTTGGCTACGGAGCTTTCCAAGAGCAAGAGTATGCTGGTTATGAAGACAATCAGATGCAAGATGCTGGTCTATTGGAGAAAATCCAAAAGATGGAGGTAGAGATGGTGCAGTCCAGAGCAACAACTCAAATGAGAGCTTTCAGAATTGGTTACAGGACTCCTTGTCCATGGGGAGGCCCTTTTCCAAGACACTTCAGCCCTCAAGAGAAAGCGACTTCATGATAAAGATGTTGCCCCAACTTGCACAATGGACAAAGCAGAAATAGAGGCCTATACGCTTGTTATTGAACAACCTTGTCAATGGGTAAGTTCTACGCCATCATCTGGTTTTTCTCTTCCCATTACTCAAGCAACACCATCTCATTTGGAATTGCAAATTCTAAACTCCCATCTGTCTCGTCCCAAATGTTGATCTCATGTCTCCACCTCTCGGTCTTCCACCACACCTCAATTCTTCTTTCCTTTTTCCTTCCAAAAGTCATCCCCTCCATAAGAGCTAACAGAAATACCCCTCCTTCAAAGAAACAAGAGTTTCTACCTCCACCACCACAAAAAGTTGCCAAATCAATTGAGCTACAACCCATCCCTCCTCTTGCATTCCCAATTCCATGTGGAGAAGAAGAAATTGCAAAAATCGGCCATGAAGGACAGCAAGAAGAGGAGCCCAACATAAAAGAAATGACAGAGACAACTTGAGGGTTTGGGCTGCCAAATTCAGGATGACAAAGATCCCTTGATGGTTAAGCCTACATAAGAGGCTAAGGTTGGACAAATGGTGGTTCAGACTGATTTTGTGGTAGCAGAAGAAGAGAAAAAAGAAGAAGCAGATCAACAGTTAGTTTGCTCAGAAAGTAGTGTCCATGTTGGCACTCTATTTGAAGGGAATGCTTGAATTCAATTCAAGTTGCACAATCAGCCATAAAGGAAGAAAGCTCGAAGAAGATCTTGCAGTCCCAACTTTTCCTCTAGAGAGCGTATAGACAAAGAGTTTGACTTGACAAACTTCATGCTTTGGAGGAAGAGTTCTATCAAGAGCAAGATTGTCTTCAAGTAGTTGAGAAAGGAGAAGCTGCTCCAGATCTAAAAGAAGAGGAGCACATTCTAGTTGTGGAGGAGAAAATTGCAGATCCAAAGGCTTTGAGCACAAAGCAGGCTACAGGAGAACCTTCAGTTCTTCTTTCTACTTCACCTCTCTCAAGTTCTAGTACTGAAAAGGAGTTTGATCTCTCAAACTCAATATTGGAGGGTGAAAGAAACCATGGTGATCAAGTTGCAGAGCAAGAGAACACCATGGGAGAGGTTGAACATTTGCAATAGGACAGCAATGAGGCGCTTTACTGTCCTTTTGGAGGACTGCTTTTGATGGAGAAGAGCCGCTGAGTTTCCACCATTCTCTATTTCATCATCCACATTCCAAACACTTGAGTCTATTGTCATGAAGGAGAACATTCATTTGCGCAATGACCGCATCTTATAAAGCAGCTCTTTGGAGTCAAGATTGGAAGATTTAAATCTTTCATGTTCTTCATTGGAGGAAGAGAAAGGGCAGAGGAATTCCACCATTTCTTCCACACCATCCATTCAAGGTCTACAAGAAGACTCCATTTTTGGAGTTGAAAATCGAGCTATGGGCATATCAAACGGATCGGACCTTGCCTTGCCTAATCAGGTATTTATCTTCATTGGAGCCAAGGAGAAGTCACAACTAGTCATGCTTGCTTCGAGCATGAGGGTGAGCTACAAAGTACCAAGGATCAGCCATTCATACCTCTTCAATCCAAATGCAGAGCAACTAAAAGAGGTATTGAATTTGCCTTCAGCTGATACCTTGATGATTTGGGTAGAAGACCAGCTTCTGGTTGATTTTCCACTCATCCTAACAGCCATGATCAGCTCCAAATCAATTGCATGGCTGCCACTTTTGAGAAAAGGAAGCTATTTCTCACAACCAATTGCAGGGTTTGTTTAGCTTGCCTTTGCTTCCAGTTAGAGTAGAGTAGGTAGGTTTGCTTTCAAAAAAGAAGTGCTTGTGCACACTCTGCATGTTTCATTTGGAGCATGTATGATTTTCAGTTCTGTACATAGTTTTTGTGGTGCTGGTTTTGCTCTTGCACAGTCCATTTCAGTGGCATTTTGGTGAGAACAACTCCATGTCCAGTGGGTTTCAAGTGGCTCAAAGGAGGTTTTCAAAGTTCAGATCAGTTTGCAGGTTACAACTCATGACTCCATGCCCAATGGATGCTTCAGGCAACTGGTAACTTCATCTAGCAGTAGATGACCCCACTGAGTCACCAAATTGTTATCCAAAATTCACCCCCCAGGGTAATTTTGATAACATGCATTAAATTCTTCAGTCCCGAGCAAGATAGATTGATTCAAGGCAAAAAATCATGTTTTTGGGGTCCCCTCGGCTTTTTTCTAACTCTCCTGTCCAAGAAGAAAAGAGCAAGTTCTAAAAAAGGGTGAAAAAGTTGCAAAAACCAAGCTTGGGGCAGAAAAAATCATGAAAATCGGCTAAGTCCTAGTCCAGGCGGTCCTTGGGACAGTTGGGATGTCGGGCGCGAATCAGCCGAAAAGCCTCCAGGCGGTCCACGCAGCAATTGGGACATCTGGGCCATAGGTACGCGCGGGACGCGAAAAGCCGATTCGGCCGAAAAAGGGAAAAAATTGCCTAAGTCTTTGTTTCGCACAGTTGGGACAGTTGGGACAAAAGTATGCGCGAGACGCAGCGGATCGGCGGCTTAGCACAAGTAAGTCCATTTCAGAGCGGAGTTGAGAGATTTTTCCCAGGCGATGCTGGGATAGTTGGGACAAGAGTGCGTGGAGGACGCGAACCGGCCGGTTCGGCCGAAGCAGAGAGGACTTTCGTGCAGGGACATCCGGCCAAAAATACGCGGGGCGAAGACCGGAAAAGCCGCCAACGAATCAGAATGTGACACATGTCCTAAGGCAAGGGAAGTGCAGAGCTCGGGGAGGACTTAGAAAATTTAGCAAAAGTTTTGGCCAGAAAACTAAAAGGTAAAGGTTTTCCCGTGCCTGTCGCCGACGAACCAAATGATGCCACGTGTCCCAAGTGGCGGGGCACGGGGGGAAAATGAAATTTTTCCAAAGTGATAAAAACGTCAAAATTTCAAAGGGAAACCCACGGGAGGCGGAGGAGAGAGAATTTCTCATCCAATCAGCACTTGCCACGTGGCGTCCGACCAGCGGAGCGCGGAAAAATTCAAACATCTGTTTTTTGGGCCGTTTTGCCCTAAAACTTCAGACCTTCATATATTTTGATCCAGAGCTCAGATTTACACGTTCTTTATATCATTGGAAAGCTTATGAAATTCTCTACAAGATTCCATGGTTAATCTCTAATTTTAGTTTAGTTTGGAGAGAGAAAATTCAAAAACGTTTCTGGTACATGTCCATGGCCAGAAGTGACATTTCAGCGACCAAATTTAATACAGAATGGGTCGCACTCTCCTCCCATTTGGTAAAAATGAAAAGGTATGGGTTTGTAAGGTCCTCCATGCTAATTTAATGCATTTGTAGTCAATGAGGAATGGGCTCCCACGTTTTTTGTCGTTTTCTCTCTCATGGGCTCGACCCATGCAATGTAAAAGCCAGATTTGGCTCATTTTGGAGATAATTATTACAAGTTGTTCATCTTTTCGGCTCTGCCCTCCCTTCTTTTCTTCTCCAGGGTTGAAAATGGAGTTTGAACCTCCTCCCTTGCTCTGTAATGGTGTTTTTTCCTTTTACTATTGAAATGATGTTCTATGCAAAAACTTACTCAAGCAATAAAACCGTGTTTCGTGATGCATCTGTCCATCCTTGCTCATTTTTGCTTGTTTTCTTCTTGCCTCTCTTCATTGCGGGTATTTGTGCATGTTTGAACATTCATTGTAGGTCCTGGAGCTGTGTTCATGGAGTTTTGAGACATTTTCTGTGAAATCTATCCTTGGGCTCGTGATGCATCTGTCCATCCTTCCCATTGCTCACCTCTCCTTGTTCCATGGCAGTTTGATAGATGTTCAACATTCTCCTTCTCTTGGTGTATCACCGTTTTAGTGTAGGATTTTGTTGTTTTTCCCTTTTATCTCTCTCTCTGTCTCCTTGGCACGGTTAGATTAGGTTTAGATTAGCTTGTCCTGCACTGGAATAGCTTGTGGCAGGTAGTTTAGGAGCAGGAACCAGCCTTCTCTGGAGATTCCTTTCTCATTTCTGCAAGTCCCACACTTGGAGAAAGGTTTCAATGTTGTGCAATCACACTGGATGCTAGAGTGATCAACCTAGAAATCTGATCAACATCCAGGGGTGCTGTGATTTTGCACTAACAATAACAATCTAAAAACCAGTCAAGGTTGTAGATCAAGCCATAAATCAAGGAAATAACTAGTCATCAAAGAACTAGTCAAGACCATAGATTTAGGAGAGAATTAGACATCAAGGATCTAGTCAATACCATAGATCAAGGAAAGAACTAGTCAATACCATAGATCAAGGAAAGAACTATACCTAATAATTAGATAATATCTCCTAATATCTAAATAAGATAAAAGAAATATCCACACACATAAGTGGGTGGGGATAAATACAATAAAGGTAAATAAAGTACCTAGGTGAACATGAGCTAAGGTAAAACCTATTCTAACAATAAACTCACAATATGACAAATAAATCTAATAATATACTTATAAAAAAACAACCATATAACTAATTACCAAATTAAAAACTATCTACATATGGTAAAAGGTAAATTGCAAACTACAATGCATAATTACCTATATACAATAAGTTGTACCTAACATTCCCCCCTTAATTTTGCATTTACTCAAGAGATTAGGAGAGGAAATCTCTAAACATCTCAAATTTGTCACATGCAAGTGACTTCATGAAAACATATTCTTGTTGTTCAGCTGTTGGGAAACAATAAATTTGATTTTTTTGTCTCAAAACATTCTCATGAGTGAAATGAACATGTACCTCTATATTATTTGTTCTTTCGTGAAACACTAGATTGCGAACAAGTTTCAGAACACCTTTGTTGTCAACATACAGGGTGGTAGAATTATCCTATTGTACTCAAAGTCCCTCAAGTATGTGACGTATCCATGTCACTTTGTAAACATCTCCTCCTGTAACATGATATTCGACTTCTATGGAAGATTGAGAAACAAAAAAATCTTACTTCCCACCGATATTGGACCAAATCCCAAAAAGATTACAAATCGAGAAGTAGATTTCTTGTCAATTGTATGATCTAAATCCAAATATCTAGTCAAGAAGAACTAATCATTCTTTTTGTACTTTAGACCAAAATCCATAGTGCCCTTGAGATATCTCAAGATCCACCATGTTGTTTTCCAATGACAAACTTTGGGTTCATGCATGAACCGTGAAAGATAGTCGATTGTAAATCGATATCTCGGTGTAGTATAAGTTAGGTGAATGGGACTCCCAATAAACTATCGATAGAGAGTTAAATTTACCAATGGAGATGGATCTGTATGAGACAAATGAAGTATTGTCTCTATAGGTATGGAAATCGGTGTGCAATCCATCATCATGAATTTCTCAAGCATTGTCTTGGTATATTTCAAATGAGAAACAAATATATGATTCTCTTTCTGTCATACTTCCAATCTAAGATAGTAGTGCATAATCCTAAGATCTTTCATGTTGAATGATCAATTTAGATCTTCCTTTGTTACATCGATCATCTTCATTGAGCCGCTAGTGGTGACTAGATCGTTGACATATACAACAGCTATAACAATCTCTCCTCCTCCTCCTTGCTTCTTGAGGTAGAGATTGGGATCATATATATTTCTCTTGAATCCATTTTGAATGAGATGCTCATCAGATCTTGATGTACAAAGCTCAAGGGTATTTTTAAGACCATACAATGATTTGATGAGTCTACATACCTTTACTTCTTCTATAGGTACCAAAAACCCTTTGGTTGAGTCATGTAGACTTCTTCATGTAAGTCTCTATTCAGAAAGGCACTTTTCACGTCCATCTAGTGAAATTTCCTTCCAAACTATATAGCTAGAGAAAATATCATCATGATCATTTTGATCTTAGCCATGGGATAAAATGTCTCCTCCTAGTCTATTCCTTTCTTTTGAGCATACCCCTTTGCTACAAGTATTGCTTTATACTTATCAAAGGTCACATATGCTTTGTAATTGGTTTTCAAAATCCATCTACATCCAATGGGTTTCTTCCATAATAGAAGATCGACAAGTTTCAAGGTGTTATTCTTCATCATTGATTGATACTCAACATCCATGACATATTTCTAAGCTTTATATTGTAGGGCTTCTTGAAGAGTAGATGGATCAACATGTTTAACAACTCTACTCATCACGGTAAAATTTACCTCTTCACGAGCTTTACTACAAGTCTGCATGGTCCAAGAGTGGATGTGTTTGAAGGACTATCTAATTTTACATATCGAATCATGTTTTTATACCACTTAGGCATACATTAAACTATTCACATGGGTTGTGGACCTATCAAATATTCACCATCATCTCCATTATCACTATCATCATCAATGGGAACATCAACTTTTTTTTCACAACATGGGTGCTTTGTACATCAGGTGATTCTGGAAGGAGCCTTAACTTATTTCTTTTCAAAGAACCTCAACATACCTTATAGTGTATACTTTCTTGGTCTTCAGATCCATCAGTTTATACCCAAGAGATTCTTCATTGCAGCTAATGAAGATGTATTTCTCTACTTTCATATCCAACTTCTTTCTCTTCTTCTTGGTATGTGCATGTTATATTTGCACCCAAATACTTTTAGGTGTGAAATGGATGGATTCCATCATTACCATGCTTCATGTGGTGTTACTCCATCAAGATAAATTGTGGGCACTCTGCTCAATAGGTACATTGTAGTCTTCATTGCTTCTACCCAGAATGTGTCTTCACAAGTCTTGAATCATCGATCATGTAACACACTATCTCCTTGATAGTATGATTCCTTCTCTCAACAACACCATTTTGTTACGGTGTATGTGGAGGAGGCATCTATCGACGAATCTCATGAGCTTCCAGAAAGGCTTTGAACTCATTACTGGTGAATTTACCCCCTCAATCTAAGTGGAGAGATCTAATTTTGTGGTCAATCTTGTTCTCAACAACTACTTTGAACTTATTGAAGTTCTCGAAAGCTTAATTTTTAGTATGAAGACAATATATCCACATTTTTCTCGAATAATCATCAACACAAAGCATGAAATATTGAAATCCATAATGACTAGGTTGCATCGACCGCAAAGATCGGTGTGCACTAAATCAAGCTTACATGGAGCTCGATATGTACTCTTATGGAATGAGGCTCTGTGTTTTTTCCTACTGAAAGTAGTTAGGACATTTGTTTGTATCCTTCTTGAGAGATGGCAAACCCCTCACCATGTTGTACTAGAGAAATATGTTGAGATATCCAAAACAAATGTGATCCAAGTCTTCATGCCACAATTGTGCAAAGGAGGTGTTTTTAGCCATAAGTGCCTAATCATCTCAATGGAAAAATCAAGCTAGAACATCCGTCCCACATTTGAATCTCTTGTAACAATTTTCAAGCTTATGGATTTATCTTAAATCAAACAAAATTTATTACCATATTTGCAATAAAAATCAATCTTCAGATTGTGATCTAGAAGTTGACTTAATGATAGCAAATTCTTTGTCAAACCAAGGACATAAAATACATCTAATAACCTACAATTTCATGAACCAAGAGGTAGAGAAATGTTCCCAATACCTTGGACAGTGTAGGAAGAGTCATCACCCAATGAAACATGATTTTTAGAGGGTGTGTCTCTCATTGTGGAGAACCAGTCTCTACATTTGGTCATGTGTCAAGTGGCTACTGAATAAACATACCGAGATAACACCAAAAGACATGGTTTCTTCACTAAAATGGGCAAAGTGTACAAGAATTCCTCATCCTCCGAGTGGTCTTCTTGTTCAGCAACATTACCTTGCTAATGGGGTTTCTTCCTCCAGTTCCCCTTCTTCTTCCCTTGTTTATAGCTAGATTTTCCATATTGTGATTATTGATTTTTAGGTTTGGAATTGCTAGAACCCTTTCTTATACATGTTGTACCAATAATATTTCAAATCATGTCCTCTGCTACAAATAGGACACTTTTTCTTTTATTTGTCCCCTTGTTGATTATGCTTCTGGGACTTATTGGAAGAATGAGTTTTTTCTTCCCTTTCGATGAGAAGAAAGTGTCTTCTCTTCTTCTTCATCTTTGTTGTACAATGACTCTTCTTGTTGCAACAAGTTCACCAACTTCTTAAAACTGATGGTCTAATCTGACAAGTTGATAGTCGTCACAAAAATTCTATATGAGGGAGGAAGTGCTCTCAAAATAATGGGCACAAGAGAAATATCTAATATTTCCTCTCCTAGGGCTAGAAGTGAAGCCCTCAATGTTGTAACTCTACACAAGAAAGCCTCAACTTTCTCATTAGGCTTGAATTTCAATGTATATAACTGACCCATCAAATTCAATATAGTTTTCTTGTTCTTGCCTCATACACTATGATCAACTTTTCCCATGCTTCTTTAGCCATTTTGGCATCTCGAATGTGTGGTTGCACATCATCGACACTATAAACAAGATGATCAATTTGGCTTTTTGATTGGCCCTATCAAATTGATGTTGATATGTTACATCATCTGGTGATCTAGTTGTGGAACCATTTACAACATGCCATATTTCTTCAAACTCGAGTTGAGTTTAAATTTTTGTCTTCCACACTACATAGTTGTTGCCATGGAGTAGCTCAGAAGTAAGAAAAAAGAACATGGGAGCATTGTTGGCCATAGTGGGTTGTTAGAATTTCCCAACTAAATGGAATGTTAGCACAATACAAATGATTACAATACACTAAAAATGAATACAACCTCTTCGAAAAAATTGGATGGCAAGGGAAAAATAATTGTTTCCTGGGCCTTGTGACCTCCGAAGCACTATACGGCTCAAAAAGACAAATCCCACAAAAAACAACAAAAAATTCCTTTTTAGGCTATACCCCTTTACAAAATTTTCTCAAAATACCTTTTTAGGAGAAAATATGAGGGAATTTTTTTAACCCTCTAATAGGGTTTTTCCTACTAAATTTAGTGGGGATTTAGTAGTCACTAAGTGACTTTGGCAGAGGGTTTAGCTAAATTTAGCAAAAAAATTTTAAAATCACAAAAATTAAAAAAATTGATCTTACTTGTTGACCTGCCTAGCTTGGCTGAGCTAGTTGTCGAGTTAGCTCAGTTAGCTATCTTTAGGGTTTTCTTTTATTTATATTTGTAATTGTTTTATTTTATTTGTTGTTTTTGTTGTTTTTCTCATGGGGATGCAAGGACACGGTGTGAGTAGATCGATTTATGAACCCAACACATGCAAACCCAACCCATCTCACCTCGATGGTATCCCAACCTTGTTTGATTAACCCACCAAGGTTTAACTCAGGGCCCATTTGATGGATTTATGGGCTCGACATAATAGGTTGTGGCTCAACAAAGGATCCACTTTGCAAAGGCAAGATTCAATTCACTCGGGGGAGCTCTCTTAGAGCACAAGCTCGGTCGGTGCGGAGATTTAACTCGGCTGGATTTGAGTTGAAGACAACTCACTCGCTTGACAAAGAAACAATGTGACGATGTAACCCATTTAACAATGTAACTCGTCATTTCTTGGATCAACTTAAACAATTGGCTTGATAGTAGCTTAGTTCTTGGGATACGGGGTGTAACTCAGTCAAAGCTCGGTGCGGGGCCCAAATCACCTCTAAGCAACTTGGTTTCAACTCGATAGTAAAACCACCTAAATCAATCCATAGCTCACCTACAAAGCTTGACTCATTTGGTAGTTCGGTGCAGAGTTCGCTAGGAGTAATTTTACGCCAAATTTAGTGGATGCAATAGCTATTGGCTTTAAATTTGGAGATAAAACCCTATTAGGAAAATTTGTATTTTTTTATTTTCGTTGATTATTCTTGTGTTCTAGGTTTTGGTAGAACTTGATTTTTTGTTGCATAAGCTCTTATAGATCCTTCCATATTATGGGGATGTAGGGATGGGGCTTGGAAGCTGTGGGAGGAAACTCTAGATATCCAATGCTTGTAGATTCTTCTCCAAGCTCCTTAATTTCTATTGCACCCTTTCCAACACTTTCTTGGCAACCCTGTATAGGCTCCTGAACCAGCTTTGATACCAAATGTAAATGAGAAAATAGGGAGGATGTATGACAATTGTATTGCTATGGAATCAATCAAACTACAAATTATGGAGTTGCAATGCTTATAGGCATTGTACAACTAAATACAATCAACCAAGTGGCTACACAAGTTGAACAAACCTTACGTGTCGTCAAAAAAACTCACAATATGAAAAATAAATCCAATAATATATACAACCATATAACTAATTAATATAACCAACTACCAAAGTAAAAACTATCTGCCTATGGTAAAAGGTAAATTACAAACTACAATGAATAATTACCTATATACAATAGGTTTTACCTAACATAGGCTTCCAAATCTAAGGACATCCTGGAGAAAATTAGGTATGCCAAAGCATTGTCAATGTTTCACGAAATACAACCAACATGTACCCAACGTGATCATTCACCTCTGCTACCATATTCTTGGTTTGTGCCCAAATAGGAGCATTGAATTAAGGTGTGGACATCATGGAGAATGGACTATTATTAGATGTTGTAATTTAAATTACCCTCATAGATATGTATGTAAAATTTGGTAATAGCAGAATAAGGCACACAAATTTTTGGAAAAAAATATTGAAATAAATGCGGTGACATTCATTTTTACACATGAAATATTTGAAAAAACATCTCGATGAGATGTGGTCTTGTGGATTGTAATCAATGTAGGATATGCATAATATGGTTTCAATGAAAAATGTATGCTCAAAGATAGGACTGTGTTAGAAATAGAAGTGAGTCATGTGTTTAGGGCATGAATCCTCTTTTTTGGTCGAGGAATGTAATAATTATGTTGCCCCTATAAATCCTATGAAAAATGGCCCCTTTTATCCTCCTGATATTCTTTTGTGCTTCATGGGACTCAAATTTACTTAAGGAGTGGAACCAAATGCGAAGGTGTCCATGTGTCCCTTCGGTGCATCATTGAAAGGCACAAAGAATTAAAAACTCTCAAGGAGTGAGGATCCGCCACATGTGGCTAAAGGCATGGCAAGGTAGCCCAGGTAGGCTAAAAAGTCAAAGAAAAGAGGAGGGCTCATGGGCCTCCACATGTCACCCAGGCAAATTCAGAAAAGGAGAGAAGGAGAGAAGACCCAAGGATGCACGGGGTCTCCACGTGTCATGTGAAAGTGGAACGCACCACCAACGAATGAACCAAAAAAATAGGTAGAGGACTCGGTGTTCAGAAAAATTTAATGTGGTTTTGGGTCCCGAGGCATGAAGATTGAAGGCGTGGCTAAAATTAGAGTCAAGGATCTTAAATGAAGATAGATAGGTGGTGGGTTAACAAAAATCATGGGCACCATTGATGAAACTAGAGGAATTACAAAGTTACAATCAAATCCCTAGAATGCAAAAAAAAATATGGGCCAATGTGGGGTGATCTGAACATGCAAACTTTAAGTTTTCAAACATCATGTAGACTCATATAATGAAGATAAAGAAAACAATTTTAGATATAAATAAAAATGGGGTTCTATAGGGCCCCAACCCATGATGAAGAAATTTGTATACATGTTTGGAAGTAAGGACACAAGAAGAGAAACAACACTCAGTTATCCCTTACTCCTACTTTGAAATTTCCTCCAAGTGGAGGAAGCTTGTTCAACAACATGTTCTTCCTCAACATGAATTCATCTAAGCCCTGTGTCATCTTGAACAAACACAATGGACCCCACTAGATCTCGAGACATCCCCATATCCATCAATGACTCAAGGGTCATTCTGGGACTGTCCATGATTTTCTCCATCTTCGATCTTCTTCTAGATAGAAGATACCCAGTCTAGAAGATCCAAACCACCATGAAAAATGTCATCTTCCCTTTCCCCTTGTGAGGAGTAGACTTATCGAGAATGGACTAAGGGGGAACATCTGGAGTGGTAGAAAGAGAAGAAATTACACTCTGGGGACCAAGTGGACAAGAGATCTTGAGCTGACTCACCCTTCCATCTCCTTGTGAAGGGTGGGCATCTCTTAGAGAAGGAATTGGTCGGGCCTAAAAATTCCTGCTCCATTCGGAGAAGCATGATGCATTGAATGAGTGGAAGATCGAAAAATGAACCTACCCTTGTTGTCCCTGGTAGAAGAAATTTCCACTTTAGAGTGACGAGAAGATGAAGACATTTCTTCTTCTCCATCCAAATGATAATTGGGGTTGGGAGCTTGATTCCCCCTCTTCTTTCCTGAAGATGGTGCTGGTGTGGTGGATGGTTGTATGGCATAGGTCCTACCTAAACCTTTCTCTAGAGAAATGATTCTCCACTCCAGTTCATCCATTTTATGAGAAATGGTAGGCATTATCAATGGAAGACTTGTCATACAACACGTAGGACTCCTTGGGAATCTCCTTCAACACAAATTCTTCATTCATTACATAAAAAGGGACACTGGTAATCAGTCATTCCCTAACATGGAAGGCCTCCTTTCGATCCAATATTTCTTCAAGTCTTCTAGAACTTTCTGATGTTCCCACCAAAAATATGGAAGTACATGGATTGGAAGGTTGAGAAGACAAGATTGATCTTGATCAATCTCACGAGAGGAGTGAGAGCCAAAATTTCGATAGGTCAGGGGCCCTCTAGTATCCCTTGGGACTGTGATATCAAACAAAGCTTTGAAAAAGGCTTCATCTGACCATGCAGGTCAAAGATTTGGTTTAAATCTTCTGAAGAAATCTCTTTCAAACTATTTTCCACAACCACATTTGCCATTATGTTGATAAAAGCTATGTAAAAATTCTTCACTTTCAAGATAGGAAAAGGAATGCATATTGGTGAGAAAGTAGAATTGAGTTTATAATGAGGATGGTGCAGACATGTTGAGTCGAGTAAAATCATTTCCATCAGATGAAAGAATATTTTTCTCATCTCACATGAGGGAATAAAATTGAGAGAAATTGGCATTATGTGACAAAAGGCATTTGATTGATGTGATATAATCCACATGTGAGGAAACTCATTCTAGAGAGGCATGAATGCATGTATGCATTTCTCGAGGTATATTTTCAAAGGTGAAAAGGATTTCTTGTCACATCAAGCCATATGGAACCACCTAGGAATTATTAAAAAGGGTTTCTTGCATGCCAAGAGGAAATAAATGATTAAGACAACTATCAAAAGGCAAATGACATGGTGCCCCAATCATATCTGATGAAAGTAAGAAAAATGTGAATGGCTCACAAATTTTCCACCTAAAAAAAAAGAAAAGAATATTCTCTTTAAAGATTCATGTTTTTGGGAAAAAATGGATGAGTGAGTGAGTGAAATTGTATAAATGCAATGAGAATACTCTTGCATAGGGGGTTAAAATTTTCTAAAATTTTAGAAGAGAAGGTGAAAAAAATGAGAGAAACCATTTTTCCAAGAACTTGTCTGAGAAGCCTATTAATTTCTTGAGCCTTCAAATCAATCATGTCAAGATGGTTGCAAGTGTACAACCATTGACAAGCATTGAGACTATAAATGAAACTTTCCCTTGTTGATAAATTTGATGAGCCCTAGAGTTAATTGTGTTAATCATGAGCATTGTTGTGTCTTTTTAAGTTGAGGTGTTTCAAGTAGCTATTCATGTTCATTGTTGCAATCTTATGTTAAGAATTCCTCTAAATCACACAAGATCTTATCCTTTTGGTAGCATTGTGGTAATTGCAATTGTGTTGTGAGAAGAGCTTTCATCTCATTTTGTAATAAACAATTTTAAATTCATTCTGCTTCCATTTTGTTGATACAATTGTTTTTTAGCCTATGAGTGTATCTTAGGCATGATAGATCAAGGATTCTTGATGTTTAATTGAGTCTTTATCATGAGATTTTATGTTTAAATTCTCAAAGAATGTGTGAAACCATGTATATTTTGGCTTCCATGGATGCACATCTTCTAGTTGAAGGTTCATTATTGATTATTTGAAGTGTTTTCATCATCTCATCTGGCAGATCTTCCAACATTTGTTAAGAGTTCCCAAATATTTGGTATAATCAACTTTATCCTACTTAATTCCCCAACCAAATACATCTAAAACCAATAAATCCCACTAAAACTACCCATGTTTTCTTCTTATTAAATGCCAAAATATTTGCATTTACTCAAAATATTAGGTTGGTTCCATTGTTGTTCTTTAGTAGTTTGAGCCTTGTTTTAGGAGACATCTACATTTTCTAGAGTGACAACTCGTGAGAGTTAGATTTTTGAATTGACCATGTCTTCCCAAGGTTATTTCTCAATTTCCTTATAAAGGAGTGTCAAATATTGTTGATATATTCATTTCCCTTACAAATACAAACTACAAAATGGGTCCTCTCACCCTGGCTAAAGGCAAAGCCTAAAGTAGGAGGGTAGGTCATACCCTTAGCATGGTGTTATCCAACTTTTCCAAGCTCGAGTGACCAAGAGATGATGAGATCCTTCCCGGCTACAAAATGACTTAAATCTTGATCCATCATTCTCTAGGCATCCTTCTCATCCTGTTGATGTTGCTCAACTTCAAAGGAGAACTGATTTGGGTACCAACACCACTCTAGCACCATTTTTAGGGGACATTTGTGTAAATACAGATAAATATCAACCTCAGGTAACATGTAAAGTATATATGAATGCAAATATATGATCTATCTTCAATCCTTTATCCGATTTTTAAAAAAATGAGCTAAATCAAAATTCAATTGCTTGATATTTTCCTAGTTTGAGGAGGCTTTCCATTAAATCTCACTTGCTAGGAGTAAATGTTGATAAAGGATGATGAAATTTGCTAAGATTTGTTGAAATAAGTGTTCAAATTCAATTAACCAATTGTTTTTCAAGTGGTTTATACATCTAAGATACAAGATCTTAGTGGCGACTCATTCATCTAGAGAAATTTGGTAAATACCAGTACCTTAAGTCTCTATTTTGAGAATTTTGTTGAAAATTTTGTAGAACTGGAAGGAAGAAGGTCTTTCTTCAAGTCGGATCCAACTAGAAAATTGTTTCTAGATTGGGGAAAACAAGTCAAGTAAGAAGACAAATCTGGAAACCATTACGCGGTCAAGAGATAGAAAGAAAAGAAATCCCTACTCCTGATTTAGATCAACCATTAGTTGAAGATTATTCTAGCGTGTCTGATCATTCTAAAATGCATAGCCCTAGAGGTAACTTACATACTCCTATTGGTGAGGGAACTTCCTCTTGCAAATCATCAAGGTATTTTTCAATCCCCTTTTTTTTGTTTCAAGATAGTAAGGTTCATTGTGAGAGGGAGTTATTAAGGGATTTATCCTTGGGGATCCTATTCCATTATCCCAAAAGCCAATAGCTACTACCAACATTTTCAACCCCATTGTTGTCTGATATCCCCATCAATAACATGGCTCAACCTCCACCTAGACCCCCTTTGTTGTAAATATATATCACCCATAAATTTTTAGGGGATGGTGGGATATCCAAATGCAATACCAAATGATCTAAGAAATAGGTTACCAAAGTTTCAAGGAAATAATGCTATTAGTGGTGACCAACATCTCAGGATTTTTGTTAACATCATGGAAGATTTTGAGATCAAACATGAGGATATCTATGTGAAAATGTTTATCCATACTTTAGAAGAAGATGCCCGGGATTGGTATAAATATTTGTTGGATAATTCTATTAATTCTTGGCTCACATTGAAAAAATGCTTTTAAGGCACAATATGGTGATAAAACTGATCCAAGGTTTCTTCTATCTGAATTCAGAATATTAAGAAAAACCTAATGAGCTAGTTCAAGACTTTAACACTAGATTCAACAAAACTTTAAATAGACTTCCTATAATATTGAGACCAAGTGATGAGTCTTGCTTGATTAAATATTGTGATGCCTTTGATAAGAAGGCAACATATTATCTAAGGGACAAGGACCCTACAAATATGAGGCAAGCCTTCACAATGGTGGTAAAAATTGAGAATAATATCAAGGTTGCAGAAAGCCTCCCAAGAGGGAGGGTGTTAAATTGATCAATCTTGAGAAGCCTCAAAAAGAAAGGTAGGATCTAGAAGAAGTTGTTAAAACCTTGGTAGGGGCAGTAAAATAAATTTCATACAAAATTTCCAGGGAAGAAAGGAATAGGACAGAGTTCTCAGGGTCATAATCAACCTCAAGGGATGAATAGATTTGGTGGTCATCCAAGAGGTGAGATTAGAAATGAAGATAGAGGAAAGGGACATATGGGGTCGGAAGTAAACAAAACCTCAGAGAGAAAATAAACTTTTCCCTGATCCATTGACTGTAAGAGTATCTATGGTTGAAGAAGCACATGTCATTGACTGGTGTGATAAATGTTTCTTACCCCACCTCCATGTGATCCAAGTGAAGGGGGTGAAGAGCCTGAGAGATGACCCCACTTTTGGAGATGTTTGTATGATGGAGTGTCCTTGATGATTCATGGCATGGGGTTTCCTCCACTAAATTAATAAGTGCTCAAATATTGAGGATTTTTTGGGACTACATCCACCGGGTATCTCCTCTTCCTTCTATTGATGATGTTGAGATTGATATGGTTCAGGGTTTTGAATTTCCTAATCATGACTTTGAGTACTTAAGGGCTCTGATGATTAAGAAGTATGATGGAGGAATTCCTTCTGAGGAGGACCAAAACTTTTGATGAATGTGGTAGTAGCTCAAGAAAAGGAATACAATCTCAGAAGTAGAATTGTCAAAGGAGGAGGTCCACAACCCAAACCAAAAATCCCCTTCTCACTAATATCCCAAAGATCCTCCCAAGAAGGATGCACCTAAAAAGGTCCAACTATTCCCAATAAATCTTGTACCCTGTCCATGCCCAAGTCATGAAGAGTCTCATACCACAAGAAGGGGAAGTTACCATCCCCCAACAACAATATTACCCAAATATATCCCCTGTGATATTGCCCAGATTTTGAGTCAAATAAAAATCATTGTACCTATTGTTGAATTTCTTAGGATTCTTGAGCATAGGAAAAGGGCATTTGAGTATTTAGGGTTCAAAGAGGAGGGAGTGCCCCAGGAGAAAGGATGTAAATAGTGTGGATCTTCCCCTATGATTATAGAGTTGGAGGTGCCAGAAGCATTAGAAGACTTGGGTGAATCTCTTGAAGTATATTTGGGTACATGTCCCTTGTTGAATCTCAACTTGATGTTGATCCTTTTTATACCACTTTAATCATTAAAGACAGACTCATGCACAATTGTATGTTCGATTCAGGGGCTTCATGTAATGTGATGCCTCTTGAAGTAATGAATGAATTGAATATCAAGGTAACAAAAACCTTTGGAAAATGCACTGCTATGGATTCAAGAGAAGTACCAATGATTGGGTATGTGAAAGGCTTAGTGGTGCAATTAGTGGCTATCTCCTAAGTAAGTTTTTAACCATGAATGTAGTCATTGTGGATTTCCCTACTAAATGGGGTATGTTACTATCAAGAAAGTGGGCTGCTAGTGTGGGTGGAAGTGTGTAGATGGATATGTCATATGCCACCATACCAGTAGAGGGAACCTTGTCAAGTTGTATGGGGAGAAGAAGATGCTACACCTGATTGAAGATCCTAAAAATGCTTCTTATGAAGTGTTGTATGCTGATGTAGATGTTAATAATTTTGTGGGGTTTGTAGATTTTGAGGATCATGCCATTAATCGAGTAGGTGCTTGGATCAAATTGGTGCACCCCTTGGACTTTGTGTTTGATGGACTTGCTCTCTAGTTTCGGGAAATGGAGTTGGGATTGTATTGATATCTCCAAACCAAGAAACCTTTAATTTTTCTTTCAAATTGAGGTTTGAATGTACAAATAATATCATTGAGTATGAGGCACTTTCTCTTTAGGCCTGAGGATTGCTTGGAAACATGGTATCAAGGATATAATTGTTAAAGGAGACTCGAAACTTGTGGTAAAGCAAGTGAGAAAATTATATGCTACGAAGAATCAAATGAAACAATATAAGCATGTGGTGTGGGATTTTGTTGAGATGTTTGACTCCTTTAATATATTATACCATGATAGAACTCAAAATGTTGTAGACAGATAGGTTGGTGGTGATTGGCTCTAGATTTGAAAATTGCATTGTCTCTCCTTACTGTGATTATGATATTGAAGTGTTATCAAGACCATATGTCCTTGAATAATGTAAAACATTGGAAAGTATTTGATAATGATGCCCAGGTTCAAAGGTTCTTGTAAATGAATGAAGGATAATTTACTGATCAATGCATTGATTGGGAACCAATGGTCATAGTGTGTGATGGGAAAGAGACCTTGTTTGGTAAGGACATAATCCAATTGAAGACAAACACAATCCCCAGAGGATTAGTGGCTTTAGAATCCAACTTTGATAATGCTTTAATAGGGTAGTTCATAGACATATCTCTACTTCAAGAGATGTGGAAGAGCATAATCTAGGAATTAAAGAAAAACCTAGGAAAGTATGGCTAGGTAGTAATTTGAGTAAGGAGGAAAAGTAGTCCTACATTGAGTTGTTGAAAAAGTACCAAGATTTCTTGGCATGGTCTTACTCAGAATTGAAAGCATATAGGGAGGATATTTTTCAACATGAGATACCACTGAACCTAATGCAAAACCATTTAGGAAAAAGTAGAGGCGATTAATCCACTCCTTTCCCTCAAAATGCAAGAAGAATTGAAAAATTTAAGGGATGGAGGGATCATACAACCAACAAGATATTCTTCATGGGTGGAAAACTTGGTGCCAATAGAAAAAAAAAAATGAGACATAAGGTTGTGTGTCGATTTTAGAACTTGAACAAGGCCTCAATTAAAGATAATTATCCATTACCTAATATGGATAACATGTTGCAAATAGTCACTAGATCTGAATTTATTTCCACACTAGATGGGTTTTCAGGATATAACCAGGTGGTTGTGAAGCAATCGAAGAGAAATCAAGACTACCTTTACCACTCCATGGGGTACTTATGTTTATGTGAGAATGCCTTTTGGTTTAATGAATGTTGGGGCTACTTTTCAAGAGAAATGGATGTTGCATTCTCAGTTACATCAATGATTTCATTGTAGTTTATCAGATGATGTGACAATATTCTCCAAAAATAGAAGTGATCACTTGAGTCATGTAGAAAATGTTGATTAGATGCAGGGAATATGACATCTCATTGAATCCAAAAAGTTCCATTTCGGGTTCAAAAGGAAAAATTTCTTGGGCATATTGTGTCAAAAGAGGGGGTCATGATTGACCTAAAAGTGGAAGAAATTGGTAAAGTTCCTGTCCCAAAAACTAGGAAAGGGATTCAATCTTTCTTTGGCCAGATAAATTTTATTAGGAGATTCATTTCTAATTTTTTTGAAATGACTATCCCTATTACAAGCATGTTAAAGAAGTAGATTATCAAATGGGAGGAGGAGCTCTCCAAGATTTCACTAGAATTAAAGAAGCATTGAAAAGTGCTCCAAGTACTTGAGTAGCCCTGATTACAAGAAGGATTTTCAGATATTTTCCTTTGCATCTGAGAACACTATTGCATCTATATTTTACAAAAAAGGATGAAGAAGGAAATGAAAGGCCCATTGCATTTTTTAGTAAAGCCTTGTAGGGGGTTGAGTTGAAGTATACCATCATGGAAAATAGCCTTTTCTTTGGTAAGAGAACTAAGATTTTTAGGCCTTATATCTTGAGCTCTAAGATTGTCACCTATGTTCCCCACACTATGGTCAAGGACATTTTATCAAAAATGGAGGTTTCTAGTAAAATATGTCATTGGGTGAACAAGTTACAAGAATATGATATGGACATTCAGACCAAAAAATTGGTAAGGGGTTTGGGTCTTGCAAGATTAATGGTAGAAAAAATCTACATGTCATGGAAATCAATGAAGTTGAAGGAGAAAATGAGAGTGTTTAAGATAAACTAATAGATTCCATATGGTATAAAGATGTTATATTCTACCTCAGAAATTTGGAGTGTCCAGTCACTTGGATAAAAATCAAAGGAGGACACTCAAATTAAATTCCCAAAAATATGTTATGACAGAGTATGGGTTGGCTTGGAAAAACCTAGAGGGAGTTTTTTTGAGGTGTATAATAGAGGAAGAGGCCCCAAGATTATTGATGAATTTCATGGGGGTGTATGTGGAGGTCACTTTGCAGGAAGAGTAACTACTCATAAGATTCTAAGAGTAGGTTATTGGTGGCCTACAATTTTTAAAGATACAACATTATTGGTTAGAAAATGTGAAAAATGTCAAAGGTTTTCTAGAAGAATGAAAGCATCTAGTGCTTTTCCTTTGCAACCAGTATCTGTTGAGGCTCCATTTAAACAATGGGGTATGGATTTCATAGGAGAAATGGTGGATTCCTCAAGTGCAGGGCACAAGTGGATTCTAGTAGCTACAACTATTTTACTAAATGGGTGGAAGCCATACCTACTAAAAAATAAACTCATCAAGTAGTGATGGATTTCATCCTAAATAATATCATCTTGTAGATTTGGAGTACTAAAAAAATTGTGGCTGACAATGCTATGAGCTTTAGAGCTAAACCTTTAATAAGTATGTGTCAGTAGTATGGCATCAACTTGACTTATGCTTCCAATTATAATCCACAAGGGAATGGTCAAGCTGAATCCAGTAACAAAAACCTACTCAAGATAATCAGAAGAACTTTGGAGGTTAACAAGAAGAAGTGGGGTGAGAAACTCAAGTTTTCCTTATGGGAAGACAAAGTTACAATTAAAAGAGTCACTGGAAAGAGTCCTTTTGAGTTGGTATATGGAATTCAAGTTGTATTTCCCTTGCATCTGCAACTATCATCATATCAATTTTTGCAACAACTTGGGGAAGAAGGGATGATAGACCCATATGAGACAAGAATGAATCAGATATTGGCATTAGATGAAGAGAGAAGGGAGTCTCATCAGAGGCACCTTAAGTTTAGAGAGAAACTCAAGAAATTTTTTTGATAAAAAGGTGACCCCTAGAGCTTTCAATGTTGGAGATCTTGTATTACTTTGGGATAATAGGCATGAAGAAAAAGGAAAACATGGGAAATTTTGATGCATTATGGATGGGCCCTTACTCCATTGACATAAGAATTGGTGAGCATACATTCTTCCTAAAGGATCTAGATGGGGATCTTCTTGAATTACCTATTAATGGTAAGGCACCTAAAACATTTCCTCGATTGATCCATACAAGGTACACATTCTTGTATAGTGTATAGTATTTTTTTTTGTTTTTTTTTTTTTTTTTTTTTTCCCTTTTTTTTTTCTTGGTCTATAGTGACCAGTTGCCTTGGTTTCTTGGTTTTTTTTGTGAAAGTTGTTTTTATTTGACCTTGTGCATGTTTTAATTTGACTCCATAGCCCAATGGATTTTAGGCACTTGGTCTATTTGATTTGGGTTTGTGTGGTTCTTGTGGCACCCACGGGGGTGCCCATCCCCAAGTCGAGCCTGTTAGTGTTTGAATTGATCTCACCCTTGAATCTAGTGTATGCCTTTGAAAATTTTACTCTCTCATTGGTTTTCATGTTTTTTTAAATGTATGCTCAAAGATAGGATTGTGTTGGAAAAAATGAGTCATGTGTTTAGGGTGAAATCCTCTTTTTGGTCGAGGAATGTAATAGTTATGTTTCCCTTATAAATCCTATGAAAAATGGCCCCTTTTATCCTCTCTATTATTTTGTGCTTTGTGGGACTCAAATTTACTTAAGGAGTGAACCAAATGTGAAGGTGTCCACGTGTCCCTTCGATGCATCATTGGAAAGGCAAAAGAATTAAAAACTCTCAAGGAGTGAGGATCCACCACGTGGCTAATGGCATGGCAAAGGCAAGCCTTGCAGGCTGAAAAAGTCAAAGAAAAGGGGAGGGCTCAGAGCTCCACATGTGTCACCAGTGCATTCAAAAAGGAGAGAAAGAGAGAAGACCCAAAGGATGTGTGGGGTCTCCACATGTCATGTGAAGTGGCCACCACTGGTGAGAGAACCAAATGAATAGGTAGAGGACTTGGTGTTTGGAAAAAATTTAATGTGGTTTTGGGTCCCGAGGCATGTAGATTGAAGGTGTGGCTAAAATTAGAGTCAAGGATCTTTAAATGGAGACAGATAGGTGGTGGGTTAACAACAAAAATCATGGGCACCATTGATGAAACCAGAGGAATTACAGAGTTGTAATCAAAGCCCAGGAATGCAAAAAAAAGATGGGCTAGTGTGGGGTGATCTGAACATGCAAACTTCAAGTTTTCAAACATCATGTAAACTCATATAATGAAGATAAAGAAATAGTTTCAGATATAAATAAAAAATGGGGTTCTATAGGGGCCCCATCCCATGATGAAGAAATTTGTATACATGTTTGGAAGTAAGGACACAAGAAGAGAAACAATGCTCAGTTATCCCTTACTCCTACTTTGAAATTTCCTCCGAGTGGAGGAAGCTTGTTCAACAACCTGTTCTTCCTCAACATGAATTCATCTAAGCCCCATGTCCATCCGAAAAACACAACGGACCCCTAGATTCTCAGGACATCCCCATCCCCATATCCATCAATGACTCAAGGGTCATTCTGGGACTTGTCCATGATTTTCTCCATCTCGATCTTCTTCTGATAGGAAGACACCCAGTCTAGAAGATCCAAACCACCCATGAAAAAATCATCTTCCCTTTCCCCTTGTGAGGAGTAGACTTATCGGAATGGACTGAGGGGGAATGTCTGGAGTGGCTTGGAAGAGAAAGAACTACACCCTGGGGACTAGGTGGAACAAGAGATCTTGAGTTGGACTCACCCTTCCATCTCCTTGTGAAGGGTGGGTGCTCTCTTGGAGAAGGAATTGGTCGAGGCCCTGAAAAAATTCCTACTCCATCAGAGGAGCATGATGATGATGTTAAATGAGTGGAAGATCGAAAAGTGAACCTTTCCCCTTTTGTCCTAGTGAAAAATTTCCACTTTAGAGTGATGAGAAGATAAAGACATTTCTTCTTCTCCATCCAAATGATAATTGGGGTTGGGAGCTTGATTCCCCCTCTTCTTTCTTGAAGATGGTGTTGGTGTGGTGGATGGTTGTGATGGCACACATGTCCTTCTTGAACTTTCTCTAGAGAAATGATTCTCTCACTCCAGTTCATCCATTTTGTGAGAAATGGCAGGCACATGTATCAATGGAAGACTTGTCATACAACACGTAGGACTCCTTGGGAATATCCTTTAGCAAAATTTTCATTACATAAAAAGGACACTTGGTAATCAATCATCCCTAACATGGAAGGCCTCCTTTCGATCCATAATTTCTTCAAGTCTTCTAGAACTTTTGATTCCCACCAAAAAATATGGAAGTACATGGATTGGAAGGATGAGAAGACATGATTGATCTTGATCAATCTCAAGGAGTGAGAGCCAAACTTGCCGATAGGTCAGGGCTCTTAGTATCCCCTGGGACTACGATATCAAACAAATCTCTGACAAAGGCTTCATCTGGACCATGCAGAGTCAAGATTTGGTTTAAATATTCTAAAGAAATATCTTTTAAACTATTTTCCACAACCACATTTTTCATTATGTTGATAAAATATATGTAAAAATTCTTCACTTTCAAGATAGGAAAAGGAATGCATATTGGTGAGAAAGTAGAATTGAGTTTATAATGAGGATGGTGCAGATAGGTTGAGTCAAGTGAAAATCATTTCATCGATGATGAAAGATTTTTCTCACACACAGAAAAAAAATTGAGAGAAATTGGCATTGTGTGATAGAAGGCATTTGATTGATGTGATATAATCCACACAGGACACTCAATTCTGAGAGGCACGAATGCAGTATGCATTGCTCGAGGTAGATTTTCAAAGATGAAAAGGATTTTGTCACACATCAAGCCATATGGAACCACCTCAGGAATTATTAAAAAGGGTTTCTTGCATGCCAAGAGGAAAGAAATGATTAAGATAACTATCAAAAGGAAACAACATGGTGCCCCAATCATATCTCGATGAAAGTAAGAAAAATGTGAATGGCTCACAAATTTTCCACTTGGAAAAAATAGAAAAGAATATTCTCTTTAAAGATTCATGTTTTTTGGGGGGAAATGGAGGATGAGTGAGTGAGTGAAATTGTATAAATGCAATGAGAATACTCTTGCATAGGGGGGGGGTTAAAATTTTTTTAATTTTAGAAGAGAAAGGAAAAATGAGAGAAACCATTTTTTCCAAGAACTTTTTGAGAAACCTATTAATTTCTTGAGCCTTCAAATTGAATCATGTCAAGATGGTTGCAAGTGTACAACCATTGACAAACATTGAGACTATAAATGAAACTTTCCCTTGTTGATAAATTTGATGAGCCTTGAGTTAATTGTGTTAATCATGAGCATTGTTGTGTTTCTACTTTAAGTTGAGGTGTTTCAAGTAGCTATTCATGTTCTTGTTGCAATCTTATGTTAAGAATTCCTCTAAATCACACAAGATCTTATCCTTTTGGTAGCATTGTGGTAATTTGCAATTGTGTTGTGAGAAGAGCTTTCATCTCATTTTGCAATAAATAGTTTTAAATTCATTTTACTTCCATTTTTTTGATACAAATTGTTTGTTAGCCTATGAGTGTATCTTAGGCATGATAGATCAGGGATTCTTGATGTTTAATTGAGTCTTTATCATGAGATTTTATGTTTAAATTCTCAAAGAATGTGTGAAACCATGTATCTTTGGGCTTCCATGGATGCACATCTTCTGTTGAAGGTTCATTATTGATTATTTGAAGTGTTTTCATCATCTCATCTAGGTAGATCTTCCAACATTTGTTAAGAGTTCCCAAAGATTTGGTATAATCAACTTTATCTACTTAATTCCCCAACCAAATACATCTAAAACCAACAAATCCCACCTACCCATGCTTTCCTTGTTAAAGCCAAAATATGCATAAGCAAGTTGGTTCCATTGTTGTCTTTAGTAGTTTGAGCCTTGTTTTAGGAGACATCTGCATTGTCTAGAGTGACAACTCATGAGAGTTAGACTTTGTTGAATTGACCATGTCTTCCCAAGGTTATTTCTCATTTTCCTTATAAAGGAGTGTCAAATATTGTTGATATATTCATTTCCTTACAAATACAAACTAAAAAATGGGTCCTCTCACCTTGGCTAAAGGAAAAGCCTAAAGTAGGAGGGTAGGTCATACTAAATATCGACCTCGGTAACGTGTAAGGTATATCTAAATGTAAATCTATGATCTATCTTCAATCCTTTATCTAGATTTGCAAAAAATGAGCTAAATTAGAATTCAATTGCTTGATATTTTCTTGGTTTGAGGAGGCTTTCCATTAAATCTCGCTTAATTTAGGAGTAAATGTTGATAAAGGATGATGAAATTTGCTAAGCTTTGTTGAAATAAGTGTTCAAATTCAATTAGCTAGTTGTTTCAAGTGGTTTATACATCTAAGATGTAAGATCTTAGTGGCGACTCCGTTCAATCTAGAGAAATTTGGTAAATACTAGTACCTTAAGTCTCTATTTTTGAGAATTTGTTGAAAATTTTGTAGAACTAGAAGGAAGAAGGTCTTTCTTCAAGTCGGATCCGAGTAGAAAATTGTTTCCAGAATTGGGAAAAAAGTCAAGTAAGAAGACAAATCTGGAAACCATTATGCGGTTAGGCAACAAAAAGAAAAAAATAAATCCCTACTCCTGATTTAGATCAACCATTAGTTAAAGACTATTCTAGTGTGTTTGATCATTCTAAAATGCATAGCCCTAGAGGTAACTTACATACTCCTATTGGTGAGGGAACTTCCTCTATAAATCATTAAGGTATTTTTCAATCCCCCTTTCTATTATTTCAAGATAGTAAGGTTCATTGTGAGAGGGAGTTATTAGGGATTTATCCTTGGGGATCATATTCCATTATCCCAAAAGCCAACAACTACTACCAATATTGTCAACCCCATTGTTGTCTGTATCCCCATCAATAACATGGCTTGCCCTCCACCTAGACCACCCTTTGTTGTAAATATATATCGACCCAAAACTTTTCAAGGGATAGTGGCATTATCCAAATGCATCATCGAATGATCTAAGAAATAAGTTACCAAAGTTTTAAGGAAATAATGCTATTAGTGGTGACCAACATCTCAAGATTTTTGTTAACATCATGGAAGATTTTGAGATTGAACATGAGGATATCTATGTGAAAATGTTTATCCATACTTTAGAAGAAGATGCCCGGGATTGGTATAAATCTTTGTTGGATAATTCTATGAATTCTTGGCTTGCATTGAAAAATGCTTTTAAGGCACAATATGGTGATAAAACTGATCCAAGATTTCTTCTATCTGAATTCAAGAATATTAAGAAAAATCCTAATGAGTCGGTTCAAGACTTTAACACCAGATTCAACAAAAATTTAAATAGACTTCCTATAATATTGAGACCAAGTGATGAGTCTTGCTTGATTAAATATTGTGATGCCTTTGATAAGAAGGCGGTGTATTATCTAAGGGACAAGGACCCTATACATTTGAGGTAAAGCCTCCTTCACAATGGTGGTACAAATTGAGAATAATATCAAGGCTGCATGAAAGCCTCCCAAGAGGGAGGGTGTTAAATTGATCAATTATGAGAAGCCTCAAACAAGCAAGGTAGTGGATCTATAAGAAGTTGTTAAAACCTAGGTAGGGGCAATAAAAGAGATTTCATATAACTTTCCAAGACAAAGAAAGGAATAGGAAAGAGTTCTCAAGGTCATAATCAACCTCGGGGATGAATAGATTTGGTGGTCATCCAAGAGGTGAGCTCAGAAATGAAGATAGAGGAAAGGGACATATGGGGTCAGGAAGTAAACAACAACCTCAGAGAGAAAATAAACTTGTCCTTGATCCGTTGACTACAAGAGTATCTATGGTTGAAGAAGCACATGTCATTGATTGGTGTGACAAATGTTTCTTACCCCATCCTCCATGTGATCCAAGTAAAGAGGGTGAAGAACCTGAGGATGAACCCACTTTTGGAGATGTCATATGATAAAGTGTCCTGATGATTCATGGCGTGGGGTTTCCTCCACTGAATTAATAAGTGCTCAGACTGTTGAAGATTTTTAGGATTGCATGCACTGGTATCTCCTTTCCTCATGTTGATGATGTTGAAATTGATATGGTTCATGGTTTCAAATTGCCTAATCATGACTTTGAGTACTTAAGGGATATGATGATTAAGAAGTATGACAGGAGGAATTCCCTCGAGAGGAGGACTGTCAACTTATGATGAATGCGGTAGTGGCTCAAGAAAAGGAGTACAATCTCAGGAGTAGGACTATCAAAGGAGGAGGTCCATAACCCAAACCAAAAAATCCTATTCTCACTAATATCCCAAAAGATCCTCCCAAGAAGGATGTCCTAACAAAGGTCCAACTATCCCCAATAAATCCTGTACCCATGTCCATGCCCAAGTCATGAAGAGTCTCATACCGCAAGAAGGGGTAGTTACCATCCCTCCCAACACAATATTACCCAAATATATCCCCGTGATATTGCCCAACTTTTGAGTCAAATAAAAATCACTATACCTATTGTTGAATTGCTTAGGATTCTTGAGCATAGGAAAAAGGCATTTGAGTATTTAGGGTTCAAAGAGGAGGGAATGCCCCTGGGTAAGGATGTAAATAGTGTGGATCTTCCCCCTGCGATTACAAAGTTGGAGGTGCCAAAAGCATTAGAAGACTTGGGTGAATCTCCTGAAGTATATTTGGGTACGTCCCTTGTTGAATCTCAGCTTGATATTAATCCTTTTTATATCACTTTAATCATTAAAGACATACTCGTGCACAATTTTATGTTCGATTTAGGGGCTTCATGTAATGTGATGCCTCTTGAAGTAATGAATGAATTGAATATCAAGGTAACAACAGCCTTTGGAAAATGCACTACTATGGATTCAAGAGAAGTGTCAGTGATTAGGTATGTGAAAGGCATAGTGGTGCAATTAGCGGCTTACAATGGTAAGTTTTTAACGATGAACGTATTCATTGTGGATTGCCCTACTAAATGGGGTATGTTACTTGTTAAGAAAGTGGGTTGTTAGTGTGGGTGGAAGTGTGCAGATGGATATGTCATATGCCACCACACTAGTAGAGGGAAACCTTGTCAAGTTGTATGGGGAGAAGAAGCTGCTAGACCTAATTGAGCATCTCAAAAATGTTTCTTATGAAGTGTTGTATGGTGATGTAGATGTTAATAATTTTGTGGGGTTTGTAGATTTTGAGGATCATGTCATTAATCAGAGTAGGTGATTGGATCAAATTGGCGCCCCTTGGACTTTGTTGTTCGATGGCACTTGTTCTAGCTTTGAAAATGGAGATGGGATTGTATTGATATCCCCGAACCAAGAGACCTTTAATTTTTCTTTCAAATTGAGGTTCGAATGTACGAATAATATCGCTGAGTATGAGGCATTGCTCTTAGGCCTGAGGATTGCTTGGAAATATGGTATCAAGGATATAATTGTTAAAGGAGACTCAAACTTGTGGTAAATCAAGTGAGAAAATTGTATGCTACAAAGAATCGAGAATGAAACAATATAAGCATGCGGTGTGGGATTTTTTTGAGATTTTTGACTCCTTTAATATACTATACCATGATAGAACTTAGAATGCTGCAGTAGATAGGTTGACGGTGATTGGCTCTAGATTTGAAAATTGCACTATATCTCCTTATTGTGATTAGGATATTGAAGTGTTATGAAGATCATCTGTCCCTGATAATGTAAAATACTGGAAAGTATTTGATAATGATGCCCAAGTTCAGTGGTTCTTGCAAAACAAAGGAGAATTTATTGATCAATGCATTGACTAGGAATCAATGGTTGTAGTGTGCGATGGGAAAGAGACCATGTTTGGTAAGGACATAATCCAATTGAAGAAAAACATGATCCCTAGAGGATTAGTGGCTTTAGAATCCAACTTTGATAATGTTGATAGGGTAGTTCATAGACATATCTTTTCTTCAAGAGATGTGGAAGAGCATAATCTAGGAACTGAAGAAAAACCTAGGAAAGTATGGCTAGGTAGTAATTTGAGTAAGGATGAAAAGCAGTCCTACATTGAGTTGCTTGAAAAAGTACCAAGATTGTTTGACACGATCTTATTTAGAAAATAAATCATATAGGAGGATATTTTCAACATGAGATACCACTGAACCTGATGTAAAACCATTTAGGCGAAGCGAGAGGATGATTAATCCACTCCTTTCCCTTGAAATGCAAGAAGAATTGAAAAATTTAATGGATGGAGGGATCATATAGCCAACAAGATATTCTTTATGGGTGGTGAACTTGGTACCAGTGAGAAAGAAAAATGGAGACATAAGGTTGTGTGTCAATTTTAGGAACTTGATTAAGGCCTCAGTTAAAGATAAATATCCATTGCCTAATATGGATAACATGTTGCAATTAGTCACTGGATCTGAATTGCTTTCTACTCTAGATGGGTTTTCAAGATACAACCAGGTGGTTGTGAAGCAATCGGAGAGAATCAAGACTATCTTTACCACTCCATGGGGTAATTATGTTTATGTGAGAATGCCTTTTGGTTTAATGAATGCTGGGGCTAATTTTTAGAGCAATGGATGTTGTGTTCTTAGGTTACATCAATGATTTCATTGTAGTTTATCAGGATGATGTGATAATATTCTCTAAAAAAGAAGTGATCATTTGAGTCATGTAGAGAAAATGTTGATTAAATGTAGGGAATATGGCATCTCATTGAATCCGAAAAAGTGCCATTTCAGGGTTCAGAAGGTAAAATTGTTTGGGCATATTGTGTCAAAAGAGGGGGTCATGATTGACCCTGAAAGAGTGGAAGCAATTGGTAAAGTTACTGTCCCAAAAAATAGGAAAGGGATTCAATCTTTCTTTGGCCAGATAAATTTTATTAGGAGATTCATTTCCAACTTTGTTGAAATGACTATCTCTATTACAATCATGTTGAAGAAGGATCAAATTATCAAATGGGAGGAGGAATCTCTCTAAGCTTTCACTGGAATTAAAGAAGTATTGAAAAGTGCTCCAATACTGGCAACCCCCGATTGCAAGAAGGCTTTTCAGATATTTTCCTTTGCATCTAAAAACACTATTGCATCTATACTATTGCAAAATGATGAAGAAGGAAATGAAAGGCCCATTGCATTTTTAGTAAAGCCTTGCAAGGGGAGTTGAAGTATACCATCATGGAAAAGCAAGCCTTCGCTTTGGTAAGAGCAACTAAGATTTTTAGGCCTTATATCTTGAGCTCTAGAATTGTTGCTTATGTTCCCCACACTATGGTCAAGGACATTTTATCAAAAATGGAGGTAAGCTAGAGTCCACAACCTTTTCAAAGATACTCGAATCTTGTGCCAAAATGGGAGCTTTAGTTTAGGGTATGGACATCCATCAAAATATAATGATTTTTTTTTCTTCAAATGTTATAGTTGTTAATACTTGTGTAGATATGTATAAATTTTTGTAAGCATACACAAAGCACAAATTGTTTGACAAAATGACTCAAGGATATGTGGTCTCATGGAATGCATTTATTTAATTTGTTTAATCGACATTAAAATAAAATCATAAGCTAACTTCAACTTGATATCACTCATCTACAAAATTTTAAAGGTATTTAAAAAAATGATCTTTTCTTCTAGATGACAGAAACACTAGGTATTTCGGCTCCTTTTCCTTCTCCCCGAACAATGAAAATGATAGTCACCTAGGACTAAATAGAAAATGTGGTGTCACGTGGTCAAAAATTAATGTGACACAATGTTATGTCACTTTTACACCACGTTTACAACACTATTATCATGTCACAATTGCGTTGAGTTTCACTTTGAAAACCTTTTTAAAAATGAAATACAAACCGTCGTCAATGCAACAATGAAACATATTTTGAAATTTTTAGCAATATATATAGTTGCGTCATGTCCAAGGTTGGCGTTAGTGTCCAATAAATTTTTGGGGTCTAAAATCCAATACGAAGTTGGCTATAATCTATGTGCCCTAATTCTAGTTCCAAAATATTTGTGAGACAACCATAAAGCTAAGTCAATATATCTTCTTGTGTATTACTATATTTTGGCATGTGCTTAATCGAATAATATTTCGTTGTTGTATTTACAAGTTCTCTCATATACATGCTTCGTCATGTATTAATGCATAAATTTGATTGTACATCTATATATATTATATATTTCTAACCTAACTATGATATTTCCCCACATTCGATAATTCTAATTAGGGTCAAATCACTAAGACATTGTCAAAATCTAGGACAATATCAATTGGTGGCAATGTCCAAGGTTACTCACAATGTCTTGTAAGGACTTGCACTCTTTTTTTTTTGGGCACCCTTGGTTTTAACCTTATTATTATTATCGGGCCTTGTCGAGTCAAAATATTCACTCCAATAGGTCCTTAATTCACACTTGATAACATTATAAGTGAAAAACCCTATATGCATTTAAAGACAAGCAATCATCTAGTACAAGAGGCACCTAGCTGATTTTTATGTCCGTATCTCCTTGAACATACTTATGAAGCTTTCTTAGGGAACACTTCTAATCATATATGTCATTTACATGCTTGTACCAAAGCACAACCTAAATGAAATCATATATATACTTGCATTCATATGATTTTACACACATTCATATAAGAGTGGAAACTACGTGGATTTGAGACTTATTTATTGATACGTAGAAAACACTCAACCATCAAGGGGTAGTTGGGGCCAATCCAACACAAAATGTTAACCCAAGTATATCTCCATCCAAGTGTCTTGTTATCACTATATGCAAAAGAAGAGAATGCATTTCAAGGATTCTTGTACAATATCACAAACATCCAAAATAAATTTCCACATGAACATGTGCTATTAGTGTGGAGTAGTTTTGAGCTCGCACACTCTATTGGTAAAAATTCGAGCAATGTAATTTACCACATGTCTATACATCTTCTAGCAATGTCAGAGGGATTAGAGTTCTTATCCACTTCCCATAATTGTTTGTTTTATAATGTCAAGTCTTCTCTAATCTTGCGCCACTTTTGAGATTCATAAATAATCCGTGCGGGATAAGTATCTTATCCATTTAGATTGTCTTACTTGAAATGATTAATTTGTGTATGATTTTAACCTTATTAAATTTGGAATGATGTGCTTAATCATATTCATTCTTAAAATTTGAATTAGGTCAATTAGTTTAAATTACATTTTATACTATCACATGCAAAATAATCAAAACAAGAGCTCAAGTGATCTCTCCCTCCTTTTGAATTTCAAATCACTATCATTCCAATATTGAGTTTATGAAATATCAACAAGCAACGAGGATATCGAGTTAAATTTTCTATATCCAATTGCATATTTTATTTGGATATGTATGTACACACATCAAGTGGGGCATATGTAGACACCTAATTTTGGTACATGACCAATTATTTGTCCACAATATTTCATTGTTCTAGTGTACTTGTGTACTTGACTACTAGTTTAGATTAACATCTTATTGGAACACATTCTAGATTCTTCATTTAAATTTTGACATCTCTTTATCATTTCTATCAAATCCCCCATTTTCCTTCTCTCTCTCTACATGGTTTCTCTTTTCCCATCCCTTCCCAAGTTTCTAGATTTTTAGAAGAATTGTGTGACATTTATGGCCCCTTCATTTTTGTGGGCCCTCTAATCCTTCTTTTGGTTCCCTTAGGGGTTTGGCTCTTCTTTTTTGGTGCATCCCACTTGTTATATGTCAACATGCACACTAATAAGGTCTTCATTTGTAATTTAAAAGTCTTTAAAATACATAGGTGCAATAACACATATTTGCACACTAAGAGTCTTAGTAAATTTAATTGTGAAAGGTGAGGAATATTTTTATTATAGAAGCACATCGTACAAGAGTAGGTCTTTGAAGATTCTAAAGAAGAGTATTTACTAGTTGCATTGATTAGAGCATTAAAGAGTAGTAAGAATTGAAACTCACATTGGTTTGCATGTTGAAATACATTATATTTGTTTATTATTTTCAATATGTTGGCATAAAGCAAGTTAATGTTAACACAATGAGATCCCTCTCCACCACCAGTTTAAGCTTTTGGTGTGATGGAAAATCATACATGGTATCAGAGCCAACGATTAAGCGCACCCGATTTGGAGTAATCCTGAGATGGGTGACCTCCTGGAAGTCTCGTTATCGTCACCTCCTAATGTTGTTGGCCCCGATTGGGTGTATATGTGGTGGTCCCAGCTCACGTGTTACATCCGGCTTCATCGTGTGGGGGTGTTGTTGGAGCAATGGTTAACACAATGATATCCATCTCCACCACTAGATCGAACTTTTGGTGTGACGGAAAATCGTACACATAATGTACACAATCCTATGGATATGACAATAAATTGGAAGGATAATATAGGCCCTTGATAACACCCTCCAACTTTTAGTCTTTTGCAAGTTTCATGGACAATTATATTTTGAAGGAAGGAAATCAATTTTCGAAAGATTCACAATGAACTTCAAATAAGTGAGCAAGGTTTATAGAGCTAATGAGTGGGAAAACAAGACTGTTAACTCATATATGATGCCTCACACACACCATGAACCTAGGATGACTCTCGTAGTGATTAATATGGTTCTAATAGACCATAAAGTTATTATCATACCTCTATTTCCTATGATTTTCAAGTTTGCAATGTCTTAATTTTTGGAGTAGGATTTCACCATTCTAAGTTGATATATGTTTCTAGAGTTGTGACAAATGTTTGGAAATACTCTTCTAAATACATATTGTTTAATTACTCCGAGATATATAGTAATATTTTATGTAATTAGGTTGTATTTTTGAGTTATATTTGTTAGGCATGACTACAATATGTTAGGGTTATACGTGTCTTATTAGTTTGTGATCCACATTTTCTTCTATATTTATGTAAATCTATAACTTCTCAACCTTGTTGTCAACCATATACGAACCCACTAAAGGGGTAGTGCCGGGATCATATGGGCGGTCTTGGCTAAGGTCTGTACCATGCATAACGAATCTCCATTTTTATTTGTCTTCTTTTGATTTATTGTTATCTATCTCGAATTTGTGCACTCAACTTCCAAATCTAGAAATGAGGATTGCCTTAAACACATCTTGCAAAAATGAAATTTGGGAGGGTTTGGTTTGGGGTTTTATGTGGACATGGATAGAATTTACCCTTCCAAAATTTTAGATCCCTTAAAATGTATACAAAAATCTCAAGTTATTAAATAGAAATTGCATAACAATAATAATGTTGATAAAGTGCTTTATAAGTGCCTAGATGATTATTTGGCGAGCACATGATAACTACTTCATTAGTATTTGATCCTCAAATGAATCTAATCACTTGCTTACTAATAAATATACACAATCAAACTATGCCATAATTCATGTACATCCAAGCTCCAATGGCTAGAAATAAGAAATTTCAAAAAAGAAAACAAGACAATTCAATTTTAAAAGTGCTTAGGCAATCTGTGTGATTGGGTATCTGTACAAACAATCCTTATCATAGATTAAGATATTTATTTCGTAGATTTAGGGCATAAAGACGTGTAAAGGTTGTTTTAGGGCTCGGGTATCCGCATAAAGCAATTCAACCATGCCAACTTTATACTATTTACCCATGCATGAACAAATGTGCATAAAACAATGTCAAAGGGAGCCATTTTTTTATTGAAAGACACTTTTATATTGATTTGATCAAGAAAAGTACATTGGGTTTCACATCAAAAAAATGGGTGGAGAAGTCACACCCTAAAATACTTCACACCAGGCACACATGTGCCACGGTAATAAAAAACCAAATGAACATACAACAAGTCACAAGAGTGAAGACTAAGCAAGAATAACACACATGGTAGATGAAGAAGGAGGAGGAGAAGGCAACTTGCGCATAACATCCCCCCAACCCGAAGCAGGGGGATCAAGGGAAGACAACACATGATCCCATCCATCACCCTGCTCCGAGCCTGAGCATCCTGTTTGTTTGGAAAAATCGCAAGAGCTAAATGCGGAAATTTTCTAGGGGGAACACCCCGCCTAGAACCAGAAGTCGGAGATGAAGAAGGCCAACTAGAACTCACTGCGACCATTGTGTCGGCCGGAGGAGGAGCCCCGGTTAGAACCATCACCATCCTGGGCATGAGGAGGATTCCCCAATTGTCACCATCGAGCCACTTTGGAAAACACCATCGACTGTCGTCGAGGAGGAGGATCTCGCGTCAAGTCCAGGCGCACCGCCACTAACCGACACCTTATCGCGAGATCGAGGCGGGGAGGCGGGGCCGCTTGCCACGGCGGGAAGGACGACGCGGTGGCGACGGAACCCGACTAACCGAGCATAAGGCACTACCCCAGTGGGCGAGAAGATCTTGCAGATGTTCCACCTCCAAGAGGAATTTCTCCACCTGGACCTAAATCTAAAGCAACCCATGAGCAATAATTCCAGTTTTAACATACACATAAAACTCTAGGCTAAGAGAAGTTTGATTAAAAATAGAGTCATTTCTAATCTTCCAAATTTCAAAAAGAATTTCCACACGAAATATTTGCCAAAATTTGTTGAATTTTGTAGGAAGCAAGGCCGAGTCCCCAACAAAATAATTTTCCGGAGTGAAGGGTTCAAGCGGAAATACGGGTAGAGGGAGTGAATCCACTTTCACGGATTGAGCAAGTGGGCAATGCAAGAATGAATGCATAAGAGACTCGGATTGATGACGAGATAAAACACCGGGGATTAGAAAACCCAAATGTTGAAGTCGTTTGCCAACTGGTAAACCCTGATAAAGAATTCACCAGAGAAAATGGGCCTTTTTTGGTTTTATGAGAGCTTTCCAAATGGTATTGAACCTGTGTTTCCAAACCCTGTGTGGGGATTTGAGATTCCAGATTGTTCAATTTTTCATAAGGAATGTGGGTAGGGGCAAGAAGTTGATAACAAGTCGGGGTTTGTAATGACAGAGGGAGTCGCGTAGGCTAGTTCCAATCATGCCACCACCGAACGCAAGGAGAGACTCCAATCTTGTGAAGCATATCCTCAGGTATGACATTCTGAATTTCCTGTATATATTCTTTATCTCCATTATTAAGGTTAAATTGCACTTTGATAAGAACCCAAGGTTTCCAAGAACGGGTAGCCTTGTAAAAAGATCCCCAAGCAACTTGATCCCATGCTTAAAAAGTTAGAGACTTTTAATCCATGGAACCATAACAAAGGGAACATTGTGAAAATTAATAACAGGAGACCACCATAAAGAGTGTGAATTGATGGAAAGCCCGGTTCTGAAACCATCCCCCACCCAAGTAAGGTGAGGTTTGACCAACTCCCATGCCTTCCAAATACTCTTCATAACAAACGTTCCTCTAATTTTGACTGGAGCAACAGAGAGAGTAATGTGGATTTGTAAACCCAAGTTTTTCCAAGCTTGTTTGCCAAAAGGGGAACCTTGACAAAAGCGGTGGCGGCGAGACTTTCCAAGCCTTTGATCCTTTTAAACACCCGACAGTCCACTTGACACTTAGAGCAATGCCTTGCAGCCAAATTTCAATGAGCCCTAAGTCACCATACTCTTTAAGAGAGCAACAAATGTCCCAAGCCACTCTGTGAAAACCTTTGTGCCCATGAGTGTTGGCCCATAAGAAATCACGAAGCAACTTCTCCAACTTAGCACACAAAATTTGAGGGAGCCATTTTTAAGCGTGTACACATACAAAATGTCATTTCTTTATTAAAATCTACCAAAGTTTTTAGGGAAATAAAACAACCATCAAAGCCTTTATCTCTGCGTTAGGTTTTGTTGAGAGTAAAATAGAGAGGAATATTACTTTCTATATGCGAAGTTTTCTTTATTAATGTTTGTGGTTCTATTTCCCATTTTTCCCTTGAGAAGAATTACAATTAGGCATTCTCTTTGTGGTGCTTTCGCCGTTTCAGAAGACAGGTCGCGGGCTCGAATTCTGTTTGCGTTAAGGTACACAAACCCTAAAGTATTTATCCAATATCTGTGTTTTCACGTATCTCTGTGTTTTCATGTATCTAATCATTTGGTGAATTTCAGGCTTCGATTTTTTTTTGGCTTCGCTTTAAATTATCTGTTTGTGCGAGACGGAATATTGCTTGTTCCTCTGGGATTAAGGTTTTATTTTAGGCTTCTCTAGTTCGCGGGTTTTAGAGGAAAGATAAGATAGAACGGGAAAATTCCTTGGACGTGCGTCTCTTTTGGCGATGTCTCCTAGAGAGCATGTTTCAGATTTCGTAAATTTTGAAGGAAAATAGCAATACAATTTTTTTTTCACAAGCCTTGTATTGAAGAGAAAGCGTGGCTTATATTGTTTAAGGAAATTTGCTTAAGCGTAATTGTTTAAGCAACAATATACAAAATAATGCACCTTTAATTCAATGTATTTGTGTTTTCCTGCCTAGTGAGTCAAGATATTGATTATTTCTCAATGATTTTGGTTTTGGCTGATTTAGTTACTGTGTTTTTCGGAGTATTTCTAGCTAGGCCTTTGTTTCCTCACAAAGTGGTTTATTTATTTAGGTCTGTATAACTAGTTCAACTGTTTTTCAGAGTATTGCTTTAGTGTCTGCAGTAGACTTCGATGCCCTTACAACAGGTATTTGTTATTTATTTATCAACCGTCCGCAGGCTTTTCTGGCATTGTCCTGGTTTGTTGATTATTATGATCAATTTATTAGTACCTGCAAATGACAGATCAATGAATTTTCATTTAGTTATCGGGTTTTAAGTTGTTTTTTTCTGTATGGCAAGAAAATGTTGTGAATAAGGTCCAATGAACCAACTTGCTAATGCGAGAAGGTTCAATTTCCTTCCCCAATTTAAATTCTTGATCTTCGACTAATTTTAGGTTAATTTATTAGTTTTCAGTGTTGTTTAAATAGTTGTAGCCTTTAACTACAGCCACTCAGTACACTGAGATGGCTGAGAGTTTAAATTTTTTTCCTCTGATTTGAACATTGTCAATGATTGTTCCTTGAACCCCACAATTGAGGATCTACTGCAGGAAATATGTATAGAAAACCTTAGTAATCATAGTTTTTCTTGTGGTTTTAGCACTGGTGTGTTGAGTCTGATAATGTCTATGTGGTCAACTAAAATAACTGCCTCTTAAGGTGTGTAATGTGTCCTGTATGCTCTGAAAGTCTGCTGCTCTTACCTGGTCTACCTGCTCTGCATTGCTTATGAAAATTACAGCCTTTATTCGTAAAACAAATATTTCTTCCTTATGCTCTGTGGATGTGTTTCCCTCTTTTATTTTCCTTTGATTTGTAGGATGAAAACATTGGATTCAATGTCTGCTATTCAATAGATATATTAGCTATTTCTTCGGTATGTAAGAATAGGTTAATGTTAGAAAAGAAAGACTTGTCGAAATAAAAACAATATTTTAGACATGAATAACGAAATGATAGGTAAACTGGAAAAGTACTATCTAACAATAACTTGGGCATTGCATAAGTTTGAGATCATGCATGCATCGAGTTTGCATTCTAGGGGATGAAATGCTCAGTTACCATTATACTCTTTCTATAAAAGCTATTAGCTATTGTTGTAAAAGGAACATCTATTGGCAGACAACTTACAGAAGATCCTGTATGAAACCTTGTATCTGCTTCTATGCAAACAGCTATTTGCATTCTAAATTTTTCCAACTTCAATCAATCTATAGGTAGGATGTGTTAATATTGCTTGAATCTTTTATATAACTTTTTTCCCCTCATTATAGTACATTATATATTATTTTTTAGGACACATCATCATCTCATATGACCCTTAATAACTCTTCTCATGGTGTCTTGCATAAAAATCTTTGTGTTTTCAAGATGTCTTCATCTTGAAACATCATTACATGGAATGATAAATAGTTATGTGTTTTTATGCCAGGCTGTGAACAATAGCTAAATGAAATCAATCAAATCCAAATTATCTGTCGGATCTTGATCAAATTAAATTTAAAAGGGTATGGATGCTAGAGACTTATATATTACTCAAACATCACTTTCTTAGTTGTGGTCTCTACAAATAGTTTGTCCTAAACAAAGATACCTTTTCTTTGATAGACAAGAACGATGACCCTCATCTATCAAGATGGTCAACCACAAGTAAACCTCAACAAGTTATCATCATCATTGAAATGATAATTCTTCCCATAGTGTCTTGCACATAGTTGCCTAAGTCTCTGCGATGGGGGATGGGGTTTCTAGGATGGCAAAAAAATCCCAAATTTTGGGGATGGCTAGTAAAATAATATATAAAATTTAATATTAGCATATTTTAACTTTTTCAATGAAATTTAGTGATTTAATCTAGGTAGCCGGTATTTACCCTACAGCTCATGGGTACCCTGTACACAATATGGGTACGGTATGCCGGGGGTACGGCCAGGGTACGTCCAGCAGTACCCGCGGACCCACAGTAAAAACAGCAATTTTTTTATTAAATTTTTTTTTTTGGGGTCAATAAAGGTCAATAGATGGGATCACATAAATGATTCAACTGTGGTAAAACAAGGGCATTCACAGAAGTACCTAAAACAATGGCTGAAACTGCAACAGTTGAGATGAGTTTGGGTAATGTAGGATCAAAAAATGCAGTGGCAGCATCTCCACTAGCAAGTAAGACTAATGCAGGAATAATAAGAGAAACCCCAAAGGAATCTGAACTGCCAGATTTGGAGGGAGCTGGTAATAGCCTGAATTCCAGTCCAGTTATGTCATTTGTTATTATTTATGATTATAATTGGACTATTAGTATGCTGATTTATCTTGATTTTTGTGTATACATTGTAACATTTGGAGTTTGAACAATGTACTTGTTCTAAGTTCGATCAATGAATATCATGACAAAATGCATTGAATTATTAATATGTTATTTGGCTATTTCACTTATTTAATAATTTGTTTACTCTATTCATGTATAAGGCTGAAACTTTGCTTATTTGGCTACATATATATATATATATATATATATATATATATATATTATGCGGCCGTAACCAAGTGCCTTACCCAGGCCCCCAAAACATTTCTGTACCAATGTACCGGATCCCCGTACTCGTACCGTACCCTTACCAGCTACCTAAAATTTAATGTATTCAGGTACTTTCAAAATTATAATTTAATTTTCTTGGTAAAGATAACAGCTTTTTATAAGTAAAAACATCAGAAAAATCTTGAAAGATTTATAAAAATAGGGGCGTCCCCTCAAAGTCCCCAACTTCCCAAAATGTTTGGGATGTCACCAAAATCTAGGGGACGCATCCTGGCATAACACTGGACTCTTGCATAATAATCTCGAAACACCATTATGGGAAGTGATGAATAAATATGTACTTGTATGCTAGGCTGTGGGAGATAGCTAAATGAAGTGAATTAAATCCAAATTATTTATTGAGTCTTGATCAGATAAAAGCCAAAAGGTATGGATGCAAGAAATTTATGTATTAGTAATATTACTCAGTTATCAGATTTGTTCTTCGTGATCTCTACAAATAGTTTGTCCTAAAAAAGGTATCTATTCTTTGATAGACTAACCCTCACCTATCAAGATGATCAACCATGGGTAAACCTAAACATTTATCAACCTTCTATGATTTTGTGTTTTGGAAAAAAATCTAAAATTTAAATCTATCTATTTTGGAGATCATTGCTGGGGGACAATATGAAAACGGAAACACTATGAAAAAGATTGTCCAAGTCAACTTTAGAAACCTTTTAGTTTGAGGAAAGCAATGATAATTGTACTTGGGCTACATGCGAATTTTCTGTTAAAATCTTTGTGTGGCTTCTATGTATAAGTTGTATGTGTTTTTGTACAATATATTATATGAAGTTTGAACCATAAATCAGAATAGTGCATGTGTCTCAGTGATTTGGGTCGATTTAGTTAAATTTTTTTAATAAAATCATTGTTATTCATAAAAATACCAAGTAAAACTAGATTAAATAGAGTATGGTGAATGTTTCCTTTAAAACTTATATACTTCTGTGCTAATTTGTTGATGGCCCTTGGGGAACCTCTTTTGTGCTGGTTAGATTTATGCAAGTTGATAAATCATCAATTGCTCTATATTTATTTTTGCATGAGACTGGGTATTCAAGAGAAATTGTGGCTTATATGTTTTAAAGGAACAAACTACGCGGGCATCATTTAAGATATAGTCAAGTTTATTTAAAACTTTTTGTTTGCTAAAAAAGTTCTTTTGGAATTTGTAAAGAAGAGTATAGTAATAATTCATTATATGCATAGTTCTAGCCTGTGAATTCAACTGTTTATATTACATGAACTCTAATCAGTTACTACTTATTTATGAATTTGTGATTTCATTTAACAATGTGCTAATTTGTTAGTTTTCTGTTATAATATTATTATAGAAAGAATATTATAAACTTATGATTTGACCGTGTGATCTCCTGTGGCATTAGTAAAGTTTGTGTGTTCTACAACTCGAGCAGAAATATTACATATTTGTCAGTAATTTAGACTTTTGTTTTCATAGTTTTTAGTGATTTACAATAGTTGAGTAGTTTATAATCTCTAATTTGATTAGAGTACTTGACTTCATGTTTTCTTAAAAATTCCTGTTAGGGACTATATTTCATGTTTGTTTAGATTTTGTAAGTTTTATGAAGAATAAAATTTTGGAAGAAATATTATTTTTCCACAAGCTGAGTAATAAGAGAATTCTGTTTAGTTGTTCAAAGGAAGGTTTTGTGAGAGCAGCAGAACCAGAAGGTAACAGGCTGAGGCACCGTGTGTGAGGCGATTTCAATTCAATCATCATGGGGTGAGCTGGCCATTTATTTACTTGGTTTATATATTTTCTCTTTTCTGGGCTTCTGAAATATCTTTGTATGTGGGTTTTGAGCTTTCACATGAGGGTTTTCGAGTTACAATAATACTGTGGGGATTGCAGGAAGACGCGAGGTATGGGAGCAGGGCGTAAGCTGAAGACCCACAGGAGGAAGCAGCTGTGGGCAGACAAGGCTTACAAGAAGAGCAATCTCGGTAATGAGTGGAAGAAACCATTTGCTGGTTCATCCCACGCCAAGGGCATAGTCCTTGAGAAAATGTAAGCTTTGTCCGATACATTTATTTCCTTAAAATTTATGGACTATTTTTGGAGATGTTTAATTTTGTTGATGATTATTTAGATCTCTGACTTGATAGGATATGCTGAAATTTAATTGTATTGAAAAGTATTTAGACCTCTGGATCTCTGGCCAGATTATCTTTATGTGTTTGTCACTTCTTAAATTTATGCATGTTGTTTTTGATTGGCTATATATATCATTTTGTTCTAGACAGACTAGCCACTAAACATAGCAGTTTTTACAATTGTGCTTTTCAAGTGAATAAATGCTTAGCAAGGTTCATGAGAAGTAGAGTGTAAGATAACGATGATTAATATTATTTATTTCTAATTCTGCAGAGGTATTGAGGCTAAACAGCCTAACTCTGCCATTCGAAAGTGTGCAAGAGTTCAACTTATCAAGAATGGAAAGAAAATTGCCGCTTTTGTTCCCAATGATGGTTGTTTGAACTACATTGAAGAAAATGTAAGTATTCCACACCTGGTTTTCTCGTAAGTTGCCATCACAGAGTTTTCTTTTTTGGTCTATGAAAGCGGGTTCTCATTATTCGAAGCCCTCAAAAGGCATAATAATTTTGCTCCAAGTCCAAAAATAATGACATCTATGCATATCATACTAGAACTGATAGACTTTAATGAACTATATGGATTATAATTGAATGAACAGTCTACTTAGATAACAACCCATGCACGAGCTCTGTGTTTATTTGACAGTTAAGTGAACCCTTTTTTTCATATTTAATTTTTTATAAACATTGCATATCTGACATTTTGGTGCCAGCCAGGCTACTTTGTAATAAAACTTTGAATTTGTTAGTATTTGTCTTTTAGTACAATTGTCATAACTATCACAAGGAAAACAGCCATGGAATGGAGATGTTATATTTGCTTTTTGTTTTGGTAGTCCATAAGGAAGATTCTCTTCTTACTATTGACAACCTTTTGGTTATCAGGACGAGGTGCTGATTGCTGGATTTGGTCGGAAGGGGCACGCTGTGGGAGATATTCCTGGAGTTCGGTTTAAGGTTGTTAAGGTGTCTGGTGTATCGTTGTTAGCTCTTTTCAAGGAGAAAAAGGAGAAGCCACGATCATGAGCTACATGTTTTAGGATATGTTCTTATCCTTAGAGGGACATGGTTTGCATGTAGTAATTTTGATAAGCTTGAGCATGGGCATACGATTATAGTTATTGTGCGGATAGACAAGTTTTGATTAAAAATTGTGATTTTTCATGTCTGGTTTGAACTTTGGTAGGCTCACTACATTGAATATGGTCTAATATTTTAGTTAAGCATAAAAAGTGATTGAAATTTAAAAGCTACAGTTAATTGTATTGTTACAAGCTATAAAATATTCTCTGATGGTGCCATTAGGATTTGGCAGCAGCTGAACTGTAGAGACTGTTGTAATCAACAATTGATACATCTTCAGTGTAGAACCTTCTATTTGTATGCAAAGCTGTTTCTAATCTTCATTATGTTGTGGTGCCATGATTGGCAACTTTCCCAGATAATTGGTTATAATGAAATATATCTTGCTGATTGTTTCTGTTGGTGACTCTTGCAACATCTGGATTTTCTGCAGCCTTAATTATTTTGTTGCTGTCATGGGATGCCAAAGTTCCTGCTGGGAAACCTGCATGCTTCGTCTGTTATGTTCTGCTCACTTCTTCTTTTTGACAATGGCTGAAAATGAGATTCCTATTTGTGTGGATTGTGGCATGTCTTATGTATGTGTGCTATTTGTGGATACCCTTCTTCACAAGTCGAATTCACTAAACACCTGTAAATTTTCCCACATCAGAATATTCTGTGGTGTAAGAGGATGATATTTGTTGAATACTCTTTATTGAACATTGTTTGTTCACTCTGGTTTGTTATGGCGACTTCCTTCTCTTGTTATTTTATAATATTTTCTTTTCATTTTCCAGATTTGTGAATCCTGTAGAACGGCTTCAGCTTGCTGAATCGGGACAGACATAGTATTACTCATTCCCAGTAAATCATTATTCCTTGTTCATATGTAATTGGAGAACTGTACTCATTTGTCATTGCACGTGTCATGTGCTGATTGCTTCTGATCCTTCAACTTCGGAGGAGACTTTTGGGTGCCTAATGCACATTTCTATTCTCACTTTTGGCAGCACCATGTGTCATGGCAATTACATTTTGGAAAATGGATGAGTTCTCATTGAAAATAACGGTACTCTGTTGCACCTGTAGAGTAGTACTTTTAGACATTTCATGTAGTTCATTATATGTTGCTGGTTTGCAGATTTGAAGCACTTCCATTATGAGGTTGACAACCTTGCAATTCATTGTTTGCTTTAAAGATTCAACTATTTCTGTAGTTGCAGGAGCCTCGTTCAATCTTTCCGATGTTATCTGATGTCAAATTGCTGATCAAGATGACATTGTGAGTTTGATGCACTCTGTTGTATCTGTACTTTTCCCCTGTTAAATTTGCATTATGTCTATATTACAATCTGAGTTGATGTGTTCTCATTTGAAGATAATATACTAACAATCTGGGAAATTTTTAAGCTTTGAGGTGTTGCTGTAAGCTCAGGCTGCAATGCTTGCTCTGTTTGATCATTTTGTATTTTGGGTCTTGAATCTGGTTCATCTCTATTTCTCGTCTCAATTTCAAGTGTTTTTGGTGTACTTAAGCCACTGCGCATTGGGTATGTTGTTGAGTTGAATGATCTCTGCAACAATCCTGGGCAAATGGGTAGGAGGATGATTTTGAAAGCACTAATGGGGGAACATAAACCCGGCTCTGTTTCCCTCTCCCACTCACCAAATTTAAGCAATCGATCCATATGTTGGTAACAACTTAATGTGATTATCACCACTCTTATACCTCGGATCTTGAACCTGTGTTCTAATCTCAGCCCTGTAATTCGGTGTGTTAAAGCCGTGCCATATTTTCTATTTATGTGGGTAGGGGTGGTTTGTAAACATGAAACCTTATTTAGCAAGTACTGCATGGCGTTTGGTTCTCAGTACTTGGAAGGAAACGTTTAATGTCTAGTACAAGTTGCATGTCTATGGGTTTTGGTTTAAACTTTAGGGCAAACTTGGAGCTAGAGCAGGACAAAGCACTACTAGCTGGTTTTATAACTTTATAAACCCAATGGACATATTAATGCACAAGCACCTGAGCAAGGTGTTGAAAGACTCTCAATGGTAGCATGGTTGAGGCCACTCCCTCTACTGTAGCAAACTGTGTTGGTGGTGGAATGGTGTGTAGTGATAGTGATATGCTAGGGTGATAGTAACACATATTGCATCAAAAATAAATGTGTGAAATGTTATATATTTGATTTTTTAGTTATTGTTTAGATTTACATATTTTTGTTATAATTGTATTGTACTTTGTTATGTTGTTACAACTAGGATCCTGGGTGTTCACCTAGTTATCAGGTTGGTTTAGGTTTATGAACTTTTTGATGTAACTATGCATTGATCCATTTTGCCTTTCCTTGCTGTCTGGTATAATTTGATAATTGAGGCATGTTGATGTTCTCGGCACTAGCAGAATTTGAGTAAAAAGATTGTATGACTTTGCTGGATTGTACCTAGTTGTTGAACCTGGGTTGGCTTGGGATATTACCTACTAGCAATTGCACCAGGAGGTGCAATGGTCATGCCAATAGAGATGCAAAAACAATGTGGGACAAAAAGGGATCGCTGCAACCTTATGTTAGCCTAAACTAATGTGTACTGGTGATGTCGTCGAAGAATCAAGGAATATGTTGGAATGTGTAGTATTCATGTTTTTTTTTTTTTAAGAGTCGTGCCATGAGCAAGATAGAAATACAACTAGGCTCTTAAAGTCTGTGGAAAATGACAAATATGAAGCCTGCTATTCTGAGACTTCTTGATTTTTGATAGTGATCTCTTTCGTTGGAAAGAAGATTATTAAGACCTTGCAATACAAACAATATTAGTAAACAACCTTGCTGCAAATTATCTCCATTTTAGAAAATCCTAGCAATGTATCCATTTTTATTCATTAGATTTAAAACAGTACAACTATAGTCCATTACTCTCATCATTGTCCTTGCTTTGCTCTCAAGGATGGGAGACGAAACTATATCAATTTTTTATTCCCCCTAAATCAAGTGGCTGCAGAAAGTAATTATTTTGATTGCTTTGGTGGAAAAACATAGGCAGTTTAAAATCAAATTGGTTTAGCAGTGACCAGTTTGATTTATTGTGGTATCTTGGGTTTGGGGGATTTACACAAGTGTCTAATAGTAAAAAGCGGGTGAAATTCATTTATGCGGCAGTTTAATGAAAACATGTGACAATTTCCGTACAATCTTTATAAGCATTATCAACTGAATTTTGATCTTAACTTCGACATATTTGCATATAAGAAACATTACCAAACACTATACGCCAATATTCCAGTTGGGATGTGCACGTCAATGTTCTAATACCATGCAATGAAGCCATGGTAGTCACAATTATCAATAATTACTTGGCTTATCATGTCTGAGTGAATGTTCAATAATAATATCGTTGAAGCATGTGCAACCATCTCTTGCACTCTTCTTGGAGCAGACACCTTGAACAAGTTTACCACAATGAAGCTTTATCTTTGGATAAGTGATAACCCGGAAAGCCAAAATGCAGTATTTAAATTGTGCAATAATAATACCGTTAAAGCATGTGCAAGTGTCTCTTGCACTCTTCTTGGAGCAAAGACCTTGAACAAGTTTACCACAAAGAAGCTCTATCTTTGAATAAGTGATAACCGTGAAAGCCAAAATGCAGTATTTAAATTGTGAAGGCCCGATTTAGTCACATGGATGCTGCTCTGGCATAGAAGCCGCCCAACTAGCTATTAAATAATCCTCAGCTTGGGATGCAACTGAAATTCCCTAAATAAATATTACATTAAAGGCAATGTAACAGGGATATTGCTCTGGCATAGAAGAAGCCCGACTAGGTCTTAGATAATCCTTAGCTTGGGATGCAACCGAAATCCCCAAATAAATATTACATTAAAGACATTGTATTTCAGGTCATTCATCAATCTAGAAATTTTGTAAGATGAGCATCTCGCATGCCAAGTGGTTCAGTTTTTATATTAGTTGTTCATGATCACTTGATGCATTGCACGGTTTTAATAAATGTAGTTTTAATCAACCGAGACTAGTTGGCAAACGTAGACCTCAAACTTAGTCCTTAAGAGGAAGTATTATCATCTCTTTGGAGGTAATTTTTCAAAAAAATGTCTTGTTGTAATTGGAAGGATATTAAAAAATACAAAGAATATAGTAGGGATTAAGATGCATGGCTCCACTTTTTTTTTTTTTGGTTTTAATCCACATTGTCTATCTCTACACCAACTTCTTGCACCTCTCTCTTTTATGGTTGGGTCTGGTCCATTTCCAACATACTTTTATTTAATGTAAACCAATTAATTATCTAAAACATGCAAGTATGAGAATCAATACAATCAATTAACTTGAGCATAGTAATTTTTCATTACAACAATTATGAGGTTCATCATCTAATCCTACATTTTTCATCATCTAATCCTACATTTATGTTAAATAACAACTAGCACTAAGAAGAATCACATGCTTGGTAGTAACATGGTTGGGGATTGAAAATAATATGAAATCTATGTGACATGGATAAGATCATGTGTAGAAATTGCATCATGTGTAGAAATTGCATCATGAGATGTATGATGTGGATGGAACCAGAAATGATTGTAGAAATAGTTGAGTTTGAACATTTAAGTGTTTTCATTGCGTAGAAATTAGTAACTATGCACGGTAAATACATATTCATAAATTGAATAGTGAAATATCCATGTCAATTAGGGATCAATAAGGCATGCAATAATGTAAATAGAGGAAATTCAAGACAATGTGTAAGGCAATAAGTATGATGCCACGTAGCTGGCATAAATACAAGGAAACACATGGAAATGAGTATTATAATAATGCAAATAATAAACATATGAGGTCGAGGTAAAATAGGGATTTGTGAGGAAATTGTTGGTGCAATGATCTTCCCTTTGACTAGAGCTTTTGATTCACAAGGTTTGATGTATATGGTTGAAACTATGGAAGGGTGTTGGAAATGAGTACTATAATAATGCAAATAGTAAACATACGAGGTCAAGGGAAAATAGGGATTTGTGAGGAAATTGTTGGTGCAATGATCTTCCCTTTGACTAGAGCTTTTGATTCGCAAGGTTTGATGTATATGGTTGAAACTATGGAAGGGTGTTGGATGTTTTCTTGTGCTTGCTTAACAAGCTTGTGCCACTTGTGCAAGGCCAATAAATATTACTCGCTTTTCACACCAACCTATCTCTCATATTTGCACTTGGTCGCTCACTCTAAGTGCAAATAGGTCTTGAGCCTCATTGGGTTGGGTGATGAAGGGTATATACATTTGGCGGCCATTAGCGGGCATGCAAATAGTTATACCTCTCAAAAAGAAATTCTCTAAACCACAAACTCACATGCATGCATTAGTGTTTAGTGGTAGTCCAAATTTCTCACAATATATTTATATTTATTCACCATAGTGGTGTACAATATAGTAACACACAACTTGTTTCAATTTATATTCAAGGTCTAACAATAGAAGCTTGTATAATAACGCACACTAACCTCATACATCTACAAAGCCTATTAACCTCCGAAAAGACCACACAAAAACTAGGATCCTTTACAAATGAGTAGGCAAATTTTTATGGATTAATCCCCGCCATGTGTGCATTTATAGCTCATGCCCTAATGAATTTTGTGGTAAGCTTTATGCCAACTACCTTCGTGCTTTGCACTACCTTGCTTTATGCTAGGTGGCTCTTCACGGTCTAATGAGTTGTAGCCATTGTTACAATCGTTGCCTTTCACACAATGTACTTGTGGAGCACCCTATCATGCCATCCTTGTGTGTAGTGCCTTGATATGGCAATCACCCTTACTAAAAAAATCCATTGATCCACTTAATAATCTTTCTTGTACGGATAATTACTTATGCACAACTTTGACAAACCTACATCTTCAAATGCAAATTTGTCCACCATCTCTTGTGTGTGTGATCTTATTCTATGTTCTGCATCTTCTTCTATTGGTTTCCTTCTTTGTTAGTGATGTTTGCTCATACATGTTTGTAGCCAAATGTTGGGGTTAGCATATCCTCACACAAATAATCTTGTCCATCCTTGGACAAGTTGTATCCATCTTATCGAACTTCCAAAAGTCGGGCCCACTTTGTCATAGCTCTTCCTTAAAATCATCCTATCACTTGATGGAGGCATGGATTTGAAGAATTTTGGCTGGTATCTTGATTAAGATAGTCTCAAGTGTAAACACGTCTTTACCACATTCAATTTCCTTTTATTGGGATCCAAAATTCTAGCACTAAGCCATTATTTCCTCGTCACTTGCCTTTGTCTCAATTCTCTTAAAAGATTTTGATAATTTCTTGCACTCCACTACAATATTTTCTTTGCTCTCCTCAACCTTATTCGAAGCCTTCACCTTTTGTTTCTGTCCTTGATTGTGAACACCTTGGTCTTGATCTCCTTTTTCATGTCTTCCTTCCACTCAAGCCTTGGGTTGATTATTTGCACAATGTGCCCTAACTCATGAAAGACTCTCTTTCAACTCAATCATTTTTGCATGATCTCTTGCTCTTTGAGCTATTCCTTGATACACATCTCGCTTCATGTTTGCCTTCTACAATAGTTTGCTTATCAAGAGATCAAGATGATCAATTGGCTCCATGTCTCTTTTTAAGGTTTTGTGTGAGCATTATAGGTCTCTCCTTATAACACATTCTTTATTATAGCCTTTAACACGATGATGCACCTCTCAACCAATGCCAACACCTTCTCTTTGTCCTCCAATTTTTGTTTAACAACCCCTTTGCTCACATTATTCAATATGTTTTTACATGCCACTTTTGTTTCCATTCTTATTAATACCAACATTGATTGTTACTCAATTACCTATTGTGGTTCCATGACAATGATGCTTGCCTCTCCATCCTACGTGGTTGGTTCTTTTAGGTCTAGACATTCAAAAGGAAGTTTAAAAGTTGTATCTTCCTCACACATTTACATTACCCAAGAAAGTTGCCTTTGTGTGACAAATAAAACATTTTCCTCCTTGAAAATTTCCCATTCATATGGATGAACTTCCACCTCTTACTCACCCATTTCTTCATCTTCTTCTTTGATAGATGCCTCTTCTTCATCATGCACTTCCTCCTCATGCCTCCCTTCTTGGTTAGTTTCTTCCTCACTTGGTTTCTCCTTAGTGCCTCAACTATCATCCTACCCTTCTCCCATGGAATTTCTTCCTCATGTGCAACCTCTACACTTTCTTCTTTCATTGGTGGCTTTACATCGTGTGCTAGTGGCTTGCACATAACATTCCCAACCATTGGACCACCATTAGACCCTCGGTCCCAATTTTTTCTTTATCGTCCTTCTAGGCCTCAAAATTGTCCGAACTCCACCCTCAATTTTTGTTTGTGTAGGAGTATTTTATTGCTCAATGTTTTGCACGTCTCCTTATCCTCCTTTCATTGTTTCCCATCCTCACTTTGTACTTTATCCTCTCTTTCACTTCTTCTTTTTCATTTGAGGGTTGAAACTATACTTGCACTCTTTTCTTTCTCCTTTTATATATTAGGGGCTTAGAGTATTTTGGCTCCTTGCCATTGGAGGTCCATCTTGAATCCCAATACCATCGTATAACAACAATATTAGAATAAATCCCCTTTCGAATACCCCACTATAGAGGTGTACCTCCTTTGCACCCAAGTTAACTTCTTCATGACGCATCATGTGAAGTTGCATTGTACATTCTTAATGTTAGTCTAGTATGTGAGGTACACTACTTCAATGCTTGCTAAATTATGGTGCTCTGCTCTCACAAATTCTCGCTCATCAAATAAGTGGTTGCACTAGTGGCTCAATCCTCTAGCTTATCAATGACCACTTTGTAACCCCTTGTGGTATTTTAGTTCTTTGGCCACCTCATTGACCTCTTTGCTTGTGATTTCCAATCTTATGTTTTACCCTATGTTTTTCAACCCAATTGCTTTTGAAATGCATTTGGGCATGATTGTACTCAAGTAATAGAACCTCCCTTTATGTCGCACAGTAGAAACTTAACCAATTTCTCCAGTTTTCCCAAAGAAAGGCGGGGGAAGGGGACCAATTATTGAGACCCCTAACTTCAGGGTGCATACGATGACTTAAAATATATCAAAATACTACAAATAACATGTTATCGTAGCTTAACTTTTAGATATTTTTAAAAGTAGTTTTTTCAATTTTTAATTGAACAAAATTACATTAATTTGCATTTTTCTCTGGTGATTATCCACTTTACCCCTTTTTAATATTAACTAAAAATGACTAAAGAAAATATGCAATATTGAAAATAAAACCGCCATCAATACAAAATGTGTGGTGCTTAATGTTGTGCATTGGGCTATACATTGAAAGATGGGAAATATATTGATTTCCACCTTATAGTGCCTTTAAATGTGGCTACTGAAGTGCCGATGGCTAAAGTAAATGAGCTCATTTAACTTACCATTTCTCCCCATTTTCTAGAATTGTCGATAACCTATTCATTTCTACGAGCTTGGACTATGCAAAACACTTTGACTCTCTGACAAAGTGCTTGGATTTAGACTTTGTAAAATGTTTGGATTGTGGACTCGTAGATGCAATATCATCTCTCACTTGCCTTGTAATGCATGTCACGACATTGCTTCACCGTAGTAGCAAGGCACAATATATCACTATGTTTTTAACACATCAAAACTAATGGAATTTGATATCCCCAACCATTTACATTTTTATGAAATACATTATTTTTGACATTTTTAAATTTCATATTCGTTATTTTTGATACATTCTTGTAGTGGCAAAAACAAAGGGGCAAAGAACAAGCACATAAGTTGAGGGTTTTTATATCTTCACTAAGATTATGATCTATTTTTGTTTTAAATGTTGGTACTTGTTAGGGTTTCATGTTTTAAATGTGAGTGTTTGTTAGGGTTTTATGTTTGAAATGTTGGTGATAGTTTTAAATGTTGGCACTTGTTATGTTTGGACTCTACAAAATGCTTAGATTGTGAGCTATGGACGGAATGTCGTCTCTCACCGCCACGTTGTACATCTCAATATGTTGTTTCACCACAAGAAGGCACAATATCTATGTTTTGTAACACATCACAACTAATAAAATTTGATCATTTGACCCTCTATAACTTTTTGTGAAATATATTTTTGGACATTTTTTTCCTTTTTAAATTTCATATTCATTGTTTTTTATACATTCTTGATGTGTCAAACATTAAGAGGAAAAAAACATACATATAAGGTGATGATTTTTAAATTTTGACTTGGTATATAATCCATTTCCTATTTCAAATTTTGGTTCTTGTTAGAGTTTCTTATTTTAAATATTGGTGCTTGTTAGGATTTCCAATTTGAAATGTTGGTGCTTGTTACAATTTCTTACTCTAAATGTTGGTGCTTATTAGGGTTTCTTGTTTTAAATATTTTCCTAATTTAAACATTGGTGCTTGTTAGGGTTTCTTCTTTTAAATGTTGGTGCTTGTTCTAGTTTCCTATTTTAAATGTTGGTGCTTATTATGGTTTTTTTTCGTTATCTTTGCAAAAAAGTACATTTATTTTGTTTTGATTGATATATTAATTATTTCACGCTATACACATTAATCTTGCATTACATTTTACATTTGACATTGGTGAGTGAAACAAAAGTATTGCTTTATATATTTAGTTTTTCCATCTATCAATAAAACTCTTGAATACATTACAACATATATTTTGTGGGTTTGTTGCATGAAATACACAAAATTTAATCCAAGCACATTAAATTTTATTTTTGTCATATTCAATTAGCTGCAAAAACTCTAACTTCGAACCCTAACATCCTATGTGTGAAAAAAATTATACATTAGAACATATACACATGGAAGTAAACACCTACAACATCTAAGGTGAAAATAAGCATTTGAAGAATTAGGATTTGCATTTTGTTCCATTTGGAATTTTCTTCCTTACAAAGTAATTCGTTGATGGGATTTGTTGCCATGTTCATGGAAGGGGGACTCCCACAAGTATGTTGTAAGCAAATGAAGTAATCGAGATAGGAGTGTTTACCACATCTTTTAAAATGTGATGTTGTTCAAGCATAGGGTTATTTGTCCCCCTTTCTTTTTCTCCATTTATTGCCTTTAAAGTGTTTTTGTCTTGCTCATTCCCGTGTCTTAATTTCATTGCGAATCTTTATCAATCCCCTTCTTTCCCTCTTAACTAACCTGACGAATTTCCTCTCTTCAATATGTTCTTTCTTCCTTGCCTTATTTCTTCAACATCCTTCTTGTGAGACTCTTGTTCTTTGAACATTTTCCTATACTCATCTGACACGAGTATTTTAGATAGTTGCTCAACCTACGTGTATTATTTCTTGATTTCTTAGCCACCCTTTCAATTAGAAATTTAAGAAATGATGATGCATGCTTATTCCTTTATGTTTTGCCGCAAGCCATATTTTGGGTTGTATGTTATACTAAATCTTCATTTGCACACAAATATGTTATTTCATTTTCTACACCACATTCTCCAACTTCTGCATAAATAGTGGGAGAGGAGGAAGTGATGACATTGACATTGAAACATATCCTTGGTTGAAGTCAAAATTGAGCCCAAGGTTTACTGCTCCCTCCTCTAGTCAATTTGGTGGACTTACTTGAGTAGGCATAATTAAACTTTATTGATTGAAACTGAAAGTTGCATCCCTTTCATTACAAGGGTTATTTGATGCATCTTCAAATGTTGGAGAATGCTAACTTTAGCTAACATGAGTTTCTTGGCTTTCATTTGGTTCTTGGTTATAATTAATTTTTAGATGCCTTCTATTTCTTCATAGAGAATATGTATATTTGTTGGGTATTCACCTTCAACAATAATTATATCTTGCATTTTTTTCTAATTTCGTGAAGTTGATATGCAACTTAAATATCTTCCTCATTATACTTTGTTAGCCTCAAGCTATTTTTAGCACTTACTTCATTTTCTTTGAGATGGAAGGTTTAACTTAGATTCATCGGTTAGTGCTTCAAGGTTTAGAGGCAATAGACATGTCCTTCTAAATCTAAATTTAGTATTTTTAGGAGTTAGTGCCCTCTTAAATGTTATACTACCCAAATTGGTTAATTCTTGTTTGTTGACATTTACACCATGATGTTTATTCATTTGTGATAACCTATAACTCTTGAAGTGGGCTTTAAATAGACCAAACACACTTAAATCCAATGGTTGCGACTTTGTGGTTAGTGTGTGCCAACAATGTAAGTAGGTCAATCTATAAATCCCTTTCCTCTTCAAACATTTGTAGTGCAATATAATTATATGTTTGTCAAATATGACAAGATGTCTACTTATAGGTGAAACTCCTCTTGGTACATATATGGATAAATGATGCAATTAGTTCAAAAATAATTCTTTGGTCATCCATGCGTGGGGTCGGAAAGCCGCACGCCTCCGATTCAAACCTTGATATAAAATTCTATAGTTGTTTTTTTCTTGAAGATGTGGAATCCTGCATACTTCGTCTAAATGCATTGACATATGCTAAGATTGTGATCCATTCTTTACATATAGACATTATTTACGACACACTCCTTGACCCTTTTTGGCAATGAATCACATGCCACAATTCCTTCTAGTATACATTCCTTCCTCATTGTAATTCCATATTTTGTGAGGCCCATATTGGTTTTTGCATACACATTTCCCAAGTTCTCATGAAAACATCAACTATATCGGGCCTAAACATTACAACGCTAGCTTTGTCCAGATACCACTCTGTTGCTATAATTGACAAAGCTAGGATGAATCTTTCTAAACCCTTTCCACCATAACTTTTTAGGAACCTCATCATTCAAAGTGTTGGGACTAGTTTCACATATATGAGCAATTTGTGCTTTCAAATGTGTGATGCCTAACCCATGACCCATGTCAACTAAGTCTTGAACTCATTTCATGATTTATGATTCCGCTTTTTGATAAAATAGTGGGTGCCCCCTACTTTTGTTGTAATCCCTTTAAACCAAATGGAAATCGTGCTTTCTCAAAAGCCCCACTTATTTGCTACATTTTAATGGGGTACCCATTAGCCTCCACATCTTGCATAACATTGTCCAGATCAACGTTTGTCCACCCCATATAGAAGGAAACATTTTTAGTGGCAACAACATTCTCTCTCTTGCACATTTGGTCGGTTTTCTAGTTTGTTACCTAAGGTTTCATCTTCAACAACTTCTTTGTCATCAACATCACTAAACTTTACCCCTTTGTTCTTCATTGTTACATGGGGATTTCTACTAACTATGTCCTCTTCTTTCCATTTCTCATTGCCGCGAGATGAAAATTCAAGGGGGTGTTGTAATTCAAGGGGTAAATAGAATGCACACACTTCAAAGTTTATGGAATGTATAAGTTCACAAGAAAGGTATGAAAGATAAGTAGAAAATACACAAACCTCAATCCAAACATTTTTATTTGAATCTTGCAAGTCTTTCCACTTTTTTATTTTCAACTTATATATCAAAATGTAAATGGTTTACAAGTTCAAAAATATGAAGTGTGATAATTTTTGTTTTAACTACTAAAATAATAGAAACATATATTTTTAATTTCAGTTTTTACTACTTTAAATTTATCCATTTCAAGGAAAGTAGTTTATAGTTTAAGAAATTAGAATCACAAACCTGCCTATGTAAGTGTTCTAACTTGTCGGTAATGGCTTGCTTATGTTAGAAAATGTTTCTATAAACCAATCATGTCCATCATTTATACAATGCATAAAATTTGAAGTATGCACATTCTAATGACCAAGACCTAATTATTTCATGGAAACATTTTTAAACACAAAAAAACCATTACTCCTCAATTACAATAGCTAAAGAGACAAGTTTATGTTGATAAAATATTTAACTTTAAACAACATCATGGCTTTTTTTTGACTTACATTGCTCACGACACACAACACAGTAAGGGCTCCAAGTACAAAACTCGACACACATGCGACAATCACATAAGTCATCGACTCACATAGACACATGCAGGCGACATCGACATGTCGATACCACACTCTTCCCAACGAACGAATACTAGGAAAGACTCAACCACAAGAAACGTGTCTAAAGGAACGGCGAACCCACAACATATCATTACTTTAACTGTATTTTTGGTTAAAGTTAACATTCCAAGGACATTTCGAGCAAGGATAAATTTCCTCGTTTGTCCACCTAAATTTTCTTAAGTTTTGTTCCGCGGTTAAAAACAAACAATTCCACCTTCTCAAGTTGGCTTCTTATACTTTATATAAATTTCCATAACTGACATACATATTTGGCATAAATCAAATTGCATACAAAGTACTTAATTATCCTATTATTATGCAAAAATATTCTTCTCCAACGTTTATTTGATGCCTACAGTTTTACCCTTACAACTCAAACGAAAGTGACTTGATGCCCAAAACGCAATCAAAGGATTTGACGGAGATATTAGATACAGGGCAACCTTGCACCAAAATGATTCTCGATTCACACAGAATTTATTTCTCTACCATTGTTATTATAATTTGAAACTTATTGAATTCCAACAAGATTTATATATATCTATATATACATATCTTTTGTTTTCTCATAGTTTGGTAGCACCAAGGTGACTCATATTCTTTGAAACATTTGATTATGTTTAATTAAGTTTTAAGGACTTCATGAGTGACCTCCATCCTAATCTTAAATCTCGTTCTCATCTTAGGATATGCTTATACATCGCACTATGGTCTCGTTCATAGCATTGTTGTGAAATCAGGAGTTACATAAGTATTTGACTACCATCTTGAAGAGGTATAAGGTCGGAAGAATTGTAAACCATACACGAACCGCAAGGGATCTATGCGTAAGACAAGTGACACCTCCTAATCAGACATAAGGTTTGGTTTCTTCCATTATGCACTCAATGATCTACGCCTCATCTATATATAGAGTTTAAGGTAGGTGTACAAAATTATACTAAACCCCATTCGAGGACATACCAGGTGTTATTTTGATAGAATCCGGGGTTGCACCACTTCAGTCGATTCCTCCTTGAAACAAGAACTCATAAGGTGACTCCTAAGGCGGTCTTCAACACTCAGCCTGGTATCGGACCTGAAGAGAGGTACATTCTTCTCGCGAATGCCAAATCTAGAAGGAAACCGCATACTCCAGATAGGTTGGACCATGACATTCCTAAATATGGGTTCGCAACAAAGTCGCTAGTCAAAAGACTATGACGGTATACTCCAACGAGGGGTTTTATTTACCTAACCTATGAGGTCTCATCAAGTGCAAAGTTTAAGGTCGTTCTTCGGTTTTAATTTTCTTATTTGGTAGAACGGGATCACACATACAGGCAAGTTATGCACGAATATTTTATTAGGGTTGAGTGTTCCCATTAAAACTCTTTAATGTGTCTGCAATGTAAGAAGGTAACCCAATAATTAATTTAATCATTTATTGAATACTGAGAAGGTACCACAATATCTTAACTTCAATTTCAAAATTGTTTTATATAAATCAAACCCCTTTTTTTTATACACAACTAAAATCAAATTGAACTGGTGATTAGAGGCACATTTCCTAAGTATCCCTAAAACTGGCATGTCATACATATTAACAAATTTCATTTATAACTTTTCAATAACAAGAGACTACATACACAGTCATTCATTTTACAATGACCTATAAAAATTACAATAATAATAATTAAATTACACATCGCCCTTTGCGTCGTCATTCATCCATCCTGCAAAACCCACGTGAGCATGATATCAGCGATAAATCGCTGGCATGGCATCCACCCTAAAACAATCATAATTATCATTTTTCAGTTCCCATTTACATCTGACAATAACTACAATATGCAATCGAAATAAAAATAAAACCTAGAAACATGTAATCATTGCATTTCGTTTTTTTTTTTTTTTTTTCATTTTATAAACTCGAGAGAGAGAGAGAGAGAAAGGAAGAGAGAGAAAATATCATTTTGTCTAAAGTTCCAATACACCCAACGAGTTTCATTCTAGTGTTTTAAATAGTTATTTACGTGTGTTGAAAGTTTCCAAAGGGGATTTGGCAACCCTACGAGGGTCCGCAGCTTTCTACTTTTACATTTTCTCACTAATTACAAAAACGTTCACAACGGGCTCGGAGGCTAAGAAACTGCTTCCAAAAGTTACCTTCCAATGAGAACGCCCTCCCGATCAACTTGCTACGTGTTCCCGGATATACCAAGAGTTCATAGCAACTGACGGAATTGAAAAAGAGCGCACGGTTTGCGTTTGGCGGCTAGTTTTCCGGGACCTCTGGTCATAGTTCACCCAGTTGTAAAGAGACAAAAGTTAGCTCGAATGGCCCAGAAACCGTGTCCCAAACGACGTTCGATGGATGCGCACACAACGAGACTCTTCCTAGTAGTTCCCCTATATAAGGAGAATTCGTCAGAGTCGACGGAAAGGAGAACTAGAAAACCATGTTCAAACGGCGACAAGCTTTCTGGAGCGACAAGACAAAAATGGACCAGTTTGACCTCGTCAAACTGCGATCGGAGGCCTGCAAAATGGCTTCGCCAAACTATCCCGAAAAGTTCTCTTTCCTATACTGAATGTCCCATGCATTTATCTAGTATAATCACTAGAGGTTTGTGAAGACGGGAAGTGATTTCTCTTTCCAGTTTTCAAATGGCGATCCAAAACGAAAGCCAACTTTCTAGTTTTAACGACTTTTCTACTGTTGTAAACCAGTGTTGCAGGGCTCCTATAAGGGCGTCAAAAGGATGTCACATGATCGTTTTGGGACAAACCAAAAATCAAGGCGACTCCTCGTATACCAAGGTACTCGAATGAAACTTCACATCTCGTTTCCAGAGTTGCGAAGGGTACTTAGTGAGTCTCTGAAAATAGCAAAATTTAACTATTTTAAGTAGGAAGAAGGTCATCTTAATCAATGGAGAGTCAAATTTGTCTGGTCGATAAAACGATATTGAATAGGTCAAAAGAGTAAGAGTTTTCTAGGTCATCTCGAAGCGAGGGATAGTTCGTGGTTTAAAGCGGTGAGTTATAATGGCTTGAGAGTTGCGACACGACACTTTATTGTTTTGAAAGAGTTGAAGAGACATTTAACGTATTTAAAAATCCTAATAATTTAAATTTCTATCTAGTTGCGAAAAGAGAACTAAAACACGAGAATTATGAGAGGTAAGGGAAGAAGGACCATGCACGGAAATGCGATGAGCGAAAAGGTCAAGAGGGCTCCAGCGGTTTACACTCGCGATCCGTCGAGACCACCATTGTTGCCACATGATGCCGGTAGTCACGCGTGCAAACCAAGCCATTCGTTGTGCACCCATGTCTCATCCAAATTGCAGAACCATTTCGTGTTTTCAAAGTCATCCCGATCCAAGAGTCTCTGCTTTATCATTGCGATCCAAGAGACCACCTCTTTCGGCATTGTCGAACCGTTGCATGCTTCCACATTTTCCGTACATGACTATCAAGGCATTCACAACTATTATATCCTGAAAAAACCCACTTTCAATTGGCACTCTTTTTTTTTTAATGAATCTCCATTCCTTTTTCTAAACCCCATTTTTGGTACACACAGGGAGGATCTTTGTGAGGTTCTTGAGTTTGGTTTTACACTGCCCAAATTGCATTTGCTTGAAAATCTCCATGGCCCTTTCAAGAAGCCCATTTTGTGAGCATCCTACAATCATTGCAGTCCACGAGAATGCATCTCATTGTAACATTTTGTCAAACAGGCATTTGCCTTGTGTATGCTTCCACATGATGCTTTGATGTATGTCCACGTGTTGTTCTAAAGCTCCCATTTTGATAAAGAATGGGAGGTTATCAAAGCAAAGTTGTGGGGTGTGGCTTCCACACTTGCCAACGTATTTGCTTGGAAAAGCTCCAATGCGTTTCAATAAAACCATTTTGTGCAAATCCCGAAATCATTACAGTCAAAGGCTGCATTTCTTTTTTTTTTTTTTTTTCCACACGTTTTTAGAAGAACAGTTCACACGTTTCCACATTTTTACTTGTAAATCTACTAGGGCGCTTGCAACTGAAACATCTGACAAAGCCCCTTTGTTTTTTTTTGATTTACTGGAAGCCCACGCAGCGTCCAGGCGCGTGTTGGAAGAGTTTCTTTGGCGACGTGGCGACTACACAGACCCCAAAAATCCTCCATTTCATCCTGATGCGCGTCCATACTCTGTCCCCACGTTTTTTGGTGCCTGCAACACATCGGAAAGCTCTCCTTCTCAAATGAGCTTGGTTTTCCCACGCAGAGTGCGTGGCGCGCATGGGAAATCTTTGGCATGGTCGTGGAGTCTAGCTTTCAAGAAAACATTGCATATGTATGAAGTTTCCACGGCAAGCTTTCAACAAACTCATTTTTTTTTTTTGCGAGTCTTTGCTTTACCCCCAAGCATATGCGACTCCAAAAAAAAATGCCAAAACCTTAACTCACCCTTTTAGAAACACAGCCCCCTTTTTTTTTTTTTTTATTATCTTTAATTCTTTTATTTTATTTACTTATTTTATTCATTATTTATTTTTCATTATTAACGGAGGCATTACATTCTCCTCCCCTTAAGAAAGCATCGTCCTCGATGCGACATACAATGAAGAAGGAGAAATGGTAAACAACAAGGAACGAATAAGGCGAAGGCACGTGCTAGGGTTAAGATTTCAAATCCAAAATCATGGTTACGGGGTGGCCCTAGGATCATTTGGTAGAAATTTTAATTTTCAAGGTTCTGTGAAGATTGAGCAGTTCTCTCTTATTCGTTATTTAATTAATCTCTTCCTATTAACATTATTCTTAATTCAAGTTCTTTTAAAATTTCATTTTTGTAGAATTTTAGTTTATTCATTCCTGTGGGTTCCCTTCATGAACTACAGTCACAACACCCTACCAGGGTTATACACAACACCTAAATTTCCCAAGCATACTTTTACATACTTTCGCAACCGTACCACATCACAAGGGTTCCACCAAACCATGGGATGACAACAAGTAGTACACATAACCATTAATTTCCAACAATTATGCCCTAGACATAGACCTAGTACATACATATGACTATGGAATAGAATCAACACGTTGATACATATACAACGGGCATCAATGACTCCAAAATTCCATGACTATAACAACATAGTTCTAATCCATATCATAGTCCATACCAACCAAGGGAAGAGTCACGCCACGTTATAACAAGTCTAACCAAGACTCACAAAGACACATAACTTACATACCCATTTCCACATATTACAATACATCACGAAACAAACCCAATATCAAAGAGAATCAACACGTTGATACATATACAACGGGCATCACATGACTCACAAAATTCCATGACTATAACAACATAGTTCTAATCCAATATCCATAGTCCATACCAAGGGAAGAGTCACGCCACCAAACAATAACAAAAGTCTCAACAGGTACTCACAAAAGACACATAACTTACTATACCCATTTCCACACATAACAAGACATCACGAAACAAACCCCAGATATCTCCAAAAGTACCAGGTAAAACTCCATATATCTCCTGAAGTATCATAAAGCAACTCCATATACTCCTCGAAACCTCACCAGATAATCTCCATATACCTCCCAAAGAGAAAGAAACATAGTGTCAAAACCAAGTCGGGTCACTCAACCATAGAGCCCCATCCAGAATAACAGGTCACTCAACCATAGAGTGCCATAAGAAATAATATCGGGTCTCTCAATCATAGAGGCCAATCTCCTTTCTCCTTTTAATGAGGCCGGGTCACCCTATTGCCCTGGACACATAGAGCCCCGTCACCCCCAACCCAAGTGACATAATAACTCGTGGTTCAACAACCCGCTAGTTATCTGTAACTCCTTGGGCGTACCCCCATCCAACGAAGCGGGTCCATAGGTTCAACCACTCCATGGTTAATCCCATGACCCTATTCCAACACATTACGACATTAGAACCAACATAACAATCCATTCAAATGCCAAGTGGCAAAATCAAAAGCCTTGGGCTAGGCTACAAAACTTTCAAATATGAAAGAAAGTTTTAAAACCAAGAAAACAAGTGGCTAATTAGCCATGGTTAGTGTAAAATCCAAATGTTAGTGCAACAATCAAATAAATGCCCAAAATATAAGAACATGTCAATCAAGAAAACGGCTGGTTCTAATAATAAAAGAGAAAGATTAATTTACAAATAAAATACGTAATGAGAAAATAACACATCACAATCACTATGTGGCCTCATATCGCCACCAAAGGGGTACTCATCGAGTTGCTGGCACTCGGACATCGAGCCTCAGCTCGTGAAAATATACATGTAACCAGAATGAGTATATCAAATAATGTATCTGTCATCATCTCTGCCTGAATCATGCTCCAAACTCCCACAAGGATCAACATAGTCAAAATCACATAGGATTATTCAATGAACAATCCAATAGGAAAGAACAGGGGACACAAGGTTGCATAAATTGAGCCTAAGGTGGTGCGCACCCATAATATACTGAGCAAGCTCGAAGTATACTAAATAGATAGAAGTGGATTTTCAGTCTATGTAAGACTCCACTTCCTCACTCGTACTCGGCTCAAGATTATGAAAACCTGGTCCACGCCTCCTCTCTCCACACATACACTCTTGACAGTTTATCCCCTTAGGGTCGTCGAGTGTAGGGTCCATGACATACACATAACTACGTCACTAACACAATGGTAATTCACACACAACAACCATAACATATTACATGGTTTATATATACAGGGTATAACGCAATCACTACTTTCACGGGTTACGATACATCACATTACCACATCCTGCACCCAAGTGCAATCACTGTACAATAGGGTTCATAGGCTCACTGTATGCCCCTATATCACAACATGAATCATTACATATTACACAAATCATACATACAATGGACATAGTAACATCACAACATATCATTCATTTGCTACATACAAGGTGATACACACATTTCTTCAAAACATGGTAAAACATCATGATACAATTCAATTCACTTTACACCAATTTTTTTTTTCACGCAATACATCAATACATCATCACATCACATAAGGTCAAAATGTTCCAACCCTCTGCAATTCACAATATCATTCCATTCACACAAAACATGGCGGTACATCACACACAGATTCCTCATTGGATCCACGAAAAGGAGAGTCAATACTCTCATCACAAGCAGTAATTCACAAGTGAATTCTTCATAGAATCCACACGAAGGAGAGAGAATACTCCCATCCCCAGCACATCAACATGATAACAAAAAGCGCACTAAGTGACATACACCTCATGTGCGTTCACACTATCACAATTACGACATAGATCACATCACTCTTAAAACACATTACTCTTCCAATATTTATCACCATCACGAAACACTATCACTATCATGCAACCCATCATGTAACACCATCACTATCATGCAAAATCATCACAATCTCCAATCCATCCCAGAGGTTCGAGAGCATGAACCTCCGCTCTGATACCATATGTAGTGCCCACATTTTACGCACCCAAATACAACAGTAAAAATACCAGGATAATTTTTTTTTTTTTTTTACTTACATTGCTCACGACACACAACACAGTAAGGGCTCCAAGTACAAAACTCGACACACATGCGACAATCACATAAGTCATCGACTCACATAGACACATGCAGGCGACATCGACATGTCGATACCACACTCTTCCCAACGAATGAATACTAGGAAAGACTCAACCACAAGAAACGTGTCTAAAGGAACGGCGAACCCACGACATATCATTACTTTAATGTATTTTTTGGTTAAAGTTAACATTCGAGGACATTTCGAAGCAAGGATAAATTTCCTCGTTTGTCCACCTAAATTTTCTTAAGTTTTGTTCCGTGGTTAAAAAAAAACAATTCCACCTTCTCAAGTTGGCTTCTTATACTTTATATAAATTTCCATAACTGACATACATATTTGGCATAAATCAAATTGCATACAAAGTACTTAATTATCCTATTATTATGCAAAAATATTCTTCTCCAACGTTTATTTGATGTCTACGGTTTTACCCTTACAACTCAAACGAAAGTGACTTGATGCCCAAAACGCAATCAAAGGATTTGATGGAGATATTAGATACAGGGAAGCTTTGCACCAAAATGATTCTCGATTCACACTGAATTTATTTCTCTACCATTGTTATTATAATTTGAAAACTTATTGAATTCCAATAAGATTTATATATATCTATATATACATATCTTTTGTTTTCTCATAGTTTGGTAGCACCAAGGTGACTCATATTCTTTGAAACATTTGATTATGTTTAATTAAGTTTTAAGGACTTCATGAGTGACCTCCATCCTAATCTTAAATCTCGTTCTCATCTTAGGATAAGCTTATACATCGCACTATGGTCTCGTTCATAGCATTGTTGTGAAAATCAGGAGTTACATAAGTATTTGACTACCATCTTGAAGAGGTATAAGGTCGGAAGAATTGTAAACCATACACGAACCACAAGTGACACCTCCTAATCAGCTGAGGTTTGGTTTCTTCCATTATGCACTCAATGATCTACGCCTCATCTATATATAGAGTTTAAGGTAGGTGTACAAAATTATACTAAACCCCATTCAAGGACATACCAAGGTGTTATTTTGATAGAATCCAGGGTTGCACCGCTTAGTCGTTCCTCCGAACAAGGACTCATAAGGTGACTTCTAAGGCGGCCTTCAACACTCAGCCTGGTGTTGGACATGAAGAGAGGGTACATTCTTCTCGCGAATGCCAAAACTAGAAGGAAAACGCATACTCCAGATAGGTTGGACCATGACATTCCTAAATATGGGTTCGCGACAAAGTCGCTTAGTCAAAAGGACTATGACGGTAAACTCCAATGAGGGGTTTTTTACCTAACCTATGAGGTCTCATCAGGTGCAAAGTTTAAGGTTCGTTCTTTGGTTTTAATTTTCTTATATGGTAGAAAAGGATCACACATACAGAGAGTCATGCACGAATATTTTATTAGGGTTGAGTGTTTCCCATTAAAACTCTTTAATGTGTACGCAATGTAAGAAGGTAACCCTAAATAATTAATTTAATCGTTTATTGAAATAATGAGAAGGTACCACAATATCTTAACTTCATTTCAAAATTGTTTTATATAAATCAAACCCCTTTTTTTATACACAACTAAAATCAAATTGAACTGGTGATTAGAGGCACATTTCCTAAGTATCCCTAAAAACTAGCATATCATGCATGTATTAACAAATTTCATTTATATTTTTTTTCAACAAGAGACTTTCATTCATTTACAAACCTATAAAAATTACAAAATAATAATTAAATTATCACATCGCCTGAGCATTCATCCATCTGCAAAATCCACGTGAGCATGATATCGCGATAAATCGCATGGCATCCACCCTAAAACAATCATAATTATCATTTTTTAGTTCCCATTTACATCTGACAATAACTACAATATGCAATCGAAATAAAAATAAAACCTAGAAACATGTAATCATTGCATTTCATTTTTTTTTCATTTTATAAACTCGAGAGAGAGAGAGAGAAAGGAAGAGAGAGAAAATATCATTTTGTCTAAAGTTCCAATACACCCAACGAGTTTCATTCTAGTGTTTTAAACAGTTATTTACGTGTGATGAAAGTTTCCAAAGGGGATTTGGCAACCCTACGAGGGTCCGCAACTTTCTACTTTTACATTTTCTCACTAATTACAAAAACGTTCACAACGGCTCGGAGGCTAAGAAACTGCTTCCAAAAGTTACCTTCCAATGAGAACCCTCCCGATCAACTTGCTACGTGTTCCCGGATATACCAAGAGTTCATAAAGAATCGAGCGGAATTGAAAAAGAGCGCCTGCGGTTTGCGTTTGGCGCTAGTTTTCCGGGACCTCTGGTCATAGTTCACCCAGTTGTAAAGAGACAAAAGTTAGCTCGAATGGCCCAGAAACCGTGTCCCAAACGACGTTCGACGGATGCACACACAACGAGACTCTTCCTAGTAGTTCCCCTATATAAGGAGAATTCGTCAGAGTCGACGGAAAGGAGAACTAGAAAACCAAGTTCAAACGGCGACAAGCTTTCTGGAGCGACAAGACAAAAATGGACCAGTTTGACCTCGTCAAACTGCGATCGGAGGCCTGCAAAATGGCTTCGCCAAACTATCCCGAAAAGTTCTCTTTCCTATACTGAATGTCCCATGCATTTATCTAGTATAATCGCTAGAGGTTTGTGAAGACGGAAGTGATTTCTCTTTCCAGTTTTCAAATGGCGATCCAAAACGAAAGCCAACTTTCTAGTTTTAACGACTTTCTACTGTTGTAAACCAGTGTTGCAGGGCTCCTATAAGGGCGTCAAAAGGATGTCACATGATCGTTTCGGGACAAACCAAAAATCAAGGCGACTCCTCGTATACCAAGGTACTCGAATGAAACTTCACATCTCGTTTCCAGAGTTGCGAAGGGTACTTAGTGAGTCTCTGAAAATAGCAAAATTTAACTATTTTAAGTAGGAAGAAGGTCATCTTAATCAATGGAGAGTCAAATTTGTCTGGTCGATAAAACGATATTGAATAGGTCAAAAGAGTAAGAGTTTTCTAGGTCATCTCGAAGCGAGGGTGATAGTTCGTGGTTTAAAGCAGGCGAGTTATAATGGCTTCGAGAGTTGCGACACGACACTTTATTGTTTTGAAAGAGTTGAAGAGACATTTAACTGTATTTAAAAATCCTAATAATTTAAATTTCTATCTAGTTGCAAAAGAGAACTAAAACACGAGAATTATGAGAGGTAAGGGAAGAAGGACCATGCCTGGAAAACGATGAGCGAAAAGGTACAAGGGCTCCAAGCAGTTTACACTCACGATCCGTCGAGACCACCATTGTTGCCACATGATGCCAGGTAGTCACGTGCAAACCAAGCCATTCGTTGTGCACCCATGTCTCATCCAAACAGAACCATTTCATGTTTTCAAGAAGTCATCCCGATCCAAGAGTCTGCTATCATTGCAGTCCAAGAGACCACCTCTTTCAGGCATTGTCGAACTGTTGCATGCTTCCACATTTTCCGTACATGACTATCAAGGCATTCACAACTATTATATCTGACAAAACCCACTTTCAATTGTCCTTTTTTTTTTATGAATCTCCATTCCTTTTTCTAAACCCCCATTTTTGGTACACACAGGGAGGATGCTGGCAAGGGTTGCTGAGTTTGGTTTTACACCTGCCAATTGCATTTGCTTGAAAATCTCCATGGCCCTTTCAAGAAGCCCATTTTGTGAGCATCCTGCAATCATTGCAGTCCACGAGAATGCATCTCGTTGTAACATTTTGTCAAACAGTCCATTTGCCTTGTGTATGCTTCCACATGATGCTTTGATGTATGTCCACGTGTTGTTCTAAAGCTCCCATTTTGATAGCAGCTGGGAGGTTATCAACAAAAGTTGTGGGGTGTGGCTTCCAACCTGCCAACCGTATTTGCTTGGAAAAGCTCCAATGCAATTTCAAACAAAACCATTAATCATTACATCCAAGGAACCGCATTTCTTTTTTTTTTTTTTTTTCCCACACGTTTTTAGAAGAACAGTTCGGACGTTTCCACATTTTTACTTGTAAATCTACTAGGGCATTTGCATCTGAAACATCTGACAAAGCCCCTTTGTTTTTTTTTCTTTACCGAAACCCACGCAGTCAGGCGCGTGGGAGTTTCTTTGCGACGTGGCGACTACAGCACCCCAAAATCCTCCATTTCATCCTGATGCGTGTCCATACTCTGTCCCCCATGTTTTTTGGCGCCTGCAACACATCGGAAAGCTCTCCTTCTCCAAATGAGCTTGGTTTTCCCACGCAGGAGTGCGTGGCACGGCCTGGGGAAATGCTGAGCGGTTGTGGAGTCTAGCTTGCACAAGAAAACACTGCATATGTATGAAGTTTCCACGGCCGCTTCAACAAACTCATTTCTTTTTTTTTTTTTTGTCTTTCGCCCCCCCAAGCATATGCGACTCCAAAAAAAATGCCAAAACCCTAACTCGCCCCAATAGAAACACAAGCCCCTTTTTTTTATTTTTATTCTTTTATTTTATTTACTTATTTTATTCATTATTTATTTTTCATTATTAACGGAGGCATTACAAAGATGATATAAATGAATTGGCTATCGATAATGCTAAAAAATGGGGGAATGGTAAGGTACAAGATAATTTATTTTATTAGTTAGCATCTACATCCGTATTTAAGGTGTTACTGATTGAAAGTTAAAACAATCGCCACATTTTGATGCATATCTCTATGCACACCAATTATATGCGAAACATTTTAAAAGATTCAACAAGCCTTTCACATTTGAGTCATACTCCATTGATTTATGTTTCAATTCTAGTTAGCAAAATGTGTTCACTTCATTGTTTATGACAACTACAGATCTAGGTTTGTGTCAATAAATTCTAAAGTTGTAAACTACTTGCATTGGGATAGTGTTGCAAGATTCAAATAAAATGTTTGATTTGAAGTTTGCAATGTATACAAAAATAACTTTATCTATATTTATGTCATACATTCTCATATTTAAATTCATAGTTGGATACAAGTATAGGTCTTTGTGTTATTTTAGTGGTAAAAGAAGTACCCTAACAACCACCAACATTTAAAATAGGAAATGGAACATAATCTCAAATGAAGATTTAAAAATCCTCACCTTAAATGTTGAAACAAAATATAGGCATTCAAATAAAATGTTTGAATTGAGTTCTATATTTTTCCTACTAAAATAACATTATCTAATTTATGTCATACATAATCATAATTGCATTCTCAATCGGATAGGAGTATATATGACCCAAATAGAAATTGCACTATTTTAGTAGCACACCAGAATTTATAACAAACACCTACATAAAAAACTATATTTTTAACCATCTTCATACTATTTTAATAGTGAAAACTGAAATTGAAAATATATATTTTTGCTATTTTAGTAGGAAGAATTGAAATGGTTATACTTGTTATTTTTTCTATTTTTAGTAGTAAAAACATTATGTGAAAATGGATGGAGGTAAACATGCAATGAAAAACTCTAAATCTTACTCTGCTGAAACCTCAACTCCACAACCTATTAATTGTTTCTTAAATGTAAAGAATGTTTTTTTTTGGAAATTGGTAAATGTTGAGGGTGTTGAAAGGACCCACATCCTTTTACAAGGAGCCCCAAAGGCCAGATAAAGCAATTAAGCAAAGAAGAGAAGATGCCCGAAAGCAAAGGAAACAAAGGACCAAACAGGCCCCAACAAAACACAAAGAGGAAAAGGAACACCAGAAAGGAAAGAAAGGAGAAGCAATTGTCCAAAAGAAGGAACAAGTTGCAGCAAACCAAAAGGAAAAGAAACATATCCAGAACAACTGCACCTAATAACAACAGAAAGATGGACATAGGAAGAAGGGAAGCTGCAGCCCAAGGGGGCTACAAGACCGAGAAAGAGAACAACAAGAAAGAAAGGGGAAGAGAAAAAAATAGGAAATCAATGCCTTCCCTTCTTCCCTTTCTTTGAAACGCACTAATTGCCATTTTTCCTACATAATCATCTCTGAAATAAGACGGTTATATTCAACGAAGTCTAAGTCCGAGGATCCCATAAGGGGAAGACCAATATCCTTATCCAAGTTAAAGTGATTAGATTCATGGGGCCACTTCGGTGCCAGAGATGGTCCTTTCGAAGAGGGAGTAATAGCTAGTGATTGCCTAACCTCTGTAGAAGGAGGCTGAATCAATAGGACCTGTAGCTGAATGGACATCAACTACAATAGAAGGGGTTGTAGCTACAACTGAGGGAGTTGTAGCTGCAACTGAAGGAGTTGTAGTTGGAACTCTTTGATCTTCCAAGTCAGCATTGTCTTCTTCCTCTGAAAAGTCTTCTTCTTCTAAATCTGGAGTGCTCCAATGCTTAGGAATCGCTCCTTTTCTGCGAGGAGCTTGGGTTTTCTTTTGGGGGCAGGTAACATGGAGATGACCCGGTGTTCTGCAATTTTGACATCTGAAAGTAGTATTTTCATAGTCTAAAATCTGGGAATAAATGTAAAGAATGTTTTACCTAGGATGTATTTATAAGAATTTTGTTAAATATGTGGACTTGTATTGTATTGGCTCTCATCTATTGACATGGATTGAAGTGTTTATTTATTCATTTCATTCGGCATTTTTTTCATTTATTATGTTTCTATCTTAGTTATGGTGAGGCTCACTAATTGCAAACTTTTCATTTTGTAGGTACAAAATTGTAATGGTGGAGTGTAGGCTGAAAGAAAATGGAGTAACTGCACCTAATATGATAATTTTAATACTAGAAATTTGGAGAAAATACTCCCCATTTGAATTTGACTTATGTAGTATATATGCATAAATGTATGTGTAAATTGATTTTGGAACTTAATATTGTACAAATTTGGTGAAATTGTGAAGGTTGTCTCGCATTTTAAGATATTGAGGAAGAAGAAATCTTACAACTATTTACGCTTTTTGTTCAAAAGTTATTCAACCATTTTGCTAAAGTATACAACATTTAAAAGAAATGATCTTAATATATGATTGCTTACCCTATTAGTGATGTGACATACAATAAATTATAAGATTCATTCTTTAAAAAGTACACAAGTACAAAATAAACATTAAATATGGTTAAGGGTCTCAACTATTATCACAATTACTAGACCCCTCCCAACAACTTGTCCCCATCTCCTAGCTCCCAAAGTTGAAGAACATAATTATCCTTTGATTTCCTTTTAACATTGCATCTATTATAGGAATGCCACTTGATTTTGTGATTTTCTTGACTATGAAATAGTCATTTTTAATGTTTTCTTATATTTCACTTACATGGAGGTGAAACATTTGACATGCAAAAGATACCATATGCATGAAGTCAACACTTCACCACACTCCATTGTTTCTAAATATATCATCATTGATGGAATACATGGAGATTTTTGTACTGCTTTAAGCTTTTCGTGGCTCATTTGCATGTGAGACTTCTTCCTCGATGACCATTGAGCCCTCAACCTTTGAGGAACTAGCCTTTGATACTTTATTCTTTTGAGCCATGATTTTGACTATTCTTATTTCACCCTACTTACGAAACCTTGCTTGCTTTAAATTTGTGAGATTTAACCCCGTAATAATGGTGTTCGTAAGCCCTAAATCACATTTTTTACGATGCATAAATAATCCTCCTTTGGTTCAATTTGCATGGGTCATAGTTTGTGCTTCCCTGTTGTTGGGAACACTTCAATTCCTCATGGTTTGTAAAGAACACTAAGAGTGTAGGGAGTATGTATTGGCATAACATATAAAACACATAGAACATATCCAATGCCTCCCACTCAATGTTTGTGTAGTTACATATGGATAGATATTCTTGCTTGAAAAATAATTGGTTAACCAATATTTCCCTTTAAAATCGCTGTGCTATAATAACACCCATTTCATCCCCAAAAGCAAAAACATGGACATGGGAGGGTTTCTTCCAAATGGTTGGGGAATTGTATTATAGGTATGCTAGATAAATTTTACTTTATTTTTGTCTTGATAACACATGTTCCCCTTCAAAACCTATGAGTTTATCTCCCTCATTTCCGAAGTCATGTAGTCTTTCCTTTCCCATATTGCATGAAGTTGCTTGTGCGCACCCATGGCTTGTTCTCATGTTGCACCATTGCAAAAATTCAAGTAGACAATGGAGGAAAATGTTTTACTCAAGCAATTACAATGAAAAGTGGAGGATTGGTCTCGTAGTAAAACTATGACATCAATTTTTCTATCTTAAATCCTCATAAATGAACAAGTTGGCAAGCAAGGTAGGAACTTGGTACTTATGAAGTTCCATCTCTGTATAAAAAGGGCACCCAAAGCACCATCTAAAGTTCTATTTTTCCTTTTAAAAATTACATTATGAATACGCCTAAGGCATTTTTTTGTTCTAGAAGCACATTATAGGTGTGCTTGGGAACTTTATGGCTCTAAAAATCTCTTTGACTATGTGTTTGGGCACTTAATTAGTTCTATGAGCACATTATTGGTGTGATTGGGAACTTAATGGGTACTAAAGGCACTTGGTGGGAGTTATTAAACACTTAAGTTACTTCCAAAAGCTAATTGTGGATGTGCCAAAGTATTGTGTGGTTCTAAAATTAGATTAAGAGTGTGCATGCACTTTTTATTAGTTCCTTGACCCCAAAAAGGTGCACTCAAGGCTCTTATTGAATTTATTAAGTGTGTTTGGCACTTCGAAAGGTTCCAAATGAATTGGAAAAGTGTACATGGGGGCATGAATGGCTCCACATGCACATGAAAAGTGCACTTAGGAACTTTGGGTGGTTTTGGAACACCCAAAAGGGCACCTATGTTGGTGGAGGCTCCCAAGAGGGGAAAAGTGCACCCAAGCATTTTATGCATTTCGTTGACATTTTAAAAATGTGCCCCAATCCTATTTGCTATTCCAAAAACCTTAAAATATGCACCAAAGGATATTTGTATGGTTATTTTAATCATTTCAAACAAAATTATGTCTTTTTCCTCCTTCACGTAACCACTTTTGCTCCAACTTTTCCCACACCCTAAATGGAGAAGAAATGCTCATATATTTTGTTCTTCTTAACCAAATGATCTCAAATTTAGACCAGTTGTTCCTCTCCGAGGCACACCTAGTTTGACTATTTTCTTGCCTTGTCATATGACCTATTTTATTTGTTTGTCTCCCTGTGGATTTTACATTTAAAACTACCTGAAATTACTTTTGTGACACCCATTTCTCCATAAACACTTCACATTACTTGTATATTGCTTGTTCTCATTCCTCAGAATCCATGAAGTCGTGAAATAATGAGAACAAAATAATAAGAGAAAATAAGCGTTTAATGGATACTCGTGAAGTGTTTGATCAAATGTATGCATATCATGTTTATGATCTTGTAATGATGTCATTCCCCTTGAATGTGTTGTGGATGTTGAAGATATAATTGAGTTCAAGTATGTTTCGATTAAGCATGGACATGATTCTAATGGAGGTCGGTTCACCGTATGGATATCCAGGAAAATAACATGGTCTAATTACAATCAAAATTGGATCATATTACCAAAATACTCAGTTGTAATAACATGTATTGTATCATGCTTCATGAAGGAAGATGTTGATTTCATATAGGACAATGACTGCTTCAATCCAATCCAAATTGGATCATTTGAAATCTAGATGCTCCATCTTTAATGGTTGAAATCATGAAAAGAGTTTATACATATTTTTTGGTGTCATAAGGGAAAGTCATGGAATGTAATTAATTAATTCATTTTTTGAATTGATTGAAATATTGCAAAAATGTAAATGTAAATTCTAGTTATGTCAACTCAAGTTAAGATTAGTCATAAATTAGTTATGCAACTTCTTTATAGAGAAAATGTCTATATAAGTATGTAAATTCAATTGAAAGCTCTCTCTCTCTCTCTCAACTCAAGAGATTTTTATTGTAGCTTTGTGTGCACATACTATTTTCAGTCTTCATGAATAAAAGAATGTAAGCAAGTGGAATAAGAATCATCTTGTGGTGTTGGTGCTCTCCAATCATGAAATCATGCTTTGTTGTTTATGGTTGAATGATGTCATTTATAAATCCATCTCTCTATGTCATAGGTGATAATATATATTTTTGGATTTGTATTGCATATTTGTGTAGGTGGAATTTGTGTCATACACAAATAATCTAGAAATAGTGAAGACTTTGTGCTTTCGGGTGTTTTTTATCTTTGCGCAACTATTACGGATATTCTTGTCCTCATGTGAGAAAGAGGGTTTCACTCTTTGTGTTTATCCCGAGTTATCCAAACATTCCTCTGTGTTTAGTTTGTTTTGGATTTCTCCCTTCCATCTCCTTTCATTTCTCACTTTCTCCATCCTCTCCCTTCTTCTTTCTTTTTCCCATTTTTGTCTCCTTTGCGCTTTCAGGTTAAAAGAAATGAATATACAAAGAACCTCATCATACGAGGGAACTTCCCCTCTAAAACACATAGGAACATAGAGCGATAGGTGATCTTCTCTAACCGAACTACAACCATTATGTCGTTTCCATTGGGTTAATCAAGATCACACACAACGACGTAAAGTCTTTCCAACAAATGAAATACCCTCTTTGCAGATTACATATCCAAGAAGAATGCAAAAAGTCTCGCAAACACATATTTATTGAGGTTGAGAGAAACGTGTAATGCAAAGGGCATACACTTTTTACATTGCGAAGGGTATATGTCCTTTACGTTACAAAGGGTGTACACCTTTTGTAGTGCTAAAAATTAATTAAAGAATAGTGTTTTGAAGGGTGTACGCCTTTTGAAAGGCCATACACCCTTTTGAAGGATGTGCACCCTTTTAAAAGGGTGTACTCCCTTTGTTTATTTTCTTTATTTTTATTGTTCTTCCCTCCTAAACAACCTTGGATTTTGGCTAGGGATCCGAACCTCAACTTTGGACCTGCATTAAATCAACCAAGAAGGCTTTTGGAGGATTTTGAACATTTATTCACCTTTGTAGGCACAAAATTCTCAAATCAACTTTATGTATTTTTAAAAATAATTATATGGGTTTGTAGAGGGGAGAATCTAACTTTTAATTATTAAATTATTATTATTTATTACTTAATTTCTACCTAACATAGCTAATTATGATTGATTCATTAATGTTACCAATAGTTTGATAACAATTGACGATTAATCAATAATTTACAAAACTTATATCTCAATAATATTCTCATTCTTATATATTGTTTAAGAAAATGAAATATTAAAATATATGAAGTTAAGCTCAAAAAATTGTGTTCGTACACTTGCGTTTTCATTTTTCCTACTTTCTTGACTTGTAAAACTATTTAAAATTATAATATTAATTTAAAAGTATGAAAAAACATTCTCACAAATATTCAACATCTTACAATGCTTGGCTGAAATTTCATTAAAAATTCATTTGTTTTCTCCAAAAAAAAAAGTGTCAATACACATGCACTTTTCTTATGTTTTCACAAAAACTTATTATGTCACTATTAGAAATGAGTGAATTTCACATACTTATCTTATTCGGGTATTGTAAATTTTTTTAATGTAGAAACTATATTCAAAGTGTCACAATTTATCTTCTTACATCATCACAAAATTATTTGACTAGGTGTATCTAAAAATCTCTCCAAGTTTACAAGTTAACAAGTTTACAAATTGTTGTGTATCATGATATTAACTAGGGTATCACTAAATATCTTCGAGATAACTTTCTTTGGAACTCGTTTTTATTATTGCTAGCCAAATTGAATCATCCATGTGCCATTTGTCAACTTTTCCTTTTGAATGGTATTTTAGTATAGTTCTAGTCATTCCTATGAATTTTGACATTCCCTATAGTATTCACACGTTGGGAAATTTGGGAAATCCATTTGGTAGCAGTCTACATAACCACACTTACAACATGTTCTTGCAGAAACTTACCTCCATCTCATCCACCTCTTGGTATTTTATAAGGGCAATTTCCCCATATCACTCAACTTGCTATAAAGGCTCAAACATGGCTAGGCATGTTCCAATTTTATGTGCTTAGTGCATTTCATCTATAAATCTAAACTTAATTATATCATGCTCTGTTGTCTCACATATTTTGAAATACAAGGAGACAATTTTTTTAATCCCTTTGAAAAGAGGAAAAATTCTTACATCATGCCGTCATGGAAAACTTCACATGATCTAAAGAGTTCTCTTATGTTGTTTCGAGGGAATTTTTTTGTTATGGCCTTCAAATTCATAGTTTTTACACCACAACCCTCTCTTCCTATCATGTATGCTATTCACAATCAACTTTTGAATTTGATTGGAGATGATTTTAATTTGTGGCTCCACAAATGGACTTATTCTAGTGTTCACACTTCTAAAGTTGTCTTAACCCTTGGCATAACTTATAAAGATTTTGAGACAACTGTGAAGCTTTTAATAGGAAATGCATACCAAACAAGAACTAATAATCCACCCATGAACCATTGAATTTGTTGAAAAGGATGTATTTCATAGGAAAGTTTGCATATCAAGGTTTTGAACCTTGATTCATATGTGTGGATGCTTTATCATCCAGTTAATCTCCTTTAGTAATTATTTTTCAATTTTCAATATATTACATTTCTTGAGAAATGCACACCTTAATTGATCATATTTGACTACTTTTGCTTTGTGTGGGTCACATTAAGGTGGTGGAAAACTAGCTTTCCTTACGCTCTATTATATTTACACCTTTTGTTTTCCAAATAATCTACCATTCATCAACATGTTCGTAACATTTTCTATCCCCGTACTTGGTAGCTTTATTAAAATCTCATAAAATACATGTTCTTATGGTGTTATGGTTTGTGAATCTTGCGTGATGCTTCCTCCAAGGTTGATTTTCCCTCCCGATGTACTTTTGGTCCCCCAATAATGAATGGTGGTGGTCTAAATCATCCACACCCTTAGCTTATTTGTGTAGTATCCAAGCTTTATAGTGTCCACCTATTTTGATTCCAATTTTGGACCATGTTGACTCATTGTACCATCACATTATTTTGATTGAGGCATTGACTATCAGATATCTTTCATTTTGATGATGATGTTGTTACATTACATGGATAATTATATGTCGATTTTGGATGCTAACTCATTTTATGACAGGATGTACATGGTATATGATGCCAATATGCTTGATTTTATTATGGTATTGATGTGATGATTATGACTAGATTATGATATCTCGCAATATGGGATATATATTTGTCATAAATGCATTATCGTGTTCCCCTCTTATTACACTATTTATGGATCATAGTTTGATTATTCACTATATGTTGATCATATGTGGATTATCATTGTGATATTGCTTACATTGTTGTCATATTTATCAGCTATTATTGGGTAGGTATAATGTTTAACTTGAGTGTGCAAATGATAGGTTTCATCATGTGAGATAAATGTGGGACTCGGGTAGGGGATGTCTCGAACCAGCACAATGGGCCCTAAAAGGCCAAAGTTCCTTCCTAGTTTATTTTTCTATGGGTCACCTTTCTTGACCTTGGTCTTGTTGTGGATTATTTAAACCCCCTTGTGATGTTGTATTATTATTACCTTCTTATCTTATTAGTTTTGCTAACCCCTCTTACTATGACATTGCTATTAATAATTCTAATCCTCTTTTCTATTAGCTTTGACCTTGAGTTTAACTCTAACCCCTTGGATTTATGCAAATTTTGTTATGTCTTGCTTTATTCTTCCTAATGGAGGATTTGGGACACCTAATCATGGATTAGGTGAGCCCAACTACCTCTCCTAAATGCCATCTTTTCCCAAACTCGGATTTGGGAAAAAGGTGACATTTAGGAGGTGTATAAGGAAAGTTATGGACTAAATTTTCCTTGGAAAGATCCCCTAGGCCCTATACCTAGGGGTGGGTGGGATCCTTCCAAGGAAAATTGAGTCCATTTGGCCATTTTCCCCATTTTTCTCCCTCATATTTTATGAAAATTTCTTGATTATGTGAATGGTGTTGGGATGTGGGGATCCTCCATGATTGCTTGGATATTTCTTTTCTTATCTTTTAATTTGGGGTTTTGGGGTGCAAATTTTGGAGATTTTGGATTGGTTGAAGCATAGGTGGAGGGTGACACTTGTCACCCTTCCATTTGGTCCTTTGGGTTGTTATTTTTCTATATCATCCCCTCTTGTGGAAGGGATTGGGGTTACTTGCTTCATTTTATTTTTATTTTGGTTTGCTTTTGGGAGCTTGCAAGGAAAAGGAAGTGGATTTTGGAAGCTTGGATCGAATACTTGTTTAATATTGAGGTAAGATCTTACCTCAAATTTGTTCTTATTAGAAATGGTTAAAATTGATTTGTGTGGATTGGAAATGGTTGTTCCATTTGCTTGTCTTTTGTTTTCCCATCCAATCTTACATGGATTGGATTTTGGGCATGTGTGGGAAGAGGGAAGAATCCCCTTTTTACTCACCCTCATGCTTGATGGACAAGCTTGAGGGAACTATGGTTTACCCCTTCATTTGGTTTGAAGGGCATGGAGGGATAAGGGGAGAATTTATGGAGAGATAAGGAGAGTATTATGATATCTCATGGAGAGATAAGGAGATGGTGGCTTACTATGTTTAATTTGGTTCTAAATTTGGCAATTTATGGGATATCTTATCCCCTCTTCCCTCATTGAGAAGTTTGGTGCTTCTCAATTATTTGATTGGTTATGTTGCATTGTTTTTGGGGTGTTACTCCTAAGTATTGTATCCTTGATTGTGTTTTGGTGACCTTTTTCTACTACTAGGTTTGAGGCATGCCCCTCCCTCTTTCCCATGGGCTTGGAGGGAGGATAACATGTCCTTTTGGTCCACCTTAAGGCATGTAATGATGCCTATAGGTTGGGAGGTAAACAAGATGGTTTCTCATGGGTTTTGGAGCTGCTTTTGGATGACATGGAGCTTGAAAAAGGGTCTTTAAAATTGTAAAAGTTATAGATTTCTGTTTTGTGCATTTGGAGTTATAGGTTGCAAAATCTACCTTTAAAGGAGTTGTAATTTTTGGGACAATTTTGACATGTTGTCTCCACATTAAGTGGAGGGCTTTTGTACTTGCATTTTAAGATAGTTTTTCCTTATTAATCTATGTAAAAAAAGGAATTACTCTCATGGAATGGACTATTACTCTAAATCTATTGTTGTTGAAATTCTTACTTAAGATGTATTAGTTGTTGTTCAAATGTTGCAACTAATTACATTTTTTAAAATGGAAATTTTCATCTGATTTTAAAGGTTAATTTATTGTATAAAGTCCTTGTTCTTCCTCTTGAAATACCTTATGGAAAAGTGAAAGAAATATGATATTGGGTTTAAATTTTCCTTCAATAAATCATGAAATGGTTGTGTTTTTGGTAAAAATATCATATAGTTATTGTATTTAAAGTAAGATTATAAATTGAAATTATTGCATTTCAAATTCATCTTGTTGTTCTGAATGGTAGAATCATGAGGATGTTGCACTATATATACAAATTCAAATTTTAAGTTATTCTCATCTTAGTATCTTGAAATCAGGTGAGTTTATATAATTTTTACACTTAGTAAAATATCACACAAATTTCAAATTAGCATAGTTGTGATTAAAACTTTCTCTATAAAAAATACAAATTTATATCATTTCTATCTACTTACTACTGTATATTTTGATCATAAAAGAGTGTAATAAACTTGCGCAGAGCACGCATACGTGCACACACACACACACACACACACACACACACACACACACACACCAGTTTTATAAAATTCCCTTATACTAAATAAGCAAAAAAAAATTATGTTGAATCTGGGTATTACAAGAATGAATAAAAAAAAGAAAATCTTTATAATAAATAAGTTAGAGATTTTATTTTAAATATGGGTTTCACCCAGTTGTCTATCTTATATATATATATATATATGAATGAGATTAATTTTTTTAAAGTTTAAAATTTGGTTAAGCCATAACTTTTCAGGGGGGGTTTTGTTTTATATAAACAAAAAAATATATTTTGGGGGTGCGGTGGGACAACTGTCCCACCCATCCACGACACTCCTTTCAAACAAAATAAAAGGGCTGTGGCATGCACAACCCCACACCCTCTATTGTTATGACCTATGGTCTTCTTCACCTTCACATAGACCATGCAACCTTTTTGCTTGTAGTCGCCCTTGTTAAAATGCGACCAACATTGTTTGGTTTCATATATATTGATGAGTCCATGAATTGACTTATTATAACATCCATATAACTATAGACTTGCTCCTAAATATGTTAATTAATGCATGGGAATGTTCTAAATAGTTGTATCCAAAGTAGAAGTGATGCATTTCTCCTTATTTTGTCTCATGTAAACTAATGATCAATGGAACTCCCACTAACTGCCTTGTTTAGTGATTTTATGACATGTGCAAGTTGATAAGTCACATTTTCTACCACTTTTGATCATTGCAGCTATGGAGACCGAGTCCTTTGCCACTACGAAATTTTGGAAGATTCACTCATAACAACCTACAAACAAGGACCCATGTTTTAGAAGAACTATAGGGTGTCATGGAATATTTATGAGGTTGTTATTAGTTAGTTTGTTGCCTACATTCATGGAACTTGTTGTACTCAGTCGTGTCTATAAGACACCTCCGAAACTGTTACTAAATAGTTAGAGATTTTTGATACAGTAATATATCAATTGATAGTTATTTTCAGTTTCCAGAATATGTGATGAAATTTTTTGGAGTAATATAATCTATGCTATTTTGAGTATCTATTCATGTTAAGAACCTCAATCCCGAAGGAGAGAAAGGGCCCACTCGACTGAGGAGATTAGAGGATTGGTATTTTATGCATGATCTTTATATTTTTTGAGTTTAAGTTTCAGTATCTTGGTTTGAATGGTTATTTGAATGCAATCATGTGTTTCCTTGTTTCAATAGATTTCCTTACTTTATTATTTCCTTTAAGCAAGTATTTCAATTGATTGAGCATTTCCTTTTAAAATCATTTCATTCCAGCAATGTTGTTTCAGTAGATTAAACACACTTTCTATATTTTGTTTTTCATTTCAATAGCTTAGAACTATATTTTCTTTCCATAGATAAGTAGTGTAGAATAGAAACGAAACTAAACTAAACCCCCAAAAAGAGAGAACCACCATATAACTGAGTTGCATACCCCTTCTCTGCATATAGCCTTGAACACAACCCTGGTTCATAATGACATCAACGTTTGAACAAGTTGATTAAATGATTGGAAGTTATAACGACCCATCATTTTTGTGCCGTTTTTAAGGGACACCATAAGCAAAAAAATCATTATATTCACATTACATGATATGGGTGTTAGTGAAGTTGAGCTATGCAACCAATAAGAGTCCTAATCCTTGCTTATACAATAAATATTGATGCATAGGCCATGAGACGCTCAAGGGAGATTTATACCTCACAATATTCAAAGAATATCTCCAACTAGAACACGTGTAGTAAACATTGAGAGTGACACTTTGAATCTAATACAACACCCTTGAGTGTTGAATAGTCTGCATCATCTTATTTAGAACTTGAGTAACTTTTAGAAATGGGAGACAATGGAAATGATGATGATAGACCCTTGGGTAGAACCTTTACTTACCCCATTATCTTAAACGAGGATGAGGAAGAACCTATGAAAAAAATTTCCCCATCCATTCTCCTATCTTTCGAGGAATTTCCACAGAATATCTAAACCAATTCTTGTTTGAATTCAAAGTCCTCTGCCAAACATATGACTACAAAAAATAACCAGAAACTCAAACTTTTCCTTCCACCCTCAAAGACTCTACCATGAGGTGGTTTATGGGGTTTCCCTCTAACTCCATTCATTCATGGGAACAAATGGATACTTCCTTTTTGGAAAAATACCAAGACTACTGCAGGGGAAGAGATAGGAGGGAAGAGTTCTTTCAGATGAAGCAAAAAGAAGATGAAAATATGGAGGATTATTTGGACAAATTTCTTTTTGTCCATAGGAGAAGTGGTTATGAGTTGAATGCAGAAATAACTAAGACAATTTTCCTTAAAGGACTTGATGATGAAACCAAGAATCCCTCCATCTCATGGGAGGAGGTGATGTACACAAAATCTCTATGGCACAGATTATTGACTTATGTAGGAGCTACTCTAGAACAAGGGGAATCCTTAGACGAAGGAAAACATAAAAATGCCTTTGGTACCTCAAAACTTCTAGAGGAAATGGACAATATGAAAACATACATTTTGTCACAATTAACTTCAACCATAGATGGGCTGAAAGCTAAAAACAATGTTGCAAAAGAACCTTTAGACATATATTGCCCCATATGTAGGAAAAGACATCCTTTGAAAGAATGCCCTTTAGATATCACAGAAATGTGCCTAATCTGTGATGTCCCTGACCATGATACCAACCATTGCACTCTCCTACCTTAGTTGAAAGAAATATTAAATGCCATGACTCAAGAAAATGTAGAGGTAAAATTTGTTCAAAGATCAAATAATTAGTTTGCTTATGCCCCTAGACCTACTCAGTTACTCCCGGTGATGTCATGGCCCAATCAGACTCCTCCACCAACTTGGGGTCAACCTGATTGGAAACCACTCATAGCCACCACCATGGATGTCTCCATACAATTAAAAAGGTTGGGTCGTACGATGGAAAAGTGACATGCGAGCATGGGAATCTACAAGTAACTCTTCCTCACACCTGACCTCTCGAGGTCGTGCCGAGACAGCCGGTGGGGATGGAATATACATGGGATGCAGATAAACTAGTTAGGTAATCTTATGTCTTCAACACGCAATAATGGGATCTGTGAATCCAAGGCAAAGAAGGCCCTCCTAACCTGAATCGGTGTGATAGATCATTCGGCGAGGATGGTGCTTGAAAGCTCCAATCAATATCGAGATTTGCCGTGATTTGATCTATGGGTTGTGGGATACGTGGAAGATGACCTATGGGTGCTTCGTATATATCTCCCAACAAGGTCATGAAAATGGAATGGCTAAATGTGTAGTGGGTCTTTTGGTGTTTTATGGACAATTTTGTGGTCTAGTCCATAAATCTTTAGCTTGATTAGTGCTACATTTAATAATGATAGTTGTGTGATGATGTCTAGTGAAAGTGGAGAGGACCTAAATACCAGCGTTCGCAAGTTGGTGTCAATATTTGATTGATGTGTAGGATCGTTGGGTTGTGGGACCTGTGGATCATAACCGTATGTTTGTGGTTGTTGTGGACCTCCTATGGTCATATGAAGAGTCAACCCCGATTCCGAGTATCCAAGAATCGTATGCATTTTTGGCCTCTACGTTTAGAACTAGAAGTTGCACAATTTTCTTGGAGTACCTAACAGGTGTTCTGGAAACTTGGATACGTAAGCTAGTGTCTATATCAATGAGGAGGTCTCCTGTGTCTAGGCTCATGGGACTAGTGGATCACAACCGAATGTTTTCCTCTTTCGTGTCCCTCTACGAGTCATACGGATATCTATCAAGGCACTCTATAATTTGGCTGATTTGACCAGAACGTGTGTGCTTTGTCGTCTTCTATGTTTAATCCTCTTAGCTATGTGCTGATTTCTTGTAGGTCTGTTGTTGTTCGGAAGACCTGAATTCTGAGATTTTGGTCTATGTCAGTTAATGCTGCAACAAGATTTGGTTGAGGCACGATTGGCTCAAAAATGTATTCCCTAGGCTCCCTAGGTCCCGTGATTGTCATACAAGATCAATATAAGCTTAATTGAAACAAAATAAACTAATTATGCAAGATATATCTACAACATATATATATTCCTCTATTTTTGTATTTTTGATAGAATTTTTAATAGAATTGAAAGAGCAACTAATCTAATATATTCAGAAAATGACAACTAATCTAATAAAAAAATTAAAACAAGCAAGGTAGCCTAGTGTAGCTACTTGCACTGCAATGCGATTGTGAGTTTATCCTAAATAACTAGATAACTTATTAACTTAATTGAAAAATTCTGGATCCTACCTCGAAGCGAGGAATGAATCATAGTTTCGAGAAACTATCAATCCCCATAGCTTCCCTAAATATCAAAATGAAATTTAACCAAAATGAAATATTTCACTACTCTATTTGATATGTTTTAACTAGAAATTTGTGATATAAAACCTGGAATTTACATAACAAAGGGCGAATCCAAAGTAGTGTATGACTTTGTCCCCTCGTAATGATCTTCTCGTTCCTTCGTGTTCACATGAATCTAGAAGAGCGTGTATATGCTAGCATCAATAGAAGAAGGTATTTGAACAATGACAGTCTTTGGATATAGACCGAATATAATGCGAGTAGGAGAGGGACAACGCAAGTGACGAGCTTGGCGTATGCAATTCCTAGTGGGATTTATTGTGGGAATACAACGCAAGTGTCTTGAGAGATTCTCGAATCTACCTTCTCGTGAAGAGCACAACCTACAACTCTAATGGATTTAATCTACAAATGACACGACTCTGCTCTAAACTAATTTGTATGAACAACAATGAACCAGATGAACAATAAGATCAAATGGCTTCTAATAGCAAAGGAAAAACTAGCATGGATGCAAACATGAAAACAAAATGAGTTCTAAGCAAGAAATTGAAAGACTAAACAATGGACATGAGAAGTTGAGGGGCCATTTGCTTGAAAACAAGTCGGCTATTTATAAATTTCACATTCACCGAAAGGTGATTCCTATTAGAACTCTTTTACCATTAAACAATGAAGAAACAGTATTCCAGGGAACATAAAACATTAATACGAGCTAAGGCGGTTGAGAAAAGTTGGTAAATGTTGAAAAATTACATAAGTCACGATCAAAGGAGCGTGTTGGAAAATGCGTGAAGGACCGTCGCCCTGAGCAGGGTGGCGGTTTCGTCACTGAAGGTCAAAAAGCTTAGAAAAAGAAAGGTAGAGGATAAAGCGAAGTACACAAAGCTTAAACAAGATGCTTGGGATGCTAACATACACTTGGCGAGCTTTCCTGGATTCCGAACACCTTGCGAGGTGACCTGTATCATCATTGGGGCATGTGTAACATCGTTCCGGTGGTACAATACCCTACAATTTTGGGTATGTACATATTGCCCCCTCGGAGAAGTGTTTTAACCATGAAGAGGCGTAAAATGGTGGGTCTGAGTATGGCAGGTCCCAAAATGGGAAGCTAGAAATTATACCGACACGCCCATGTGTCGAAATGTCGCCATCCGAGTTCTCGCTACTTGCAAAATGGAAAGAGGACTCAAGTGCAGATAGATAAAATAAATCAAAAAATAAATACTAAATTAGTATGAAATGAGGACTTACCATTTGCGCGGGGATAAGAACTTACCTCCGTCGATGCTCTAAACCTGCGAAAGGGGCATACAAAATGAGCCAAAACCTAGATATATATATATAAAACGGGCTTATTTTCCTATTCATTTACGTGTGTCGATTTGATAGTTTTTGAGCTCTGGGACCCATGGTGACGGTTTTCAACGAGAGTATAGTCGAAACGTTCGTATCGAGATAGCGATCATGCCTTCACGAGCAGAACCTCGACCCACGAGATCCTAGGTTAGTTCTTCTTGATTTAACGTTTTTGCACCCAAAATGTTAAAATGATGAAATCTCTATTGTGGGGGGGTTATTTTTAGAAATGTTAGTTTTAAATGTGTCTCTTAGGGGGACGCCTAATGGGTAGGCTTTTGTTTTAGCTAAAATGGTCAATTTTTGCATTTTTAAGCATTTTTAGGGCATGCGACCCGTTTGTAGTCACGGGATAGGACCGCTGCCACTGAGCGGTGGCGATTCACAGGACCGCCACCTTTTAAGGTGGCGATTCACGAAACACCGCCCCGCTCGAAGCGCGTCCTCTACAGAGTGTTAAAACAACACTATTTTGAGTTTATTTTTGCATTTTTAGTATTCCTACTTGCTTTAATGATTTTTCCAATGCAATCTTGGCACTAACTTGCTTCTTTTTACGTGTTTTTGGGTGTTTTGCAGAAGAAGGAAGAGTACATTAGATGGAGCCGAGAGAGGGAGTGTGATTGGATTCCAGCAGTGTTAGATGCACTCTCTCAAGTTTCACAGATACTCTCCAGAGGGTAGGTATATTGAGGATCACACGGGTCCCCCACGTTGCACCTGCCAGTCACATACTATGTGACTTATTTTCTTACTGGGATGCAGATTGGAACACCTTCCGATTTCCAGGTGTTAGGGGTGAGTGGACTATCACCCTAGAGGATGTCTACCGCATTTTGGGAGTCCCAATTATTGGGAGGAGACTTTCATTTGATATAGCAGTATCCAGAGCTCAGGTGACTTAGTGGGCCACCTATATGGGAGATGCAGTTGTCTCCACTAGTTCGAAGAAGGGGGTGAAGGTCCATTCTATTCCTGGCTTGCCCATCCCTTTGATCCATCAGGCCATTATGGGCATCCTTGCTTTGAGATTGATCGGGGACAAGGGAGGGGATACTTTGCTCTACTGCTGGGCCCCCATCATCGCACAGATTGAGGCACATGGTCAAATTTATGCCTGGGAGCCGATATACTTGGGACCACCTATCATGACTTATACAGGGTGGTTTGATTACAGGGATAGTTCTTTGAGCCATCTAACATTATTTATGAGATGGTTCTATAAGTGCATTATCCCTTATGGGAGAGGCGTAGAGGTGGAGGATCCCGAGTACATGAGGGTAACTAGATGGATAGAGATGATGGTGCTTAGAGCACCCCACCGGCTGTTGCTTCCCGACTATTGAGGATATGGAGGCCACACCTTATTAGGCCATGGAAGGGTTGTGGGGTGAGGAGACCTTTACATTGATTTCCTGCTCTACTACAAGACAACTTGTGGACAGGACGGGGAAGGTAGAGACACACCCCTTCGATTGAGTGCCTCAAATAGCTTGATTGACCTTACTTATATTGATATGCTTCCCCAGGTGGTGCCGGTGTTCGAGATCGGTGTAGGAGGCTAGGGGAGGTCCTAGAGGCCAGGGTTGGACTGTTGTTACTCCCGCGTCCCTATTGCAAACCAAGAGGGTGGTACGTGCTCGAGAGAGAGCCGGTGCTCCTCAGGCACCCTTACTTCAGATTACCGCCGGTCCTGCCCATAGCAGTGATGATCCCATTGATATAGACTCTGAGTCTGAGGAGTTCACAGGGGGAGAGATGGAGGAGGAGACCGAGGACATGGAGATCGGTGCCTTGGGTGGGGAAGAGGATAACGATCCCGAGTTGCATGACACTCGGGAGATTCTACAGCCGAGAGGGCGAGCGAGAGCGAGTGCGAGAGGGTGACTCTAGTCTCAGAGGAGTTACTTTCTCAGGACCTAGGCGGAGAGGATGAGTCCGTGGTAGGATGCCATGTTGCCCCAGATGTAGGAGGGGGACACCAATCAGCGGTGGCATCTGTGGTAGGTGCGCAGATCCTAGAGATCCTTCTTGGAGGCCCGGAGATCCGAGTGAGTTGTCACTTTTCTTTTGATAGTTATTTTAGCTAGAATTGCCTTAGTTGCTACCTCTCCTTTTGTTCATCCTTGGTTTCACCTTTTGATTATTTTCTAATTTGTTTTCTCCTTTTTTTTGTAGAGACTCTGTTGATGAGTGGTGATACTTGATTCACCGGTATGTACTGACACCCTGTTGCTCCCCATGGAGAAGACTCATGTTGAGCTATCTGTGGATGCGGGGGAGCCTTTAGCAGCTGGTAGGCATACCGATGTTTTTTCCCCTATCTCGGCACATGGCCAAGATGGTGACCTCCCTCCATGCCGAGGTAGTCGGGTATAGGGCTCTGAGCACCTGATGAGGAGGAGCCGCTCTCATAGTGAGACTACAACTACTATTCGGGATCGTGAGCCCTTAGTGCACTCAGAGCGCCAGCGTAGCCGAGTCCTAGACGTGATCGTGTGCCTTCTGAGGGATCCCATAGGGATTGAGAGGCCACTTGGATCTTTTGTAGTGACCTTTGTTAGGTTGTTTATATGACCATTTTTTATTTTCCGGGCTCATTGAGCATTTTGACCATGCCTAGTGCATGATGGCATTGTATACGAAACCTGATTTGTATATATATATATCTTTGGATCTAGACTCTTGGTATCTTGAATTTTGTGACTCATTTTCTAAATGTGTTTTTAGATGTTTTTAGAATATTTGCTTTTCATGTTTCCAGAATGTATGCAATGGACAAAAAATGATAGTAAATAGAATGTTTTACTTTATATGTTTTTGCAGTGCTGATATGAGATGATACTAACATATGGTAGTACTGAACTTTTGAACTCTTTGGGAAATGTTTGTAATTCCTTCTTATATTGGAAAAACGTGATGAATGCATAGTGATAAAGAGATGAACTTGCCCCAATCCCAAATCCACGCAACTAGTAAGACGCGAGGGCTCAACACCAAGAATTAGGAAGGGCACAAGTTGTATGAGTTTGATTGAATGGAATGATGAGAGACAAACAAACCAAGAACAAGAACCAAATTTGGACCTACACACCCACCCTACTCAGAACTACTACCAAGTTTAGAAGGCCACTTACTTTTCAGTTTATCTAGACTTAGATGCATAAATGGCAACCTGGTTGACAAAATCTGGTTTTGAGGATTTGATCTCTTTAGAATTTGGATGTTTGGATATTTGCTTTCTCTTAACATAATTTGATTAGTGTTTTTAGCATACCAAGATTTGTTAGTTTGTGTGACTGGACCCCCCACACCCTATCTCACGCCACTAGTAAGAAGCATGGGTTTGTCACCAAAGGCAAGATATAGGTGAGTAAGGGCACTTCTTTCCTTTCCCAACCTCACATCACTTTGGTAAGAGATGTGGGCTTATCACCGAAGGTTGATGGGGCAAAGAAGTGTGTAAAATAATTTTTTTTTCTTGGTGCTTTTGATTTCATTTGATTTTGACATTTCGATTTATGACTTTGGGATGTCCTTTCGTTCCAAGAGATTTTAAGAGGGATAGATGTGACACCAAGAAGCTTCCGAATAGACCGTGTAAGCAGGACAGACTTCACCTAGTAGAAAGAAAGAGCAAAGCCAAGTATGCAGAGTCTTGGTATGGTTTCCGTCAATGTTTGTCTCACAAAATTGATGAGAAGATTTGAAAATATTTGATGATGTTTGAAGAGATGTCATATGAATATTTTTGCCAATATCTTCGAAATTTATAATGTTTTTTTTTTAAGAGTAAGCTCTGAAATATTTCTTTTGTGAAATGGACAGAATGAAGCAACTAAAAGACTAATGTAATGTAGGTAGCTATAATGTACTAGCAATGAATTTGACGTTTTATGCATAAAACCGCTTAAGGTGCAAGGAATTGACAGCTTTCACCAAATTCCTCACCTTTTAGTATCACAAGAGATACGCACTTGTTTCCGTAGTCCTTTATGACTTGGTATGGGCCCAACCATTTGGGCTCTAACTTTCTTCCTTCGCGGTTTTCTTATCGATCCGACTATTTAGTCTTAGAACTAGATCTCCTTCATATATTTCTTGCTCATAAACTTTTTTGTTATCTTTGCCGCACATCCGATCAGCATAGGCTCTGTGCCATTGTTCGAGAATTTAACTTGGCCTCATCAAGGCTTTCTAGTTGAGAGAGGCGTGCCTCCTATAAGCTTCCTCATCCGTAATCCTTGTAATGAGATGCGGAGACCGGGTATTTCAACCTCAAGTGGGAGAACTACTTCTGCTCTGAATACTAGCAAGAAAGGAGTTGCTCCTGTTGGTGTTCTTATTGAGGTTCGGTGGGCCCACAAGGTCGGATATAATTTTAAATGCCAATCTTGTTTGTTTTCTTTTATTGTTTTGAGGAGAATAGCTTTCAACGTTTTGTTTATCACTTCAACCTACCCATTGGCTTGAGGGTAGTAAAGAGAGGTCATGTGATGGCTTATTTTGAAATTGCTACATAGCTCACGAACCTTGTCGTTCTTAAAGGACGTGCCATTATCTGGAGATAATACTTATGGGACCACCATACTACAGATAATTTGGTTCAAAATGAATTTGGAAATCACCGAACTTGGCACAGTGGTGAGAGGCATGGCCTCCACCCATTTAGTAAAATATTCTGTGGTTGTGATTATAAAATTATGGCCATCAGTTGATGAGGAGAGAATTTCCCTATTAAGTCTAGACCCCAAGTGGAGAAGGGCCACAAAGTCGCTTATTGGTTGTAGGGATTGTCTTTGACATGTGAATCTCGTGAGAGAATTCTTGACATTTGTGGCACTTACGTACAAATTTCAACTGCGTCATGTTTGAGTGGGCAAAAAATAACCCATCCGATGTATTTTGCGAGTGGTGGCGTGACCACCGAAGTGGCCCCCACATATCCCACTGTGGGATTCATGAAGAATCCTCTTGGATTCTTCTATGTTGACGCATCTTAGAAGCATGCCATCAAAGGCTCTGTGATAGAGCACTTGGTCTAAAACAACATATTTAGCGGTAATAATGCGTAACCGCCTTCTTTGTTGTGACATGGCACTTTCCGGGTATGTATGGTCCATGATAAAATTGATGATATCAGTATACCAGGGACATGTAGAAATGGGGGGTCTGGTTTCAAAAAGTATATACATTCATCGGGAAATTCTAGATCTACCAGCTCGCCTCCATCTAGTGGATTGTCAGCTAACCAATCTGCAATGATTTGTCCTTTAACGGATTTTTGGTTTACGAATGTTAACTCAAATTCTCCCATTAGGGTTATGAAACACCACCTTTTTAGATAAAGATCCTTGTGTGAGAAATTTTCGTAAATGGTTTGTCTTTACAATGACCCTTGTTTCCTAGTTTAACATGTAATGTCTCAAACGTTTTGTTACAAAAATTATGAAAAGGCATTCTCTCTCTACCTGTGTGTAACATGTTTCATAATCGAGAGCAACGTTCAGCTAATGAAATAGATCGCGTGTTCTTGCTTATCATCGTCTTCTTGAGCCGGCATGCGGGCCGCGAGACATGAGTGGCTCGTGAGTATAGGATCAAAGGGTGGTCTGGCTTGGGAGGAATTACCATGGGTGGTGACAACAAGAAGCACTTAATTGCTTCGAAGGCCTCATTGCAATCTTCAGTCCAATCGACACTATAATATTTCTTAAGTAGATTGTTGATTGGATGAATGGCAAAGCTTAAATTTGGGATGAACCTTCGGATTGCACCGAGTTTCCAAAGAAATGACTTGATTCCAGACTCGTCCAAAGGTGGGATCATTTCGAGAACAACCCGTATTTTGGCTAGATCAACATCAATCCCTCATGAAGATATAATGTATCCTAGAAGTTTTCCTCCTGTTACACCGAACACGCACTTCTCTAGGTTTAATGTGACACCATACTCAATTAGTCATGAGAGGATGATATGGAGCACTTCCGGATGATCACAATGTTTCTTGGCCTTGGCCAACAAGTCATCCACATATGATTCCACAATTTTATGGATAAGATCATGGAATATATAAGTCATTTCCCGCTGATACGTAGCGCCGGCATTCTTAAGACCAAATGGCATGACAACATAACAATAAGTTCCCTAGGGAGTTATAAATGTGGTTTTGGCTTGATCTTGTTCAGATATTTTAATCTGATTGTACCCTGAGAACCCATCCATGAGGGACAATAGTTCAAATCCAGTGTTGCATCAACGATAACGTCAATGGATGGTAATGGGAAATCATCCTTAGGACAAGCTTTGTTAATATCTCGAAAGTCTATACAATCTTCCCATTCTTTTTGAGGATGGGAATGATATTAAACACCCATTGTGAATAGTCAATGGGCTTGATGAATCCTACTTGGAGAAGTTTTACTACTTCCTCTTTTACCATGAGAGCCACTTTTGGCTTCATTAGTCTTGACTTCTATTTAATTGGCTTCACATCTGGTTTAGTGACAAGATTATGTACCGCAACTTGTGGTGCGATACTGTCATTTCTTTATAATTAAATGTAAAAGCCTTTTGATATTTTTGAGGATTTGGGTGTGTATTTCTATTTCTTCTCCGGAGTTATTGAGGATCCCAACTTCAAAATTCTTGGTTCTTCCTCCATTCCAATGTTTATGTCAATGGTTTCTTCTATCAAAGAAGCGTTACCTTCTTCAAATTCGGTGGGGTGGAGGTAGTTCCAAGCTTTCTCCGTTTTCTATCTCGTAGATATCGAGATCCTTCGTGGAGGAGAATCTACCGTGGGATTTCTAAAGTAGGAAGAGGAGTGTGGTATTAGGGAAAGATTAACTATAGGGTGAGCAAGGTGTAGCTCTACATAGGCATTTAGATATTCAAGAGTGACTTTATCACTTTGTCAAACATGATGAAAGATAGAAGATTCATTCTCAGTTGTATGTGTTAGAAGAGGGTTCGTTGACATTTTCTTCACCAATGGTTCAGTACGAAGTGATACCTTGAAACTTGTATCTTCCAACTCATTACTTGGGGTAAAATGTGAAGTTGAGGTTTCTATTGAATCTACGAGAAGTTTTGTTCTCGTGGGATTGCCTCAATGGATATGAAGTCGAATCCTTTGCTTAGATTTAATACCGCTATTTTATAGAGCTGTAAGTGCTTAGCTCTAGTCTCATATACTTCAGAGACTTGGTTTGCAACTAATTGCGAGTCTCCTAACACTCTGATGTCATTAACACCGATCCTTTTGGCTATGATGAGGCCAAGGAGGAGGACTTCGTACTCAACGCCGTTGTTTATACATTTAAAGTTTAACTTAAAAGCAAAAGGTAGGATCTTTCCCTTAGGAGAAGTAAAGATCACACCTATCTCGGCTCCATAGTGACATCTAGCTCCATTGAAGTGGAGAGTCCAATATTTACTAGGAAAAATGGATGCTGGGACATTATTTGCATCTGTTTCTTCTGTTTCGGTTACTTCTACCATGCAAAGTTCCTCTGCTGGAAGAGAACCAATTCCTAGGGTACATCCCATTCTTGTGGAATCAAATGGTAGGAAAATTGGTAGATCTTGTTCCAGTAATTTGACAATTTTTGCAGTAGTTCCTAATGACACTTCTTATACAACGTTACCTTCATCCTTGAGGGCTGGGATGCCCTTGACTAGGTTCGTAATTTCTAGTTACATTTGTAGGTATTAATTTTTCTCCCGGTTTTGAGTCAATTGGTTTGTTAAGTTGGTTTGTTAGGAGTTCAAAATCGAGTGAACACACGGTATTTTCTTCGGTCTCATGCTAGGTGTATGTCGAATGGTTTTGTGTCACCTTTTCTATGAATATCTTTCCTAGGTGTAAGAATCTTATTTCCTGGAATAACGTAGAAGGGATTGCTTTCATGCGATGTATCCATGGTCGACCGAGGATCATATTATAGTTGGTTTCCTGATCTATGATATAAAACTCAATGAGGATTGTCTTGGGTCCTAAGGTGACTAGTAGTATTATAGTTCCAATTGAAGTAGCTTTAAAGGTCATGTCATAAACGCTTAGCGTATTTCTTGTTGTGGAGCAGGTTTATTTCTCAATATCCTAGCTTTTGAAGGAAAGAGAAGGGGACAATGTTAACTCGCTGCCCCATTTTCAACCATTGCATGTTTAATGTAGTTATTGTAAACCCACACCTGTAAATGCAAGGTCGGATCGCCTCTACGTGTAATTTCAGCATCTGTTGGCATTTTGTTTATGTCGAATATAAACTTGGTATCCCTATCCGGCTACCCCGGAGGGTGGATATCGAAGTCTATATAGTTTAATTGTGTTTCGGAGGTGGAGTGATGTTAATTAAATGACCTAGACCTAGTGCTTCTAAAAGAGCAGCCCTATGGGTAGGATAATTTTTAATAAGTCCAAAAAGGAGATGCGAGAGAAGGTCTTTGTTAAGTCATTAATTAAATCATAAGCACCTATGGGTTTTACCCATGTTTGTTGAATGTTATCTAGCTCTAGTGGATAGATTGGATTTGGTTGAGAAGAATATTCTCACGCTCTTGTTATGGCTTCTATGTGTAGCTCAGTATCTAACTCCACTAGACCAACTATCTTGGTTCGTGGCTGATTTCCTAATTGTGGTGCGACAGGTGGATTTAATGAAGTTGAGGCTTCATGATCGTTATTTCCTATCATTACACCTTTGTTCATCCCATTTGGATTTAATTTATTATTGTTATTATGATTTGGAAGTGGATCATTGAAGATCTTAAGAGGTGCATTTTGAGGGGAACTGCCCTATGAAAGAATCTGTTAAGAACATATCTATGAAGAGTTGTCTTTGTTCTTCTTCCGGAAGCGTTGCATGAACTTATTGTAATCGCGGCAAGTACTAGTTTTATGGCCTCGAATTTTGTGGAAACCACAATACGAGTTGGGATTATAACTCCTAGGTTGTTGGTTTGGCACGTGTTGTGGCCCAAAACTCGATTAAACCGCTTGACTATTAGGATTAAGTTTTGCGTTTGTTGCCTTTGGTTTTGGTTTTGATATCCAGTTGAGTTTTGACTTGGACCCTATGTCTGGATCTACCATTGTTGTTGTTGTTGTTGGGGATGATTAAAATCCACCGCGTTGATTGTTGGGGTAAAATTTTTGTTTCGTTGATTGTTAATTGGTGGTGGAACATTTACAACGCGTTTGCTTTTTAGTTTGGTCACCACTCCATCTTTGTCACTCCACATTTTTGTTAAGGATTTTAGGTCCTTGATTGGCATTTGTGGTAGTAGGATAAGTCGTAGTGTTTTGGTTGGGGATGATTAACCTCCCATTTGTTCCATATGTCTTGTGACTGCTATCTATTGCAGCTTGATCTATTCGGAGAGTGCTCTCGAGCACTTCATCATAAATTCTTAGTGGGAACTTCTAGACTTCTTCCTTTATCTCTCTACTGAGAGAATGAAGGAATAAATCACATAGTTCCATCTGATCCATGTTTGGAGTGCTTGCTGAAGAATAGAGGACTGTATGCCATCTTTGGATGAAATGAGCAACAGATTCATTGTGTTCCTGTTTAATATGCAAGAATTCCCTGATTCTTGTTCTCAACAATTTGTTCATGAAGAATGCTTTGATGAACTCTCAAACGAGTTGTTTAAATGAATGTATTGAGGCTTCGGTATTCTCAGTAATACCAATCGAGGGCGATACCCTCTAAAGTTTTGGAGAATATTTTAGCAACAACTCCATCCCAAGGGAGCAGCTCTCGAATGGTCATGGCATAGGCCTTAATATGTGCATTCGTGTCTCCCTCCCTTTGTACTTGGGTAGATCGGGAGAGGTTACAGGAAGCATGACGCTTCGTATAGTGAAGTCTAAAGGTTCTTTCAAATATTCTGAATAAGTCCCTATCACATAGGTTTTGACCATTGATGGTGTTTGTTGAGGGGGTGGAGGTGGAATGGGTTGTTGATATGGCATAACATATGTATTTGCAGGGGCATAAGGAAATCCCTGTGGTTGAGAGAACATGCCGGGAGAAGAGAACATATCTCCATGTGGTGATTTGGAATACATGTTTAAGTATGGAGGAGTATTGCTCGGAATGAATTGTTTTGTGCTAAGTTCGGGGTATCATACTCTCAACCTGGAGCAAAGCATTTGAAAATGTGGTTCTAGTTGGCGTTTGTTGTAAATAGTGAGGAGGCATGCCCAACGTGCCTATTTTTGTGAGGGGGTCTACTTGGTTGGGATGATGTGGAGGATTGGAAGTTCCTGCCTGCATGAACTATGAATTTTGACTTGCTTAAGAAAGTTCCAACCCTCTAACCTTCTCAACTAAGGCTGAGATGTCCTCATTTGGTGAAGACATGGTATTTTTCCTTAGTGGCATTTGTTGTATATCTTGAGGTTGTATAGGCATATGGTACCCTGCTATGAATTGATCGGTGCCCTGCCAAGTTTCACCAAGGGCATTTCCTATAGGTGGAGGAATGGGGGTGTTTTCTTGGAACAAGACCTCGGGTTGTGTTTGTAAACCTCCTATAGGTGGGTGCATATTTTGAGAGCGTTGTTCACTCCTAGCATAACGTGCTAAGTATTCGTCATCTAAAAACAGATATGGATATGACTGTCTACTAATTTGTGGTCTAAGCAACATCTGAGGAGATGAACCAGATTCTCCAGTGAGTGTCATGTTGTTTGAGCCTGAAGGCTCTAGTTGTTGCATTTGAGTGAGCTGATCCAACTCCTTTATTTAGAAAGAAGAACTATATCTAGTCCTTTGAGGTGGAGTTTGTGTTGAAAATCAATTAGTTAAATAGTTGTCACCCCATGCTGAGAGTGAGGGTGATGGTTGTCTATTTAATTGATCGTAGTATGCTTCAAGACCTAGGAGAGGTCTGCCATATGCATCGTATCCCGACATATTCGGGGGTATATGAATACCCATAGAATAATGGGAAAGAGTGAAGGTGGATGAAAGAAATGAAAATAGAAAGAGGAATATTAGTTTGTTTCACGTCGGGTTCACCAATTTTGTTGGTGAAGCTGATGTGAAGGCTAATGAGGTGGAAAAGATGAAAAGTATACTAATTGGAAGAACAAGTAGAAATCGACTCAATCGGAAGGTTGCGTGTTCATTTCACATCGGTTTCACCAATTTTGTTGGTGAAGCTGATGTGAAGGCTAATGAGGTGGAAAAGATGAAAAGTATACTAATTGGAAGAACAAGTAGAAATCTAACTCGAATCAGAAGGTTGTGTGTTCGTTTCACGTTGGGTTCACCAATTTTGTACGATGGAAAAGTGACATGCGAGCATGGGAATCTACAAGTAACTCTTCCTCGCACCCGACCTCTCGAGGTCATGCTGAGACAGCCGGTGGGGATGGAATATATGTGGGATGCAGATAAACTAGTTAGGTAATCTTATGTCTTCAACACGCAATAATGGGATATATGAATCTAAGGCAAAGAAGGCCCTCCTAACCTAAATTGGTGTGATAGATCGTTCGGCGAGGATAGCTGCTCGAAGGCTCCAATCAATATTGAGCTCTACCATGATCTAATCTATGGGTTGTGGGATATGTGGAAGATGACCTATGGGTGCTTTGTATATATCTCCCGACAAGGTCATGAAAATGGAATGGCTAAATGTGTAGTGGATCTTTTGGTGTTTTATGGACAATTTTCTGGTCTAGTCCAAAATCTTTAGCTTGATTAGTCTGCTACGTTTAATAGTGATAGTTGTGTGATGATGTCTAGTGGAAGTGGAGAGGACCTAAATACCAGGCATTCGCAAGCTGGTGTCAATATTTGATTGATGTGTAGGATCGTTGGGTTGTGGGACTGTGGATCACAACCGTATGTTTGTGGTTCTTTGTGGACCTCCTATGGTCATATGAAGAGTCAACCCCGATTCTCGAGTATCCAGGTAATCATATGCATTTTCGGCCTCTACATTTAGAAAGTTAGAAGTTGCACGATTTTCTTGGAGTACCTAACAGTGTTCGGCAACTTGATACGTAAGCTAGTGTCTATATCAATGAGGAGGTCTCCTGTGTCTAGATGTCGGACTAGTGGATCACAACCGAATGTTTGCCCTCTTTCAGGTCCCTCTACAGTCATACAGATATCTATCAAGGTAGTCTATAATTTGGATGATTTGACCAAAATGTGTGTGCTTTGTCATCTTCTATGTTTAATCCTCTTAGCTGTGTGTTGATTTCTTGTAGGCCTGTTGTTGTTCGGAAGACCTGAATTCTGAGATTTTGGTCTATGTCAATTAATGCTGCAACAAGATTTGGTTGAGGCACGATTGGCTCAAAACGTATTCCCCAGGTTCCCTAGGTCCCGTGATTGTCATACAAGATCAATATAAGCTTAATTGAAACAAAATAAACTAATTATGCAAGATATATCTACAACATATACATATTCCTCTATTTTTTTGTATTTTTGATAGAATTTTTAAAAGAATTGAAAGAGCAACTATTCTAATATATTCGAGAAAATGACAATTAATCTAATAAAAAAATTAAAACAAGCAAGGTAGCCTAGTGTAGCTACTTGCACGTGCGATTGTGAGTTTATCCTAAATAACTAGATAACTTATTAACTTAATTGAAAAATTCTCGGATCCTACCTCGAAGCGAGGAATGAATCATAGTTTCGAGAAACTATCAATCCCCATAGCTTCCCGGCAATATCGAAAATGAAATTTAACCTGAAATGAAATATTTCACTACTCTATTTGATATGTTTTAACTAGAACTTTGACAGATAAAACCTGGAATTTACATAACAAATGGCGAATCCAAGTAGTGTATGACTTTGTCCCCTCAAAATGATCTTCTCATTCCTTTGTGTTCACGTGAATCCAGAAGAGCATGTATATGCTAGCATCAATAGAAGAAGGTATTTGAACAATGGCAGTTTTGGATATAGACCGAATATAATGCGAGTAGGAGAGGGACAACGTGAGTGACGAGCTTGGCTTATGCAATTCCTAGCGGGATTTATTGTGGGAATACAACGCAAGTGTACCGAGAGATTCTATAATCTACCTTCTATGAAGAACACAACCTGCAACTCTAATGGATTCAATCTACAAATGACACTACTCTACTCTAAACTAATTTGTATGAACAACAATGAACAAGACTGGAGCAAGAAGATCGAATGGATTCTAATAGCAAAGGAAAAACTAGCATGGATGCAAACATGAAAACAAAATGAGTTCTAAGCAAGAAATTGAAAGACTAAACAATGGAAATGAGAAGTTGAGGGGCCATTTGCTTGAAAACAAGCTGGCTATTTATAGATTTCACATTCACCCAAAGGTGATTCCTATTAGAAATATTTTACCATTAAACAATGAAGAAACACTATTCCAGGGAACATAAAACATTAATACGAGCTAAGGCGGTTGAGAAAAGTTGGTAAATGTTGAAAAATTACACAAGTCGTGATCAAAGGAGCGTGTTGGAAAATGCATGAAGGATGGCCGCCCTGAGCGGTGGCGGTTTTGTCATCAAGGTCATCAAGCTTAGAAAAAGAAAGGTAGAGGATAAAGCGAAGTACATAAAGCTTAAACAAGATGCTTGGGATGCTAACATATACTTGGCAAGCTTTCTTGGATTCCGAACACCTTGCGAGGTGACCTATATCATCATTGGGGCATGTGTAACATCATTCCAGTGGTACAATACCCTACAATTTTGGGTACGTATAGGTACCACCAGCTAATGCACATGCATGGAAAAACCAACAATGGGAATCCCATCAAAATTCTAACTAGCCAAGGAGGTTTACACAACAACAACAAGCTTTAATGCCTCCACCACAACAAAATTACCAGCAAGGGAAAGCAACACAAAATCAACTTCCATCCAAGCCTGTCTTAAACCTAATAATCAACAAACAACTTCAATTAATGAAGCAGGACAAGGTGAGACAATTTAGGTTAATGTCATTAATAACTTACAGATGAGATCTAGAAAAATAGTGAACAATCCTCCAATAGTTATCACTAAAATACCTGAGGAAAGTGAGAGGATACCTGAGGAAAGTGAGAGGGTAATTGAGGAAAGTGATAAAAATGGACATGTTCCATAAACACGATACACTTGGGAATAACTAGGAAAAAGATAAGAATGTGCATGCAACTCCTTTCCCAGAAAGACTAAAAGAAATATAGAATGAGGAAGAAACAACACTAGTTCAAGAGTTGAAAAAGATGAATATTGAGGTCCCACTTCTAAGAGCAATAAGGGACATTCCCGAATTAAACTAGACCATTAGAAACCATTACATAAAAACACTAGGAAGGAAGAAGAAATACCCAAAAATATTCAAAGTAGAAGGAAATCTAGTTGACCTTGTAGATGGAAAACTTATTTCACCAAAATATGGGGATCCTAGGAGTCCAGTCATTACTATTTTTGTGAATGGTCAATCAATATCTAATGTTTTGGTGGATCTTGGTGCTGCCATCAATGTCATAACAACAGACACATTCAATTTTTGTCCTTGACAGGATTACAACCAACCAATATTGTCCTCTAATTGGCATATCAATCTATTGTTATACCAGATGGAGTAATTGAGGATGTTATGGTCACAGTTGAATCTTGGGAGTATCCAGTAGATTTTATGGTCTTATAGCCTAAAGATCAAAATTTGGGATACCAGTCATCTTAGGAAGACCCTAGTTAGCTACTTTGTTGTTGCATACATTGGTAGGTCAGGAAAAATGACTATTTCAAATGGGCAAAAAGTAAAGAATATTTCCCTTTATCCTCCTACCCAACCATATGTGGATGTTTGTGAACATGTGTGGGTATGTTTTTGGATAACAACATGAGTTCTTCTTATTTGGCCACCATTGTAGTGAAAAATCATATGGAAAAATTTTTGAGCCATACCCAATGTTTGATGAAGATGATACTGTGGCTACGGAAACTAGAACTGTGGCTATGGAAATTTAAACCATGGCTACAAAAATGACTGTTTTGAACTCAAAAGAACATCACCTTGTTAAATGATATTTCTATAGAAGATTGTGAAGATACCTATGATTACCATGAAGGACATACAACCATTGATTTTCATTGTCCTTTAGCCAAGGTTGTATCCCTTGAAAACATGACTATTCTTCACATGCTACAACCTCATGCTTGTCCCTTGAACTCTTTGATTTCTGAAACAAAACTTTCTATTTTGAAAGACACTAAACAAGTAATCTGTTGAGATAGGAAAAGAACTGACCATTGGTAACAATTTAGAAGACAACCAAGATAGTAGGGTCGTAGATATCTTGAGGGATCATTCAAATGATTTTTCTTGGGACTATACTTGACATGAAACGGATTCATCCAAGCATCTACACTCATCATATTTACACTGAGGATGTTAAACCAATCAGACAACCACAACGTAGGATTAATCCAACACTTAGAGACATTATCAAGAATGAAATAGAAAAAATGTTGAGGGTAGGATTTATCTATCCCATATCTGATAGTTAGTGGGTATCACCACTCATTATAGTTCCCAAGAAAAATAGTAAGTGGAGAATTTGTATAGATTATAGGGAGCTTAATAAATCCACCAAGAAAGATTACTTTCCCCTTCCCTTTATCGATCAGGTTTTGGAAAATTTGGCAGGTAAGAAATACTTCTCCTTCTTGGATGGGTTTAATGGATATAACCAAATTAGTATAGCACCTTGATCAAGATAAGACCACCTTCACTTGTCCCTGGGTACATTTGCATACAAAGTTCTACCATTTGGACTTTGTAACACACCTGCCACCTTTCAAAGAGTAGTTTTAGCTATTTTTATAGACCTCACCAATGACTGTGTTGAAGTTTATATGGATGATTTTACTTGTCCATGGGTCTACTTTTGAAGAATCCTTGAGTAATCTTGAAAAAGTGTTAACCAGATGTGAGCAACACCAACTCTCCTTAAGTCATGAAAAATGTTTGATAATGGTTGATCAAGGAGTTATTTTGGGTCATCATATTTTTGCTAAGGGTATCCAAGTTGATCCTAAAAAGATAGAAGTCATTACTAAATTTCCTACACCAACAAATCAGACTGATATCAAAAGTTTCCTTGACATGCAGGATATTATAGACAGTTCATCAAATATTTTAGTAAGATTTCTGCACCCATGTTCTCTCTCTAGGAAAAGGCTATGTTTTTGAATGGTCTCCTCAATGTCAACATGCTTTTGAACTTATAAAGGAGAAATTGACCACTTCCCCGGTTTTGAGAGGACCCAATTAGGGACAACCTTTTCATATTCACACTGATGCTTCTAACACAACAATGGGAGTTGTTCTTGGACAAAAGGATGAGGAAGACAAAATGTATGCCATCTATTTCATCAAAAAAATTTGACCCCCACAGAAAGAAACTACACCGCTATGGAAAAGTAATTTCTAATTGTTGTTTACTCTCTGAATAAATTCAGACACTATATTACTAGGATATAAAATCTTTGTGTATACTGACCATTCAGCCATAAGATATTTGATGAACAAACCAGTAGTAGGGGGAATAATTATTAGGTGGTTACTTCTTTTGCATAAGAATTTAACTTGACTATTATTGATAAGCCGAGAAAGGCCAATGTTGTCACTGAATTCCTTTCAAGATTGAATTTTTCGGAGAAGAGGAGGCAGTCAAGATCACTTCCTGGATGAGCACTTGTTTGCAATATCAGCACATGCTATATGGTTTTATTATCTTGCCAACTATCTAACCATAGGAAGTTTCCATCTTACTTTACTAACAAAGAATGTAAAATATTAGTTAAAAACAATGCTACATACAAATGGTGTAATGGAATTTTGTTTAAATGTTGTCTTGACATGATTCTTCATAGGTGTGTTCGAGAAGATGAAGTGTATGACATACTAAGAGCTTGTCATGATGAACATGGAGGAGGACATTACTTAGTGAAGAGGAAAATTCATAAGGTCCTTGGAGTTGGGTATTATTGGCCCTCTCTCCAAAATCCCGACAAGAAATATTTATGGCAATATGATGCATGTCGAGAATGGGGAAGCCTACATTATCTATTGAAATTCCCCTCAATCCTCAACTGGTATTAGGGCCATTTGAGAAGTGGGAATTTATTTCATTAGGCATTTTGACCCCCCATCAATTGGAAAATAGTACTTTCTGGTGTGCATCGAATAGGTTAAAAAATGGGTTGAGGTTCAAGTATTGGCATCTGCCAATGAGGATGTTGTAGTTGAATTTTTGTACAACATGATCATGTTAAGATTTGGAGCTCCCAGAGCCATTGTATCGATCAAGGACCTCGTTCATGTTTAACATGATTGAAGTCTTCCGAACATGTACCAAATCAAGCATAAGAAATCATCACCATGCCACCCCAAATCCAATGGGTAGGTGAAGGTCACAAAAAGAGAATTACAAAACATTTTGACTAATGTTGATAACGTGGATAGGAAAAATTGGGTGCCAAGACTACCTGAAGTAGTCTGGGCATACAATACCACCTAGAAAACCACCACTGGTTTCTCCCCATATGAACTAGTATACGGGAAAAATCCATTTCTTCATGTAGAATTTGAGTTACAAACCTAGAGGACAACATGAAGATTGAAATTGAGTTGGATGAAGCTCAACGTGAGAGAGTGATGCAATTGAATGAACTTGATGAAATGTGAATGGAGGCACAACAACAAACTGAAATACTTCAACATCAGAGAAAATCCTGGCATGACGCTCATATCAAGAACAAAAATTTCAATGAAGGAGATTGGGTCTTACTATTTGACTCAAAGTATCAACAATTCAAGGGAAAATTGAGAACAAGATGGTTGGGACCCTATCAAATTGAAAAGGTTTATGATAATGGATCTGTGAGATTGTTTCCAATTGATGGTGATAGGAGAAATTTGTTAGTGAATGGCCATAGAATGCGGATGTATCAACATCCCCAGGATAAGGAAAATTTCACAAAGGATATGCTACTGTTGTGTGAAAGAATTTGATTCAGTGGAAGAATCCATCTCTTCCCGCTATGAGTAGTTTGTTAGGAAAATTTAAATAAAGGAATAAGATCATAGTTTTGATCCTCTTCCCCTTATATTTAAAAATACAAAAATATCTTTTATTTTTGCATGAAAATAAAGGTTAGAGATGTTAATTATCAAAATGTGCATTGATCATGGTCACTTTTCCAATGCAGGAGGTGGAGCGCCAATGGTCAGAGGAATGTTGAGCTGGTAAGGTGATATGTACTCACTTTTTGCTATGGATATTAACTATTTTTAGAACTTCCCAATGCATTTATTAAAACATAAAACCAAATATCATGGAGTTAAGTGGGGGAATAAGGAGTAATAATGGATGAGTAAAGGCATGTGTCACCTTTCTCGAGGAATGACAAATGACACGAGTAGTCACGATGGCAGTATGAGAACCGTGTGAAGAAATTAAAACCTTGCCACCTCAATTGGTACCATTAGTCTTTTCTACCACCATTTTTGCCGACTTAATGCCATTATAAGCTCAAGTGTAGTTCAAAAATCTACTACTGACATTACATGCAAGTACTTTATCTCTCTCATATAATAGTTGTTATTTTTTCTGCAATTCCACCCGAACTAGTCTGTGTTATGGGGAAAAGAAGATATCAAAACCAGATCTATGGAGCCATCAAGTACGGAATTTCATCATCTCCCAAGTCTTCCATGATGTAGGTTGGTTAGATTTTATTCACAAATTTGAGGGATTTGATGAAGATTTAGTTGGAGAATTTTTGTTGAATTTTAAGGCAACTTTGTTCTCACCTAGGGGAAATAATTGAAATAGACAATTGCATTGTTTCCAAAATCTCTAGCCTCCCATTTTTGGAATTAAGGTTATAACTAACTCCCCACTTAAGTATTTGATATATCTATTTCATGAGGAAGGGGAAGCTCTTCCCGAGATAATCATTAATCCTCATGGAATTCAAAAGGGAATTAGGAGGGAGAGTTTTCCAGGCCATTGGAAGGAAATTGCTACTTGGGTGAACAAGTATTTTATTTGTGATGGAAAACCGTTGGTATTAGGATGTGAAACATTGAAAATTATAACTCATTTGAATAAGGGTTGGAAAAAACCTAAGCTTAAGGTAAATATTCCTGATTACCTTGTATATGTTGTTATCAAGGTAGGCCAGAAATACAAAAGTGGAGGAGGTAATGCTTTCATAAAACACCCAAGGATTATCCAAATAATTTGTGCACATCGACTTTCTATAGACCTAAGAGAAAGGTAGAGAAGAAAACTATAGGGGAGAGTTCTAAGAAGAAGAAAATCAAAAGGGCTCCTACACCAGTTTCTTTATAACCGCCTCCCAGTTCTTAGCCTAAGCTTGAATCGACTCCTCGGCCTTCCAATGTGGTTATAGAAGAATATGCAAGTGAGGATGAGAAACCCTCTATGCCTCGAGATTCTAAAGAAAATATTACCCTACCAGCCCCTGCTTTGTTATTTCATTGAGACCAATAAGGTCTTATTCCTTAAGGAAAACTGAAGTTTCTCATCCTGCATTGTCTAATGAGGTTCAACCCCAATTTTGGAAGAGATTTCTAAAGCTGGTACTTCTTCTACTTTTGGAGGAGGATTGGAAGATCTTGATTTCACATGAACTATTCCTGAAGAGAAAATCCATGCTACTGAGGTGCCAAAGGTTCCTCGTGGAAGTTCTAGAAGATATTCTTGCAGCCCCGAAAATTCGAGACTAAAGTTACGAAAAATTTTACACAGAAATTGGACGCATTGAATCAAAAAGGGATGAGGTCCTGAGGCAATACCAAAATGAAATTAAAAATTTGCGGGAAAAAATGAAAGGTATGGAAGAAACCCAACTGTCTATGAAAAATGAATTTGTACAAAGAACTGTGGAGAAAGTTAAAGAAATAATTGTTTTAAAAGTAGAAGTTGATAGTTTAAAGAGGCAAAAGAATATTGGTTTGCAAGCATGGAATGATTTTTCCTCTCGTTGTGCCCAACTATCTCTTTGAAATAAAGATTTGGTCAAGGAAAATAAGAAACTTAAAGAAGAGGTTGAGTCAAGTTTGAATGCTAAGAAGAAATTGGAATCAATTGTTGAATATGTTTGTCCTTTGTCTTGCAAACTTTTAGCCTGTAGAAAACCATCTTTTGTCTATAGTTTGTTTCTTCAAGAACAATTTTATTCCTAGCAGTTACAAAGGATGTGTTGTGGGGAACCTTATGAGGCTCCAGATGGGAAAACATTTTTGGATATTTATCAAAGTTGTACTCCTGAAGTGCAAAATTTATTATGTGAATTTTATCTCCACAATATGTTGGTTACCAATGTTCCCGATTTATTTATAAACTTGTCATTAGGAGAGTTTCAATTGAAAGCCTTCCAGTCATTAGTGAGGAATCAAATTGTGTGGGAACAACAAAAATATTTTTAATCAAGAGGCCAGGAATGTCGGTTTTATATTAGGCCTACCCACCATAATGATGTTTCCATGAAGAAATATTTTAGATCTTTATATTATCAAGTTGGGATTGGTAAAAACACTTCAGAAGTATTGGCACAGTGTGTCTAGGAATTTGAAACTTATTTCTAGAATAAATTTGGTAGGGCTATAATATCCTATGAAAAAGATGGGATACTCTGAGATTACCATTAAAAGAAGTGACATCCCTACAAAATCTTAGTTAGAGTATGTGCAGAGGAGATGCACTAGTTGAGATCATTTGGAAATTGGTAGAAAAGGGAAACAATGAATATAGCAAGGAATGGGTTGGTATGAAAGTTAGGCCTCCCTTGGTTCTGAGTCCCATGACCACTTGGCAGAACAATGCTCCATAGTCACATGACAGTTTTAAGGCATGGGCTGAGGTGATGTTGGAAACCCAAGGATGTAAGGGTACAAGAAAACAATATGCAGACCAATTTGAGGAATATGATATGGCACAAAATCTTGGTCGATATCGAGACAAAGATAAGTTTGCATGAGGACATGCAAAAGGTAAAGTGTAGGGAGATGATGAGTCATGAATTGACTTATTATAACATCCATATAACTATAGACTTGCTCCTAAATATGTTGATTAATGCATGAGAATGTTCTAAATAGTTGTATCCAAAGTAGAAGTGATGCATTTCTCCTTATTTTGTCTCATGTAAACTAATGATCAATAGAATTCCCACTAATTGTCTTGTTTAGTGATTATATGACATGTGTAGATTGTTAAGTCACATTTTGCACCACTTTTGATCATTGTGTTGCACCTGTTGCATTTATGGTTGTTTTCATTTATGTCAAGGGAATCGATGGCAAAGGGAGAGTGCAAGAGAAGGATTCTTAGGTGTTTCTCAGATATTCAAGATGAGCTCATGTGGTTTCAAGAAGGCAGGGCCTTGAAAGTTGTTTGGTAGTGCCATTTTAGGGTGGTTTCAAGTGCCTAATGAAGTGTAACAGGATGGTACATGTAAGAAAAATCATGGGTAAGGCCTTGAGAGAGTATCCACAACATGTGTGAGAAAATTTTAGGCTCATCTCATCCCCAAGAGTTAGCTTTGTATGTTGGTTAGAAATGGTGTTGAGAACAAATAGTGTTCTTGCATGAAAATGAGATGGGATAGACAATTTCAGACCTATTATTTTCAAAAAATCATGGGAGATGATGGAGGAAGGTGTCTTGGTGCTTCATGAAAAATTTTAGGTCATTGTTAGGTCATTTGAGAAAGTTATGTGTGTTTTCATAAACAGGCCTTTTGAAAATCACATTTTGAGTTGCATGGCTTCTTAGCCTTCAAGAAAAATATAGATACTCCTTCGAATAAATCATAGAATGAATTTTTGGAGTAAATTGGCATAGAAATAATGTGCAAAAATAATTTTCTCAAAAGGAGGTGTGGTTGAAAAGTTATGAGCATTTTGGTGGAGCATTTTTTCTCTCTCTAGGTTGTGCACCAAATCGATAAGAGAAAAAGGTGAAGTTAGCTTCCAAGTCTTGTTAATCATCTCTAGAGTGCTTTCATAGTCCAATATGATTTTCTCATGCTTAGAAGGTATTTGAAGGATTTTCTTCTTGAAGGTATACATTTGTTGCTTGTGTCACTATTCTTGGTGTGAATGCTCTGTGGTATGTAAATATTCTAACTAGTTTCAATGAAGATATTGCTCAATAAGAGCTCATAATCCATCTATAGGTACTTGAAAATGTGTTTGAGCTTCTTCAGGTCTTTTTGGTGTAGTAAAACACACAAACCTTGTTGGCACATATTGTCTGAGAGTATTTGAATTAATTCACTTTAATGCACTATCCCAAGAGTCCTACCCTCCACTTTAAAGATTTGATAAAGTTGAAAACATGTTTATAGGATCAAATAGAAAATAATGGAAAATTTTATTAGTGTGAGTTCATTTTTTTGGAAATGTTAAAATTGAAGGTCTAATATATCTAGACTCAGGGTTGTAAAATGAAGGTGTTCACTGTCCTAATGGAAGATCATGCCAAACCAAGATATTTATCAGTCCTTGTGAGACATGTGCAACCTAAAAATTGATGAGTATCAAGGTCTCCATCATCTTCATTGATTGCATACACTTAAATGGAGAAGTGACTATATTTTTCATCAAATTCAATTTCTCTATGTCACCCTTGTATAAATTAAGTTTTTCTAGTATTTGCATACAAACATTGATTAAAGTTATGAAAACTCCTTCAAATATGTAACCCTCATTTATTTGAAAAGGTGAAAATTTGTCTTAAGAACTCACAGAAGCCCTCACACTCCAATCTCATCCAAATCTACTGAAGAAATAATCTTGTTTGATCTATTGGGTAAGTGATTGTTTAAACATCATGTCCTAGGATTTCAATGAAGAGGTTTTGATCACTTTGAACGTTTTATCCAATGAAAATAGATGAAATTTGAACTATATCTCTATATGAGAAGCATTAAGATGTTTGCAAAATATTGTGGGTTGAAATATAGAGTGAGATTGAATGATTTATATCTTAGAATTATTGTATTTTCATGCTCAGTAATAGAGATGGTTTTTTGTGATTTCTCAAAAGTTTTCAAAGAATTTGTTTGAAATTTTAGAAGGAAGACCACAAGAAACAATAAAGGAGTTTTTGAAAACATTCTTCTAACCTTGAATGAACTCTTACATAGTATAAGACTAAATCTCTCCATCAAAGATCAAACTTTAATGCTTGTTGTGAATAACTATGTTTTACTCCTTTTTTTATGGACAAATTCAAAACCTAAATAGTTGTTTGTTTGATATACACAATGTGTTGATGCTTTGCAATATTCAAACATATCCTCCAACATTAGAATCTGTTTAAGTCATCATTCAATGTTTTAAAGGAGGAAGAACAAGTTATGTTGTTTGAGATTCTTATATTGAATCACTTAGTCAAGTCTTATGTTAGCTTATGGAAGTTGAAAGTCTAACCTTGAAGGTCGAAGGTTAAACTCATAAGTTATTTAAAAGTTCAAAGAAAAAGATATAAATAGAAACTCTACCTTGTTGATTTCAAGCAATGTCTTTTGGTCTTTCAACATGTAAGGTCAAGCTTTTAGTTGGATGTTTTTGAAAAAGAAATCAAAAGGTTTTTGTAGATATTACAAGAAGATGAAGCAAATAATGTCTAGTGAAGTTGGTTCAAACAAAATAAGAGAAAAAGTGGAAAATAGAAGATTGAGAGGTGTGAAAAGAAGATTAAGAGTCGAGTTTAAGTTACAAAAGAGGCATTCTAGTAGAGCTCGATGTGTGAAAGTGAAAATATGCCATTCTAAAACATAAGTGAAATATAGTGATTCAAAGAATGAATGTGAGACTGTGTGATCAATGACTAAAGTGTTTTGAAATAAATATGTTAGCATTCTTTGGGAGCATGTACTTGCACATACAAATATAGAGAATTTAGTGAACAAGAATGCATTTAATGTAGGTGACTAATGAAATGTGTATGAAATGAATGAGACATAACTAGTTGATGTGAAGATTAACCTTGAAGATTTTTTTGAATTTGAGATTGCGTGATGTACAAATAAAGATATCTCTGTGATAAAGAGAGTCTTATGAGTGACTCAGAAATTTTGAAAGCTATGATGAACGAGTGAATTGGAGAAACTTCTTGAATATACATGTACAAAGATCTAAGTGGCAAAGATAGTAGTGAATAAAGGATTGTGGTTTTTTTGGGAATAGTGAAGAATAAGAAAGACTTGTGTAAGAATTGACGTGTTAAACAAGTTAGATGATGCAAATTGAAAAGGAGTAATTTGAGAGAAATGAGTTGAATGTCTTTTTGGTATAGATATAGAGATCTCATGGTGGTTAAAGTGTATTAAGAATGACTTTGATTGTAGTATGTGGGAAAAATAGTGAATTATGAATTGGTCAAGTTCAAAGTGTTATTGAAGACCTTGGAAAGTGAGAAACATAGAGAAAACAAAGGGTTGAAAGTTCAAGGAGAAGAGTTTTATTTTGATGATCATACATGACCTAATTTTTTGCTAAGTGTGTGCGAAGAAAGTTTAAACAAATCTTAGACTATGTGGATAAGTAAGAAGACTATTTTGGTGTTCAGGAGTGACTAAGATAGAGTGAAATAGGGTAGTAGAGATAAAGAGAAAAATATAGGGTCATCATCAGTTGTTGAAGATAGTAACTCAAGAGTGACCAAATTGGAAGAACAAGTCTAAGTGGTAGCTTAGTAGTTGGGGAGTTGAAGCTTCCTTGTGAGTTGAAGCTCACTAAAGATTAGTAGAAGTTGATTGAATTATAGGGGGTTGAAGCCTCCAAATCGGTAGCAGCTTGGTCAAATTGAGGAGTAGCAGCTCTTGGTTGAGTTGAAGCTCAACCTTGAAACTAATGTAACAAAAGTGGGACAAATTATTCCTAAGCATAGTTCATAGTTTTAGTGGGTTTTCTTCCCATTTGGGTTTCCCACATTAAACCTTGTGTCATTGTGTTCTCTCTTGCAAATTTCTGTGTGTGTTTATGGTTTTATCATATCAGATTTAAGAAGGTAAATTTTGAAACACTAATTCACCCCCTCTCAGTGTCATAGTTTCTAACAATTGGTATCAGAGTGTGGTCCTCTTGAATCAATCCTAACAACTTGGAGGTGATCCTGAAGACACAAGCATGGGTACATTAGAAAATCAATGTTGAAGAAGAGGTATGAAATTTCTCAAGCTCTTATAAAGGAGTTAAAGGAAGAAATCAAGCTTAAAGAAGTTAGTCATGGCCAAGAACTAAATGAGATGGCTTCATTTGTTGAAAATGTGTCAAAGGCCTTAAAAGATAAAGAAATTGCTTGCCTTAAATTTGAAGAGGATCTAAAGACCTGAAGATTGAGTTAGTACAAGTTACTAATCAACTTAAAAACTTGCAAAGAAAAAAAGGACATTCTAGTGGAGTAGAGCATGAGACATGTCAGGAAACTATTCAAGCCATGAGTGGAGAATGTGAAAAATTAAATGCAAAAGTAGAGACCCTGAAAGAAGAGATGGAAAAAAACAAAGAAAAAAATTTGAGAGCTGAATCAAGTAATACTTCTTGTCAAGGATGTTCTCATCCAATAAGGACAACAAAGAGCACAAGAAGATCTTTAGGTAGCCAGTTGCAAGGAAATTATCAGGTATGTTTCATGGAGTTTTTTTTTCATGCAATATCTTTGACATAGAGAAAGAGACTGTAGAAGAAAGGTAGATGAATACCATCCATGGAGAGATATAGGTCTGAATATGAGAAGAACATAGTGTGTTTTAATTTCAAAGGAAAAGGTCACATATCAAGAATTGTTTAGAATATCCAGTAAATCAATTTTGGGACAAGAATCAGGTTGTGTGCTTTAACTTCCATGAGCTTGGAATTTTGTAAGACATTGTCATGAGTCACCTAGATTCAGCTATAAGATGAATGTCTTTCAAAGACAAGACAAAAGGACACACAGAGAAAATGCAAATACAAAGAGTAAGACCAAGTCAACTATGGTTAAGAAAGATGTTGGTAAGAAGAAGGAAATATGGGTACAAGGTCAAGGAAGAAAAATAAAAAGTTGAGACATCAAAGGATGATAAGAAGAAAACAAGGGTAGATGTTGAAGAAAAACAACAATCCAAATCAGTCACAAAGGAAGAAAGCACAAGAAAGAAAGCAAAATAATGATGAAAAAGGAAAGAAGAAAGAAAAAACTCTAGTACAAAGCATGAAGAATGTTTTCCCCAAGCAATATTAGAATAGGTGTATGAATTATGTTTATCGACACCCAAGAGGAAGATGAGAGTTTAGGTGATCTGGTAATCACACCAAGGATTGTATCTCAGAAGATAAACAAGAAACCAAGGACAAAGAAGGAAAGAGCTGAGTCATCATGTTGCCTTGATGACTTTCTCCTATTCTAAGTGATTTAACAAGATGGTATGCCTTCTCTAGGCTTCTAGAAGGTGTACACTAGATGAAGGAAGCACAAGTTGAAGTTGATTACTACATCTATCAATTTTTCAAGGTATGTCAGTTTCAAAATTTGTATGTCTTGCTCCATGTTGGAATTTGTGTAGCTCTTGAGTGGTCTTAAAGAGAAATCTTAGTGAATAGGTGTTACTGAGTCATAACTTCCAAGGTTTCTGCCTTGCATGAGTTAAGTTTTGAAAAATGATTTTTCTGACTAAGTGGTTTGTATGAGTCTTTGTCAAAGCTTTATCAAGTGTATCATATTTATTTAGAAAATTTGAAGAACGAGAGCTAGTGAAGGGAAAAAAAGATAAGTATGAGATAGGATAAGTGCTTGTGATAACCCCTAAAATTAGATGTTTTTGAGACATGAATTGACATGAGAAGTCAAAATAGGTTTGTTACTCACCTTCCTTGTTGTAAATTTTAAGAAGTTATGATTGAATGTGAAAATGTATCTCAAGTTATTTCAAAGGCTTTTAAGTAGGTAACGGTTTTTTAAGAAGGCTTGTGAGTAATTAGAGAAGTTAGAGAACTTCAAGAAGGAGTTAAGTGTTATCAGAATGGAAGATGAAGGTACCTCAAAAAATTTAATCAATCAAGTATGTTGTATATTGCTCATAAATTTGTTGAATGAGATCAAGAATATGGTTTCATGCTTCAAGAAGGTTGCCATAGTGTTCTCCTCATGTACAAAATACATATTTAGATCTAAAGTATAGATTTAGAGTTACTTTTTGAAGTGATCAAATGAATATTATGAGCATTTATGAAGCTATGGATGGTAAGGTTCTGAGACATGTTTGTTCATGCTTCAAGGATATGTGCTTGTGTCTAGGGGGAGTTGGTTTTCCAATTCCAGGCTCAAACCAAGTGGTCATGTAAAGACAATTTTTAAAGGCTGGATTTGCAAGCTTATCAAAAGGAGTGTTGCAGGTGATGTATGGAAGAAAAATAACATCAATTCTTTTATGGCTTCTTCAGAGCTCACAAAAAAAAACATCTTCCAAGGGGAGTGCATGTAAGGTATGAGCATTCTATTTTTGTTGAATTTTCCAATCTAATCAGTTTGGTGTGCTTGTGCATATTTTTCATAGATGTCAAAGGGGAGAGAGAGTGCTAGAAACTTGTTTCATTATCATATATTAGTTTTCCATCAAGTTTTAGTGTGTTTCCATCAATGAAAAAGGGGGAGATTGTTACACCCTGTTGCATTGGTGGTTTTTGTCATTGATTTCAAAGGAATTGATGGAAAAGGGAGAGTGAAAGATCAGGATTATTAGGTGTTTCTTAGAGGTTCAAGATGAGTTCATGTGGTTTCAAGAAGTCATGGTCTTGAAGGTTGATTGGTAGTGCCATTTCAGGGTGGTTTCAAGTGCCTAATGAAGTGTAATAGGATGATACAAGTGGGAAGAGAGATATCATGTGTGAGCAAAGGTTAGGCTCAGCTCAGCCCTAGGAGTCAGTTTTGTATGTTGGTCAGAAATGGTGTTGAGAACAAGCAATGTTCTTGTATGCAAATGAGATGGGATGGAAATTTTAGACCTATAATTTTCAAAAAATCATGGGAGATGATGGAGGAAGGTTTTTGGTGCTTCATGCAAAATTTTAGGTCAATATTAGGTCATTTGAGAAAGTTATGTGAGTTTTTGTAAAACAGGTCTTTTGAAAAGCTCATTTTGAGCTGCCTGGCTTCTTAGCCTTCAAGAAAAATTATAGAGACATTTGAATAAATAATAGAATTTTTTTGGATTAAATTAGCATATAAATCATGTGCAAAAATAATTTTATCAAAAGGAGGTGTGGTTGAAAAGTTATGAGCATTTTGGTGGAGCAGTTTTCTCTCTCTTAGGGATGTGCACCAAATCGATAAGAGGTAAAAAAGGTGAAGTTGGCTTCCAAGTCTTGTTAATTCTTCTCTAAAGTTATTTCATGGTCCATTCATGATTTTCCTCATGCTCAAAAGGTATTTGAAGGATTTTATTCTTGAAGGTATACATTGTTGCTTGTGTCATTGTTCTTGGTGTGAAAGCCCTAGTATGTAAATATTCTAATTGGTTTTAATGAAAATATTGATCAATAAGAGCTCAGAATCTCTATCTAAAGGTACTGAAAATATGTTTGAGATTCTTCATGTATTTTTGGTGTAGTCAAACACACAAACCTTGTTGGGACATATTGTCCTGGAGAGTATATAAATCAATTCACTTCAATGCATTGTCCAAAGAGTCCTACCTTCCATTTTAAAGCTTTGATAAGGTTGGAAACATGTTTATAGGATCAAATAGAAAATAATGGACAAGTTTATGAGTTTTATTTAATTTTTTTGAAATTATAAGCTTGAAGGTCTAGTATATCTAGACTCAGGGTTTTAAAATGAAGGTGTTCACTGTCCTAATTGAAGGCCATGCTAAACCAAGATCTTTATCAGTCCTTGTGAGACTTGTACCACCTAAAATTGAAGAGTATAAAGGTTTTTGTCATCTTCATTGATTTCATCCACTTAAATGGAGAAGTGACTATAGTTTTCATCAAGCTCTTACTCTATGCCACTTGCACAGTCAAGTTTTTCCAATATCTACATACAAATAGTGCTTCAAGTTATGAAAACTCCTTCAAGTATGTAACCCTCATTGATTTGAAAAGGTGAAAACATGTCTCCAAAACTCACAAAATCCCTCACACTCCAATCTCATTCAAATCTGCTGAAGAAATGATCTTGTTTTATCTATTGGGTAAGTGATTGTTCAAACACCCTGTCCTAGGGTTTCAATGAAGAGGTTTTTGATCACTTTGAACGTTTTACCCAATGAAAATAGATGATATTTGAATTGTAGCTCTGTATGAGTAGTATCAAGATGTTTTAAAAAATCGTTTGGTCAAAATATAGAGTGGAGAATGAGATTTATATCTCATAATTCTTGTATTTGCTGTGCACTGGGTAATAGAGATGGTTTCTTTGTGCTTTCTCATGGTTTTTGAAGAATTTTTTTGAAATTTTAACAATCAAGGAGTTTTTGAAAACTTTCTTCCAACCTTGAATGAACTCTTAAATAGTATAAGACAAGCTCTCTCCATCAAATACTGAAACAATTCTGATGGTGTGAATAACAATGTTTTACTCCTTTTGAATCTGGAAAATTCAAAACCTAAATAGTTGTTTACTTGAGATACACAAAGTGTGTTGATGCTTTGAAATCTTCAAACATGTCTTCCAACATTAGAATCTGTTTAAGTCCTTAGTCAATGTTTTAAAGGAGGAAGAACAAGTTATGTTGTTTGAGATTCTTATACTTGAATCACTTAGTCAAGTCTTATTACCTTATGGAAGTTGGAAAGCCTTGAAGGTCGAAGGTTAAACTCATAAGTTATTCTAAAAGGTCAAATAAAAATATAGAAAGACAAAATCTACCTTGTTCATTTCAAACAATGTCTTTTGGTCTTTCAACAAATATATGCAGTCATTGTTTTTGGTTGGATGTTTTTGAAAAAGAAGTCAAAAGGTTTGTTGTGGATATTACAAGAAGATGAAGCAAAAGATGTATAGTGAAGTTGACTTAAACAAAATTAGGGAAAAAGAATATTAAGAGTCAAAGTTTAAGTTACAAAAGAGGCAGTGTAGTAGAGCTCAATGTGTGTGAGTGAAAATGTGCGAGTCTAAGCAGGAGGGAAAATATAGTGATTCAAAGAATGAATGTGAGACTATGTGATCAAAATGGTATGAAGTGTTTTGAAAGAAATATGTTAGCATGATTTGGGAACATGTACTTACACATACAGATATAGAGAATTTAGTGAAAAATAATGCATTTAATGTAGGTGACTAAAATGTGTATGAAAAGTGTATGAGACATGACCAATTGATGTGAAGATTGACCTTGAAAATGTTGTGAATTCAAGATTGGGTGATGTACTGAGATAGAGAGATCTCTATGATAAAGAGAGAGTCTTATGAGTGACTGTAATTTTGAAAGTTGTATGAAAGAGTGAATTGGAGAAACTTCTTGAAGATACAGTACAAAGATCTAAGTGGCAAAGATAGTAGTGAATAAAGGACATTGATTGTTTTATTGGAATAGTGAAGACCAAGAAAGACTTTTGTAAGGTTGTGATGTGTTAAAAAAGTTAGATGATGTAAATTGAAAAGGAGTGATTTGAGAGAAATGAGTTGAATGTCTTGTTGATACAGATAGAGAGATCTAAATGGAAGTTAAAGTGTATTAAGAATGACTTTGAACGCAATATGTGGGAAAAACAATGAAGTCCGAATTGGTCAAGTTCAAAGTGTTATTGAAGACCTTGGAAAGTGAGAAACAAAGAGAAAACAAAGGGTTGAGAGTTCAAGGGAGGTTTTTTTATGATCATATAGTGGCCTAAATTCAGGCTTGAAGTGTGTGTAGAAGAAAGTTTAAAAAAATCTTAGACTATGTTGAGAAGTAAGAAGACTATTTTGGTGTTCAGAGTGACTAAGACAAAGTGAATTAGGGAAGTAGAGATAAAGAGAAAATATAGGGTCATCATCAAATGTTGAAGATAGTAACTAAAGAGTGACAAAATTGGAAGAACAAGTCTAAGTGACAACTTCGTAATTGGGGAGTTGAAGCTTCCCTGTGAGTTTAAGTTCACTAAATATCAGTAGAAGTTGATTGAATTACAGGTTGTTGAAGCCTCCATATCGGGTACCATCTTGGTCAAATTGAGGAGTTGCAGCTCCAGATTGAGTTGAAGCTTAATCTTGAAAATATTGTAACAAAAGTATGACAAATTAGTCCTAAGCATAGTTCATAGTTTCAGTGGGTTTTCTTCCCATTTTGGGTTTCCCACATTAAACCTTATGTCATTGTGTTCTCTCTTGCAATTTTCTTGTGTGTGTTTATGGTTTTATCATATCAGATTTAAGAAGGTAAATTGTGAAAACATTGATTCACCCCCCTCTTAGTGTCCTAGTTTCTAACAATTGGTATTAGAGCGTGGTCCTCCTAAATCAAGCCTAACAACTTGGAGGTGATCCTCGAAGACACAAGCATCGGTTCATCGAAAAAATCGTGATGAAGAAGAGGTATGAAATTGCTCAAGCTCTTATCAAGGATTTAAAGGAAGAAATCAAGCTTAAAGAATTTATTCATGGCCAAGAACTAAATGAGATGGCTTCATTTGTTGAAAATGTGTCAAAGGCCTTAAAAGGTAAAGAAACGCTTGCCTCAAATTTGAATCCATCTCATTTAGTTCTTGGCCATGAAAAACTTCTTTAAGCTAAACATACCCACATACATACATATTGGTAGCCACTTTCGATGTTACCACGAAGCTAAACATACCCACATACATATTGGTAGCTATAATTAAATTTAAAATAACATAGAATCAACCAAAAACAATACAGATTAGAAATAAGTCAAATTACACAAAAAGAGGGTTTAACAGATTTCTCACAACTAATTAAAAAATTGTCAAATAGTTGGAATCACTTGTGATTTTTAAAAAATGAAGTAACCAAAAGATTATAATAGATCGAGTTTATGTCAACTAACAAAGTTAAAAACAGAGGGTTTTAAGACAAATTCCATTAAATGCGTAAAAATAAAGGGTAAAACTTCTAATGTTCCTCGTTTCTCACCGATTGTCTATAATTTTTAAAGAAATACAAAGTACCAAATAATGATCAGTAGTGACGAGAAAAAAGGGTTTAAAAAATTTATTATAATTCTTCAAAATTCAGTCGAATAACATAAAATAAATAAAGGGAATCGAGTTCGATGCAGACATTTGGCTCATTTTTCCTCGCAAGGGATCAATAACTATGAACTTAAAAAAGGAATTAAAAAACATCAGAATTATGAAAAATTAGAGAGAAACCAACCATTCTGAACAACCATTTCCTCTGCCAGAGATCGTGCACATATTTATGCCGCTAAAAAGCCTATTAATTGAGGAATAAATTGATGTCTTTTTATCATCGTCCAATGACGACGAAGAGTAGTGGCCGTGAAATTTTTATTGTTATTTTTCCATGATCGAGTGGCCAGATACATTCTCTTCAGCTACGTGATTTGCCATGCCTAGGGTTTTAATTCTGCAAACAAAAATCTCTCAAGCAATCGATGACAATAAGTTTACTGAGAAAATAATATTTCCGGAAAAATCCTCGCTTTCGGAAAAATTTACTCGGATTTTGACACTTTCCGGCAAGGGCAACTTCAAATGTTGATGCCTACCAGAGAATTAAATGTTTTATGTTGGGGAAAAGACCTTGGTTAAATTTAATAAAAATGATGTATTGTTTAATTAAATCCAATATTTTTATTTATGGAATAAATTCAAACGCATGGGTTCATTTCGAGATGAAATGGGACCCATGACCATTTTATATATTTATTCCTTTCCGTTAAACCTTTAATATATATATATATATATATAGTATTTTTTTATCGTTATCAAAATGATTGCTAACTTGGTCATAAAGTGTTTTAAACTTGTATTCAATTTTCTCGTGTCATAAGTTTATCGCTAGTGGAGTACTTTTACCTTACCACCGTCACGATATATTTAACATCGACACTTATAAAAATAATCGTAATTCGTATAACTTGTGGGAGTGGTGTTAAGATGACTTCTTGTCCCGAATGGTTGTTAATGTAATGTTGTATTAACGATGCAAAAATTGTTATTATTATCCTTGTCATTTCATATGTGTGACTTAGTCACGTTACTTTTGTTATGGGTAATCATAATCGTCGTATAAGTAAATTTAAAAAAATATTACCACCTTTATTTATTTTTTCATCTTTGATTCAAATTCTTGGTTGTCTTTTACCATTTTTGGAACTCGTGTTGAGTGGGGCACGACAAGATTGCAATGGGTTTTTCTCTTACAAGGTTTTTGGTGCTAATAACTTGAGCGGTAAGGTTATCACCTCATTTTACTACTAACATTTCCAACATAACTGGTATGGGTTGATTAAAAAATATATTTTATTTATTTTCAATGAATCTCTATTGGAAATATCCCTAAAGAGGTTAGGACTTCATAGGTATATGCTAGATATTAGTGTGTGAGTAATTATATTTGATTAGTTATGAGAAAGAAGTGATTGCAAAGTAATGAGTTGTGATAACAACTCATTACTAGAAAATAGGGATCACATAAGTAGTTTTAATAACAATTGACTCCTTATAAGTGGTATTTTATATGTAAACCTCTTTGATGATAGAAATGTCACGGAGTTTGTTTTTGGTAACTCTAATACCCAATCTTCATTTGATATCAAAGAAAGGATCATGAGAAAGAATATTCAAGGTAGATCAATGCACCTAGTTTTACCCTCTCTATAAAGTCTTTTGCCAATTTTTTCATTCATATCAAGTCATTAGTTTTAGAATAAGTTTATTACACTGAAGGTGTTCCCCCTATGGGAAAGGGATTTGTGGACATTCATGCCACCGGCATAATTTTGACGATCGTTTTGCCATTTTTTCAAGAGTTTAAATTTGATGGGCGTCTAACGAGCATTTAAGCTCGTTTTTCATTGTTTTTAGCAAAGTGAACTCCAATTACATGTTTTGTTTTCTCCTGATCGACCCATCGAAGTCTTGCTTATGCTCCCTATAACATCTATGTGCTAACAAAACTTGTGTGCCCTGAATTGTATTGAATGCACCTCAACCGGCAAATACCCCAATTTCTTTTTGTTTTAAAATGTCTTCCTCCATAATATGGCTTTGTGTCAAAAATAGGAGCTCTAAATTGAACTGAATTTTTTTGTATCTCAACAAGGAAATACACTTTTTTTACCTATTATAATACATGAGCTCTCAATTAAACTGAGTTGTGTTTACTCTTCGTGTAATGCAGGTCCATTCATATACAAAGGATGGTATCACTTGTTCTATCAGTATAACCTAGACTCTGCAGTATGGGGGAACATAACATGGGGGCATGTTGTCTCCAAAGACCTTGTTCATTGGTTTTACCTAAACCTGGCCATGGTTCCAGATCAATGGTATGGCATAAATGAGGTGTGGACGGGCTCTGCTACAATTTTGTAGGATGGGAGACTTCTTATGCTCTACACTGGATCCACCAATGAATTTGTTCAGGTCCTGAATTTGGATATTCTAGAGTACTCGAGGACCCTCTACTCTAAAAATGGATTAAATTAGACGCCAATCTAGTTTTAATTCCACTCCATGGTATTAGTCTGATTTAAACATAACAAAATTCATGAAATTTCTGAGTGACTAAAATAGAGAAGTTTTCTAGCCCCATAAAGTAACAGGGGGTGGCACGATTGTCAAACCTGTTGAACCTCGCCATAAGATTTAAATGATCCTGACAAAGATATGTATTTTTTGTTTCAGGATTTGTCCCAGAATCAACTAAGTAGAGACATTCCTAGGATTATCTATTGGAATGAAGTTTTGTAATATTTGTAACACTTTGGATCCTTTCTGTGTATCTTATTATTTTCCCTGTTTGCTAATGGATCAATGCCACTAGATAAATTTCTTCCACTTTTGTGTCTTATGTACAAACTAAGTCAGGGTTTCATTTTGAATGGGTAAATTCAAGGGTTTCATTTTGATGTTTTCAGAGAAGCCTCTAATTGATTTAAGTTTTATAATGATTTTACAGAGCTTGGAGATTTGAAGAGTGGTCTTAACCTTCAAGTAGAGAAACTAAAATATGTATGTTGTCTTGTTTGAGATAGTGTGTGTAGTGTGAAGAAATTAAATTAAATTTTGTGGGGGCTATTCATAGGGTATGATTGAATTTTTGATATGCGCCTTAATTTTGTGTACGATAGAATTGATTTTTTGATATTATTTGATTTTATGATATTATCTGATTTTCCCCCATGTTTCGCAGGGTAGGATTGATTTTGTGATACACTCCATAATTTCTTAGGGTAAGATTCATTTTGCAAGGTAGGATTGGGCCTATTTTTTATTTTTACACTACTTGTTTCACGAGCAAGATTGATTTCGTAAGGTAGGGTTTGCACAAGTTTTTGTCTCTGTGATTTTAAAATCATTTGTAACTTATGTTTAAATAATTTTAATTTGTGTTTCATTATTTTTTAATGGTCTATAGAGGGTTAATGGTATACCGAAGTTCTAATTTTGTAGTCCTGGATTTGGAAGCTTGCATCTTAGTTTTTCTTATACTTGTTTACTCTATGCAGAGACAATGGTGAAAGTAGTCATTCTATTTCAGGTTTCAGTGAGATATCACTGCACATGCGCCAGATGGAACATGGTGAAGAAATATACAGGTATATTTGTGTAGTGTTTAATGTTCGTTTCAAATGATAACATGGCTTTAGTGTTATAGTGCAAGGCATTTTTATTGTTATACTTTGCAGGGCATTTTGTTTATGTGGTTCTTGGTTTTGGTATTTAATTTGACGGTGAATGGGTGGTTATTTGAGTTAACTTATTGTGATGCATTTTTGACTTTTTGAAACGTTGGTTTCCTAGAATTTTGTTGTCTTATCTCTATAAGATTGGCCTAGGCATTTTCTTTGGTGTGGTTTTTTGGGTTTAATATCTACTGAGTTTCTCAGGCAGATTTTTTTTTGAATGGTTTATACGTTGTTTAAGTATTTTTAAGGTTTGTTTCCTAGAGCATAGATCCATCAAATGTGGATGGGTTTTTCTTTGACATTGGCATGTGAACAAGATTCTATCAAAAGCAAACAAAAAAAACATTCATGGAAACTTTTGATACATAAGTTATAGCAACTTGCAGGGATTTTGGGATTGTAAGAAAGATCTTCCATTGGCCTTTCTTTGCACCAAGAAATGGAACTCTGATCAACCAACCATGCGTTAAGTAAAATTATATAATCGTAGTGTGTTTAACCATGACTTATAATTGCACAGTCACTTGTGTCTTGGAGTTCACCCTTGAAAGTCCTAACAACAACTCTCCTTGGAGTTCACCATCGAAATTCCTAGCAATGACTCTCCTTTTTTGCTCTAAGTACTCTTGTGATAAACAATTGTTAGGTTGTGGAGCCTATTTTCATGTGTGAAAGTGTTAAAGACTGTACACTAAGAGTATTGTACACTTTCCATAGTTGTGTTACTGGGGTTTGGGGCACAACCCTCAATTTTTTTGGCCTTAAAATGTGCCCGATATACTGGGAAATGTGCTTTTCTCATATGGGTGGGATTTTTGACCCATAGGTTTATGAGATGATTTTGGCCCATGTTTTTAATATCCACGGTTTTGTAAAATTACTTAAGCAGTTGTCTACTTATATGGTTTTATGCATATGGTAGGGTATAATGTAACATTGCAGATGTATTTTGAATTCGGGTGTGAATTTTGTAGAGTTTATTGAGCATAGCTCCAAACAGTTTGGGTATTGTATTAAGAGAGCAGTGGCTTGTAATAAAATATGAGCAAGTGATTCTTGGTGGATGTAGCCCAAATTGGGTGAACCATGTTAAATAATGTCTCTTTGTGTTGTGTTATTTTATTTTGCACTTTTATTTGAGATCTGTAATATTTTTGCATATTAGTTTCTACTATTGTGATTTTGTGAGGGATTATTCCACATATTTTATCCCTTATTTCCTAACAACAATAATATATGATAACATCATGTTTAGTCTAATTTATGGTAGTAATCACTTATGTCTTGGAGTTCACCCTCAAGAGCCCTTGCAACAACTCTCCTTTTTTATTTATGTTTGCAGTGTGATTTTAGTTACTTGTGACTTGGAGTTCACTTTTAGCAAGAAGTTCATCTTCATGTCTAAGTAGTCTTGCCACACCCAAAGTGTTTATCCCATAGGAAGCACTGTTTCAGTTTGGGTGTAATCATGACCATCAAAATATATTTAGAGACACAGTTGTGAGAAAGAAAAGTAAGAAAAGATTGTAGAATTTGAAAAAAGAAATCCAAGGAATTCAAGGGTTGTTTTTTTATTAAAAATAAGAGAGGGTGAGCTCCTTGGTTTTTATTTGGATTGGGCTCGATAGATTCAAATCCCTTCCAACACCAAAAATCAATCCATTTGTTTGCATTGACATTGGCGAATTGGATTGGGGCAATCACCCTTTATGCTGATTTTTGTAATGTTTATAAATTTGTCGTAGGCATCCGATGATTTGAATGTTATAGTTTTTGTCACCAAATGCTTCAAGAGCATTAGTAATGCTTGGAATGTCATTCTTCTATCAGTATATTTTTATTTTAGTACTACTCAATTTTATTTGAGTTTATATCTCAATTTGAAATTGGCATTTCTCTCGATGCAACCTAGAATTTACCGGATAATACCCTAGTCACGCTGCACATCACTCGGCCTTGACCGAGCACTCACCCAAAGCGTGTAAAGGTACCAAGTCCCTCTTTAGAGTTTTTGTAGTAGGATGTTAGCATGATGAAGGAAGAAACATATGGATTCATAACTAATCCATCATTTTATAATGCATGCTACCCTCAGATCTATGGAAGAACAAGCTTAAACAATAATCATGATTGAATTAATAACATGCACTACTCAACTACACACAGAATGACACTTAGATTCAGCCAATATCTTCCATCTATTAATAAATACAGAAGCTCCTTATAGTATTATCAATCTATACCAATGCACGTATGGATCTGATATAGTAATTCAGACATATGTGTATATTCTCTGTTACACACACACACATATCACACTCTTACCTCCCTTTACTATGTACCTAACATCATATATATAGGGTGGGGACTTTCCCTTCACCACTCATCTATTCAAGAAATAGGACGCATGCTATTAATAGCCACGTGCCATTTATAAGCATAGCCAAACATGCAAGTGTGCTTTCTATAGACCTCTTACAGTTTAACTGAAATATCAATCCTATTCTTCACTTGTCTCCATGCAAGATGCTTTGATTTGATCCTCCAAAGATAGACAATGCATGGCACACACGTCTCTACATCGTTGGTGTGTTCCACACACCATCTTCTAAAAATAGGTCTTCATGCTCAAAATCGGCTAAGTCCTGAAAGCTAAACTTGCCTTCCGTGCTCGGTTCCTTCCTGTCCTTCCGCGTCTTTGATCCTGGCCTTCTATCCCGCATGGAATCCTTGTGTGATCTTTGACAAGTATTCTTCGATCAACATTACCCCACACTAATCTCATTGTCATCCCAACAATGGGTATCTCCAAAAATTGAAGTAAAGAATAAGAATGAAAGAATGTAGATAAATAAATAATTTCTATGAAGTTATGAGGTAGCCTCCTCTGTATCAGTTTGTAGTATCAACTCTGGATACTCCTTTATTTTGGCCTCCAAAACCTGCCATTCAGTGAGTGCTTGCTCTACTTTTTCTAGGATGTCCACAACAATGGATTCCAACTCATCCCTCGCAATCTCTCCTTTCTCATTCTACATAACTAACACAATACTAGACATTGATGTCATTATCCCTTCTAAAAGATCCATCTTTTACGCAATTAGCTTCCTAAGCTCTTCCAGCCGAGTCTTGTGCGGCTCTTGTGCTACTGCTAGGGCCTCGCGCTTCTATTTAACCATTGACAATCTTTCTGCATGGCCCAATGTCTCATCTTTCATCACTTTCTGGACCTCATTGTTTTCTTCTAGGGTCTTGATGTTGATAAGCACCTTTGGAGTTGTGCATACGTTTAAAGCCTGGTCTGCTTTCTTCAATACTTCTTGTAATGCCTACAACAACCCTTCATAAGATGCAATCTTTCAAATCACTGACGCTTTCTCCCGTTCGGTATCTTGTTATGAGCTTCCCGGTGCCTACATGTGTAGAGGTTCAGCTTCAAGTACCAAGCCCACCTACTTTCCCACATAGTGTATCATTGAAGGAAATGTCTTTGGTATCTTGGCCTCCAAGTGTGGCCTTGCTCTGATGACATTGTCCCCAATCTCCTCTACAATGCTGATAAATACCTCATTTTTCTTCTGCATGAAGTCCCTCTCCTACGTTATGTGTGCTATCTCTGCATCCTTTATCTTCACTCCTCGAGCGAAAGGTCTAATTATTGCAGCGGTGTCCATGTTTCTTCTAGACACTTCAGGAGAAACCTTCACCAATGCGTTGCTAACTCGCTCATATGACATGAAAATATAATTTACTTGTCATGTGTCTATCTTGGGGTGTCTTCTTCATCGTCTTGAAACACATGACTCTTCACACACATCAAAATAAGGCTCATCCATGTGGGTGTGCATTGACCACGATAGTTGCTTTGAAAGTGCGCATAGTCACCATATCCTCATCCATTAGCTCCCACTTGGAATAAATCCTTTTGTGCTATGATGCTCTGGAACGGGTGCAAACAATTTTTCCTGCATCCTTTGCATACCCCATGGCTGGTGGAATGTGCTCTCCACTTGTTCTTCTAGACCATTGCTTCTTAGGGAGTTTAGCTTCCAAATTTGGGACTTGTGTCGCCATGTCCTGAACATCTTCTGCAGCTATTTCCTTTGGTATTTTCTCATCATCTTATTTTTCCTTTGATTCCTCACACTATTCTTTTGTGTTCTCTGGAAGTGTAGGAGAATTAGGCGCGCTTTCCTCTGACTCTTACACCTCCTCATTTAACTTCAGTTTCCTCCTTCTTTACACGTCGCCTCCTTTTGTGGAGAGAGTCTGGGTGATTTGCGCACAGTGGTTGGAGTATCACCTTGGGTCCTTGTTCTCCTAAATACCCTCTTAAACTTGTGCTCCCCTTGGACCGCATTCAAGTCCTCAGCATCCCCCTCTTGTGGCTGAGGTGGTGTAATGATGTGCTCAACTTCACCCTTATTTGTAGGATGTCTCCTACCCCTATGCTCTAAACCACCACTATCTTCGCGCTCCTCCTCCTCATCCTCCACTTCAATTGGCTCTGTGGCCTTAGGCACTTTGGTATGTTCTCCATTGTATGCTTTCCCTTTAGTAGTGCTAGAAGTGTGAACTCACCTTCCACATACTTATTATTCTCCATCTTTCACTTTAGCCGGAGATATACCAATCTGTCCCCACATCTACTACAACCATACTTATTGGCTTAGTATTCAAGTACCTCCAAAATGATCCTCTCTGTATAAGCACTTCGCTGTGGTACACATACTTCTTCCTTAATGTATGGTAGTCGCAATCTACCTTATCTTTGACAAGTATTCTTCGATAAACATTACCCCACACTAATCTCATTGTCGTCCCGATAATGGGTATCTCCAAAATTGAAGTAAAGAATAAGAATGAAAGAATGTAGATAAATAAATAATTTCTATGAAGTTATGAGGCACCTCCTCTGTATTAGTTTTTAGTATCAACTCTAGATACTCCAACTTTATTTTGGCCTCCAAAACTCTGCCATTCATTAAGTTCTTGCTCTATTTTTTCTGGGATGTCCACAATAATGGATTCCAACTCATCCCTCACAATCTCTCATTTCTCATTCTCTACGAACTAACACAACACTATTCATTGATGTCATTATCCCTTCTAAAAGATCCATCTTTTACACAATTAGCTTAACAAGCTCTTCTAATTGAGTCTTGTGCAGCTCTTGTCTTTGCTTTGCCGCTGGGCCTCGCGCTTCTGTTTAATCATTGACAATCTTTCTGCATGGCCCAATGTCTCATATTTCATTGCTTTCTGGACCTCATTGTTTTCTTCTAGGGTCTTAATGTTGATAAGTGCCTCTAGAGCTGTGAATCCATTTAAAGCATGGTCTAATTTCTTCAATACTTCTTGTAATGCTTGCAAGAACCCTTCATAAGATGCAATATTTCACATCACTGACACATTCTCCCATTCGGCATCTTGTTCTCGAACTTCTGGCACCTACATGCGGAGAGGTTCAGCTTCAAGTACCAAGCCCACCAACTTTCCCACATAGTGTATCGTTGAAGGAAATGTCTGTGGTACCTTGGCCTCTAAGTGTGGCCTTGCTCTGATGACATTGTCCCTAATCTCCTCTCTGCAATGCTAATACATACCTCATTTTTCTTCACACGAAGTCCCTCTCTTGTGTTATATGTGCTATCTTTGCATTCTTTATCTTCACTCCTCGTGTAGTGCTCTGATTGTTCATGACCTTGTCCATGTTTCTTCTAGACACTTCGGTAGAAACCTTCACCAATGCGTTGATAACCTACTCATCTAACACGAAAATAGGATTTACTTGTCATGTGTCTAGCTTGGAGTGTCTTCTTCAGTTGTCTCAAAACACATGACTCTTCGCACACATCAAAATCAGGCTCATCCATGTGGGTGTACATTGACCACGATAAATGCTTTCGAGTGCGCATAGTCACCATATCCTAATCCATTAGCTCCCAGCTGAATAAATCCTTTTGTGTTATCATGCTCTGGAAGCAGGCACAAACAATTTTTCCTGCATCCTCTACATACCCCATGGCTGGTGGAATGTCCTCTCCACTTGTTCTTCTAGAACGTTGCTGCTTAGGGACTTTAGCTTCCAAATTTGGGACTTGTGTCTCCATGTCCTGAACATCTTCTGCAGTTGTTTCCTTTGGTCTTTTCTCATCCTCTTCTTTTTCCTTTGATTCCTAACACTATTCTTCTGTGTTCTCTAGAAGTGTAGGAGAATTAGGCGCACTTTCCTCTGACTCTTACACCTCCTCATTTAACTTCAGTTTCCTCCTTCTTTACATGGTCGCCTCCTTTTGTTGATAGAGTCTGGGTGATTTGCGCATAGTGGTTGGAGTACCACCTTGGGTCCTTATTCTCATAAATACCCTCTTAAACTTGTGCTCCCCTTGGACTGCACTCAAATCCTCATCATCCCCCTCTTGTGGCTGAGGTGGTGTAACAACGCACTCAACTTCACCCTTATTTGTAGGATGTCTCCTACCCCTATGCTCTAAACCACCACTATCTTCGTGCTCCTCCTCCTCATCCTCCACTTCAATTGGCTCTGTGGGCTTAGGCGCTGGGATGTTCTCCATTGTATGCTTTCCCTTTGGTGGTGCTGGAAGTGCGAACTCACCTTCCACATACTTGTTATTCTCCATCTTTGGCTTTAGCTAGAGATATACCAATACTGCCCCCACATCTGCTATAACCATACTTATTGGCTAGTATTCGAGTGCCTCTGCAATGATCCTCTCTCAGTATAAGCACTTCTTGCCAGTGGTACACATACTTCTTCCTTAACGTATGGTAGTCGCATCTACCTTATCTTTGACAAGTATTATTTGATCAACATTACCCCACACTAATCTCATTTTCATCCCAACAATGGGTATCTCCAAAAATGAAGTAAAGAATAAGAATGAAAGAATGTAGATAAATAAATAATTTCTATGAAGTTATGAGGTAGCCTCCTCTCGAATCGAGTTTGTAATATCAACTATGGATACTCCAACTTTATTTTTGCCTCCAAAACTGGCATTCATTGAGTGCTTGCTCTAATTTTTCTCGGGATGTCCACAAAGGATTCCAACTCATCCCTCACAATCTCTCATTTCTCATTCTACGAACTAACACAACACTTGTTCATTTATGTCATTATCCCTTCTAAAAGATCCATCTTTTACGCAATTAGCTTAACAAGCTCTTCCAATTGAGTCTTGTGCAGCTCTTGTCTTTCTTGCTGGGGCCTCACACTTCGTTTAATCATTGAAAATATTTCTGCATGGCCCAATGTCTCATACTTCATCACTTTCTGGACCTCATTGTTTTCTTCTAGGGTCTTAATGTTCATAAGCACCTCTGAGGGTCATGCATCTATTTAAAGCATGGTCTGCTTTCTTGAATACTTCTTGTAATGCCTGAAACAACCCTTCATAAGATGTAATATTTCACATCAAAACACATTCTCCCATTCGGCATCTTATTCTAAGCTTCTGCACCTACATGTGTAGAGGTTCATCTTCAAGTACCAAGCCCACCAACTTTCCCACACAATGTATCGTTGAAGGAAATGTCTGTGGTACCTTGGCCTCCAAGTGTGGCCTTGCTCTGATGAAATTTTCCCCATATCCTCTCGCAATGCTAATAAACACCTCATTTTTCTTCTACATGAAGTCCCTCTCTTGTGTTATATGTGCTATCTCTGCATCCTTTGTCTTTAGCTCCTCGCACAGTGCTCTGATTTTTGCAGCCTTGTCCATGTTTCTTCTAGAAACTTTAGTAGAAACCTTCACCAATGCGTTGATAGCCTACTCATCGACATGAAAATAGGATTTACCGTCATGTGTCTAGCTTGAGGTGTCTTCTTCAATCGTCTCAAAACGCATGACTCTTCGCACACATCAAAATCAGGCTCATCCATGTGGGTGTGCATTGACCACGATAGTTGCTTTCAAGTGCGCATAGTCACAATATCCTCATCCATTAGCTCCCAACCAAATAAATCCTTCTATGCTATCATGCTCTGGAAGCGGGCACAAACAATTTTTCCTACGTCCTCTACATACCCCATGGCTAGTGGAATGTGCTCTCCACTTGTTCTTCTAGACCATTGTTTCTTAGGGACTTTAGCTTCCAAATTTGGGACTTGTGTCTCCATGTCCTGAACATCTTCTACAACTGTTTCCTTTGGTCTTTTCTCATCCTCTTCTTTTTCTTTGATTCCTCACCCTATTCTTCTATGTTCTCTGGAAGTGTAGGAGAATTAGGTGCACTTTCCTCTGACTCTTCCGCCTCCTCATTTAACTTCAGTTTCCTCCTTCTTTACACGGTCACCTCCTTTTGTGGAGAGAGTCTAGGTGATTTACGCATAGTGGTTAGAGTAGCACCTTGGGTCCTTGTTCTCCTAAATACCCTCTTAAACATGTGCTCCCCTTGGACTGTATTTAAATCCTCATCATCCCCCTCTTGTGGCTGAGGTGGTGTAACAACGCGCTCAACTTCACCCTTATTTGTAGGATGTCTCCTACCCCTATGCTTTAAACCACCACTATCTTCGTGCTCCTCCTCCTCATCCTCCACTTCAATTGGCTTTGTGGGCTTAGGCGCTGGTATGTTCTCCATTGTATGCTTTCCCTTTGGTGGTCTTTGGAAGTGTGAACTCACCTTACACATACTTGTTATTCTCCATCTTTGGCTTCAGCTGGAGATATACCAATACTGCCCCCACATCTGCTACAACCATACTTATCGGCTTAGTATTCAGTACCTCCAAAATGATCCTCTCTGTATAAGCACTTCTTCATTAGGGTACACATACTTCTTCCTTAACGTATGGTAGTTATAGTCTACCTTATCTTTAAGAAATATTCTTCGATCAACATCACCCCACACTAATCTCATTGTCATCCCGACAATGGGTATCTCCAAAAATTGAAGTAAAGAATAAGAATGAAAGAATGTAGATAAATAAATAATTTCTATGAAGTTATGAGGCAACCTCCTCTGTATCGGTTTGTAGTATCAACTATGGATACTCCAACTTTATTTTGGCCTCCAAAACCTGCCATTCATTGAGTGCTTGCTCTAATTTTTCGGGATGTTCACATGAATGGATTCCAACTCATCCCTCACAATCTCTCATTTCTCATTCTACAAAACTAATGCAACACTTTTCATTGATGTCATTATCCCTTCCAAAAGATCCATATTTTACGCAATTAGCTTAACAAGATCTTCCAGTGAGTCTTGTGCGGCTCTTGTCTTCTTTGCCAAGGCCTCGCGCTTGTTTAATCATTGACAATATTTCACGTGGGCCCAATGTCTCATATTTCATTGCTTTCTGACCTCATTGTTTTCTTTTAGGGTCTTAATGTTGATAAGCGCCTTTGGAGTTGTGCATATGTTTAAAGCATGCTCTGCTTTCTTCAATACTTCTTGTAATGCCTACAACAACCCTTCATAAGATGCAATCTTTCAAATCACTCGACGCTTTCTCCCGTTCGGTATCTTGTTATGAGCTTCCTGGTGCCTACATGTGTAGAGGTTTAGCTTCAAGTACCAAGCCCACCAACTTTCCCATACAGTGTATCACTAAAGGAAATGTCTGTGGTACCTTGGCCTCCAAGTGTGGCCTTGCTCTAATGACATTGTCCCCAATCTCCTCTCGCGATGCTTTGATAAATATCTTGTTTTTCTTCTCGCGTGAAGTCCCTCTCTTACGTTATATGTGTTATCTCTACATCCTTTGTCTTCAGCTCGTGCAACACTCGATTGTTATAGCCTTTTCCATGTTTCTTCTAGACACTTCAAGAGTAGAAACCTTCACCAAACTGCATTCTTGACGACTCATCGATCATGACATGACCATGTAGGATTTACAACTGTCATGTGTCTAGCTTGGGGTGCCTTCTTCAGTCATCTTGAAATGCATGACTCTTTACACACATCAAAGTTAGGCTCATCCATGTGGGTGTGCATTGACCACGATAGTTGCTTTCGAGTGCGCATAGTCACCATATCCTCATCCATTAGCTCCCAGCTCGAATAAATCCTTCGTGCTATCGTGCTCTGGAAGTGGGCACGAGATAATTTTACCTGCATCCTCTACATACCCCATGGCTAGTGGAATGTGCTCTCCACTTGTTCTTCTAGACCGTTGCTTCTTAGGGACTTTAGCTTCCAAATTTGGGACTTGTGTCTCTATGTCCCGAACATCTTCTACAATATTTCCTTTGGTCTTTTTCGTCCTCTTCTTTTTCCTCCGACTCTTCTCCAACTCCTCCTTTAACTTCAGTTTCCTCCTTCTTTACATGGTCGCCTCCTTTTATGGAGAGAGTCTAGGTGATTTGCACACAGTGGTTGGAGTAGCACCTTGGGTCCTTGTTCTCCTAAATACCCTCTTAAACTTGTGATCCCCTTGGACTACATTCAAGTCCTCATCATCCCCTCTTGTGGCTGAGGTGGTGTAATGACATGCTCAACTTCACCCTTATTTGTAGGATGTATCCTACCCCTATGCTCCAAACCACCACTATCTTCGCGCTCCTCCTCCTCATCCTCCACTTCAATTGGCTCTGTGGACTTATGAGCTAGTATGTTCTCCATTGTATGATTTCCCTTTGGTGGTGCTTGAAGTGCGAACTCACCTTCCACATACTTGTTGTTCTCCATCTTTGACTTCAGCTGGAGATATACCAATACTACCTCCACATCTACTACAGCCATACTTATTGGCTTCATATTCAATACCTCTAAATGATCCTCTCTGTATAAGTACTTCTTCGCCAGGTACACATACTTCTTACTTAACATATGGTAGTCGTAGTCTACCTTATCTGCATTGAAGACCAATCGGCACATTTATGTAAATCTATGAATAGATGCTTGGAAATACCTTACCGTGAATGCGTAAGGAAATTTACACTAAGGGCTCCAGACTCCATCTTTCATTAGGAAGCACGTGATGCAGAAATGTTGATATACAACAAACTAAACTTATTTCCCTACCACTTTTGGTAGGTCCTTTGGGATGTGCCACTCTTCCTCGAATGTCATACAGATCTTGTCATACCATTCTCTACCCTTTTCTTTACGTCATCTCCGTCATGGCCCATTTGCATATAGGTACTTGTTGAATACTTTAGCTGGTGACTTGTTCTCCATGGGGTATTCCCATACTTTTTCCTTCGGTCCATCTGGTACTCCAATCTCCATGAATACTAGTGATAGTAGAACAACCCCAAAGCTGATTTTCCCTCATATGCGTGCTTCTTTGACTATTTGCTCTGTAATATAGCCTACGATGTTGTAGATTGTCCCTTCTGAAATCTTATGCACCACATGTAACCACATAATATTTACCTATGACCACCGCTCTTGATCATTCAACTTGGTAACAAGGTGTTCTGCAGCTTACACAACTAGACAGTTCTTTAATTTCTATGTCCATTCCGCATGGACCCTTTAAGTACCCCAACTCCTGTCTGGTCTTTAAAATAATGGCTTTATCTATGAGATCACCTTTTATATCCTCTCTTGTGGCCTTCAGACATGTAACTGATGAGACAAGCACATATGAGATTCTAACTCGTGTCCTACAAAGTAGAAGAAGTCCTCGTGCACCCTGCTCATGAGCCACTGATACAAGGGCTCATACTTCCCAAAATATGGAATATTCTATAATTGGTAGACCCCAATTCTCTTGAAGCTTCTCATCTATCATCATCATAAAGGCGGCATGTCATCCGCCATGCGTTTGTTCATTCTAGCAGTGAGCAAGGAATCAAGCTCCTTCTTATTCTCTCAAAGTCTTATGATTGTATTCACTTACTTTGCTCTTTCTGATGGGTGAATCCCATTCTTGGCCAATGATGACTCCTTTTAGATATTACATCTCTAAAAATGGCTTTCGGTGCCATCTCTTCCTCCTCAATGACCACCTTCTTCTTTCCTTTTACTGTTGTTGCAGATGCCTTCTTAGGTGCCATTTTTACCTTGCAAATGTCTCCTCTTCAACTCTGCAACTTTGCAAATCAAACCCTAGCTCGATTCAATCATGCCCTAGGTGGAAACTTTGTAACCTAACTCTTTTCTGTCTCCCTGCTTTACTCAAACCCTTCACCACTAGGGATGCAAGCTTCTTGTCACATAGATCTGGTTATCACACTTGGTTTCACACCCTTCGCACCTTAACTCGATCACTCGACTCTTCACACTTGGCTCTTTCCTCAAATACTCTTAGTTGCAATGGTAAAAATGAATCCACATTCCATCCTTATATATTTTTTTCAAATTTTGATGCATTTATTGCTCCTTCACCTACCAAATATCCCCTCATTCATTGACCAAATTCATTAGTTCCATGGTACATCCTTGCGCACCCCAACTATAACCTTCTAGCACGCCTTCCTTCCTTCTCTGTTCATAGACTTCTCTTTAGCGCACGCCCTTGCACTCGAGTACGTCATCACTTGTACCTTCTCTAGTATCTATCATGGCCTCCGCTTACCTCGTGTTATACTATTCTTTTATTCATCTCCAACCTTGGTCACTTTTGAGAAGCAATCTTCTTTTTGACTTAAAGCACACCTGTAGCAGCTTATTCCTTTCACCTTTCAATTCCCATAGTCTTTTACTTAGATAAATACAACCACCCCACACTAAAAGTATGTGCAGTCCTCTGCACATAAACATTCTTCATATAGTAATTAGCTTCATGCGCGCAAGTGCGCTTATTACATAAAAACAACAACTAAATTGACAAAGCATAGTGACAATGAAGGAAATATAGTAAGGAAATATAGAATTGAAAACCTAATCTAAATGGCAATACTACCTTATTACAAACACCAAGAAGACTTATTTATAGTAGGGCTTTAGCCTACTCACATTAAAGTAACCGGGTAGCCGTGTTCCATCAAGTGCTTCTAACTAGCAAGCACCTAATTCAAGTATATAAGTGATGACATATGGCCCCAACCAATGTACTTTGAGCTTTCCTGGATGGCACAAGAACTTTGAGTCATAAATAAGTACCATTTGTCCGATCTCAAACTTCTTATCCCTTATGTTTCTATCACGTCATGCCTTTTACCTGGCCTTTTCCTACTTCTGACTCCATTGTACTATGGCTCATTGCTCATCTAGGTGAATCATCTTGTCGATACACTCTTCTAAAGCATGTTCATCAGCTAGACCTCCAGCGTGTGCAATGTGTAAAGAAGGTAACATAAATTCTATAGGAGAACAACTTCCACGCCAAACACCAACTAAAATGGTGTGGATTTGTTCAATCTCTTGTAAGTTGTTCTATATGCCCAAAGAACAGCTGACACTTTGTCATCCCAATCCTTTCTTCTAACATAATTTTTTTTTTTGTCAAAATCGCTCAAAATTTTGTTAAAGGCCTCAATAGTTCCATTTTCCTGAGGATGGTAAGGTGTACTTTTATGGTGTGAAACCATAAACTCATCTAATAGGATCCTGATTGTCTCATTCAAAAAGTGTGTACCTCTATCACTTGTCAAGCTTAAAGGACATCCATATCATGTAAGAACATTCTCCCATAGAAACCTAGTTGTTATAGCTGTTGTATAATCCTTCGTAGCTATTTCTTCTTCCCACCGTGTGAGATAATTTGTGCAAGTAATGATATAGCGCGATCCAGTCCTGTGCGCGGCTGGTGAAATAGGTCCTACAAAGTCAATGGCCCATTTCTTGAATGGTTCGGCACTAGTAATTGGTCTCAAAGGAATCTCATCTCTTTGCCCTAGTTTTCGAGGCGATGACAATGATCACACACCTTACAATATTCTTTACAATTTTATACAATGTTTCCCACCATAATCCAACAAGTAGGATCTTCCAAGTAGTCACATCACCTACATAATGGCCTCCTGTAATACCACCATGAGCTTCTTCCATAATATCCTTGCACTCATGCTCTAATACACAATGACATAATACTTCATCTCTACCTAGCTTGTAAAGGTCACCACTGATTAACATAAATGGTGTCATGCGTATATAGCAAGCTGCTTCTTTTCTAATGCTTTCATTCCTTATGGTGCTAGACCTATTCGTAGAAAGACAACAATGTATTCTAATTCCGTGGGCGCGCGTTGTAACCTATATAACTATGCATCCGGCATGGTTTCTTCAATTGTTTGTGCATCCTCTCTTGAATTGATTCTAGATAAATGGTCTAGTCCAGAATTTCTTTTCCCTGGCTTCACCACACTGTTTGTGAAGTCAAATTCTTGAAATAGGATCACCCATCTACATATGCACCCATGTAAGATGGGCTTGTTTACCAAGTACTTCAATGCCACATGATCTCGTATAAAATAAAAATTGTGTTGCTAACAAGTACTATCGAAACTTGTGCAATGCATAGATCATTGACAAAGCTTTGTGCTCGTAGTTGTATAATTCCCTTCAGTAGGAGTCAACTTCCTACTAGCAAAAAAAATTGGATGATCTACAATACCTTCACCAGTTTAGCTAACACAAGTGCCATGGCCATGCCAAAAGCATCCACATGCACATGAAATGGTTTATCCCACGAGGGAAAGCACGAAATGGGCATGATAGTAAATTTCTATTTTAATACCTCAAATGTGTGCTACTGCGCGGTTCTCCCCAATAAAATGTACCTTTCCCTTCAGAACTCTTCTAAGGGTGTAACAATTCCAGCATACCCTTTGATGAATTTTCTATAATATCCTGTATGACCTAAAAATTTGTGCACCTCACTTTGACTAATAGGTGCTTCCAGGCCTAAAATGACTGGAACCTTAGCTGGATCAACCAACAAACCTTCCTTGCAGATTATATGTCCTAACATTATCCCAAATGGTGTAGCATATATGTATTTATTGATGTTCAAAGAGATACTCAATTATCTCCACCGTTCATACATTAAGCACATATTGTCACAATGATATTTCAAAAGCCCATATACTATCCAATCATTTAGGTAGACCTATAAGAAGTTGTGAATAAAATATTTGAATTCCTAAACAACTATGCGCGAGAATACAACAGTGCATTTTTCAATCCAAAAGGCATCACAGTATAGGAAAAACTACCCCATTCAGTAGTAAATGTTGTCTTTTCTTGATCTTCCTGGCAATTCTAACCTGATGATACCTGAAAACCCATCTATGAAAGAATATATTTTGTGCCTTGCAACTCCTAGTATTTCCTCGAATGGCATAAGGAATGGATCTATGACGCATGTAACATTTAGCTCCCTATAGTCCACACATATTCTAATGCGTCCATCCTTCTTGATATTGATCACCATTGGGCTAACCCATTCTGACTCATCAAGGGGATTGATAATTCCAAATTTCAACATTTTATCAATCTCTTCTTTTACCTTTCATGCAAATTAGGATTCATTTTGTAAGGTCTCTTTCTAACTGTCGTGCACCACCCTTAAGTTTTATCTTCATTTCCCCAAGTGATTCATGTATGCCTTTAAGTTCATGATACCCTCGAGGGAATAAGTCCTGATAATCCCTAAGTAACTCAATGATCTTTGCTACCTCCGAGTCTGACTAGTAGTCTCCAATTATGGCCTCCTTAGGCTCAGCCTCCGAACCTATATTCACCTTCTTTTTCTTCATGGGTTCATGGTAGGCGCGCGTATCCTTGTCTGCACTATCCAAGACCTTGTGCACCCCTTGTGAATGTTCAATATCTAGGTTCTCAAATTCCTCGTCATCCATGATGTAAACCATCTTTCTTTTCTCTTTCTCAAGGCAATCACATTCAATTAGTATGGAGTCCATTTCTTCTTCCTTTTCAAAACATGCTCGGACTCTGTCTCACCAAATAATTCTTGAATATGCTCTTCGGCTTTTGCACTATCTCCCATAGTTAAGCGCTTGACAAATTTTAATGCCTCTTCTACAAGAGGTTTAGTCAAGAAGTAGTCAAAGGTCAAATCTTCATGTATTCATTTTTAGTTCAAATAAAATAGTCTACAAAATGCTACCACTCATAATATAATATTTGCAAATGTATATGTACGAATTTGTAACAAATTTGAAGTGTAGACATAGAACCTTTAAATGTAATGCTTAATCTATATTCCTACACTTACAAAATCAATCAAACCCCTTATCAACATCAACTAAAAAAATATTAACTATCCCTCTAAATCAAATAACATACGCCATTCGGCATTCACATTGCATCGTACACATGCGATTGCTAGTTATATACATAGTTGAAGTGTGTTTTTAGATTTTTTTAATATGTTTTGTGTTTATTAAGATATCAATGTGTTATAGTGAGGTCGTATATTTCAAGCATCAATGTGATAATATTTATTCACTTAAGTAGTCTATAAATGCGTGTAGGGGAGTATCAAAGGGTTATGCAACCCGAGAAGTAGATTGAAAGTCATACATCTCAACCAAAATCACAATAAAAAATAAAAAATATGATGATGGTGTAAAGGCATGAAATTCCATGATGTATTTTGTTGTGAGTGCATTGGAACATACATAAAATATAAAAAGGTGTTGAAAACTTAATTCCACTCTCCAATATTTTTGCCCACATAATACAAAATTATTTTACCACTCCATATCTGCTCTTCCTTATCAATATATTCAGTCAAATAATTCATATTTGCACACTCTTCATCATATCAATGTTGATCTAGACAAATAAGATGAATTCTACGTTCAATGCATATAAAGTTACAGTGCATCTGCAAGTCCTAGATCATATACGTCGGTTAATCCGTCACCACATTCCCAATTGATTTTAGACATGCCTTTATCACACATAAATTCATTAACAATATAGGCATTTTTTCTGGTTGTAATTTTCAAAATTCATATGACGCGTGGATCGATTAAGTTTGGTTTAGTTGAAATTATTTTAGATGCATTTTTATCATCTAGTTGTAGTCATTTTAGTTTTGTTTGATTAGATGTTGTTATCCCAAATTTTTAGTTTACGAGAAATTTGGGTAACACACCAATTTTGTGGGGCCTTACGAATTTTCCCACCTTTCCAAGAATATGAATTTTCTAGCCTTAAGGGTTCGTTTGCAACATTTTTAGGTTTCTGGTTCACCATACATCTTTGCATATTACATGTTAAGTGCATCCCGATCCCCGAAACCCAACATTCTCTTTGTGTCGGGTTTTTGGGGTTATTTGCAATGAGACATCTTACATCTTAGCATGTTCTATGTCACATGTTCCCCGATCCCCAAAACTCGACAATCCTTTTGTGTTGGGTTTTTGGGGGTTAGTTACATCGAGACATGTGAGGGAAAATGCATGTCATATGTTCCATGTCTTTCAAACCCCAAACCCAATACACTACGTGTGTCGGGTTTTGGGGGTGAGAGACATCGAAACATCTTAGCTCAAAAACACATGTTTTATGTCGATCAAACCCCGATTCCTGCGAAAATCATGTGCTCCTTTGTGTCAGGTTTTCGTAACCCAACAACATATAAACAAGATATGTTTTGTGTGGTCTTCTTTCCAAGCTCGATCAAAACATTTATTTTCAAGTCAAAATTGGTTCCACGGTGTCATCCAACATGTAATACATGCATCTTGCTTATATTTTTGGGTTTTCACATCATTTTCACCTTGCAATTTAATTTTTGAATGTAGACCTTCTCACCACGGTAGAAACCCCGATAATGATTTTCTTCGTGATTTAGGTATATTTTCTTGATTTTCCTTCAGACCCATGTCATTTCTATGTGAGTATGATTGTTATCCAATGTTTTTGCCAGTTTTATGTTGGTTTTTCCTACCTTTTCTCCCTTGTTGGTTTTGCATGGTTGTTAGGTTGTTTTCCAATTTTCTTCTCCTTGTTTTACTTTGTTGAGTATGTTTTCTCAATTATTCTTCTTTTCAAGTGAAGAAAAATGTGATTTTATTCGTATTTCAGTGATTTTGGATTGAGTAGGATTTTTAACATATCCTACATAATCAAAAACCTAACTTAGTGTATCACATTTATGGGGTTTTCAAGAAAGTGCATTCCCCCGACTTGTTTTTGTCGGGTTTTCAACATGTTCAACAAGTTTAATTCTCTGACAGTGTGTCGGGTTTCTCAAGGTGCAAAACATCAAGCAAGTTTTGCCTAGTATGTCATATTTTAGGAGGTACCAAGAAGGGAGAAAAACTCGACAAAGGCTTTTGGGATTTCAATTGTGAAAATCAAGGTGGAAGTTCCAAATTTTGTTTTAAAGTATTTAGAGGAGTTCTTAGATAATTTTTTCAAGTTCATCTTTCAATGTTTGGATCAGAAAAAGAGAAGTTTGGCTAAGTCCTCACATGTTTCTCCATCTTTGAATTGAACATGTAAATATTTTGGATGTTTTTACCTCATATGGATTAACATGTTAACTTGGTCATTATGCAAGAACCGATCAATAACATTGAATTTTTTCCAACCACTCCTCTCTCTCTCTCTCTCTCTCTCTCTTCCTCTTTCTCTATAAATAGAAATTGTTGTGGCATTGTAAAAGAAAGGGGGATTATTCACGGAGCAAGGGCTTTCATACTTGGCAAAGTGGAAAACCATTTTTCAGAATTGAAAAGAGTTTGTATTGTCAATATTTGATATAAGGAATGGAATAGATTGTGTTACAAAATTTTTGTTGAATGCATCTCTTTGATTAATGTATTGTTCTTAAGTTTCATGCATCATATATTCCTTTAAATTTCACTTTATTTCTCTCTAGATTTTTTTCTAGTTTATCACTATTATTTATCTTGTGTTAGTATCTTTAGATCTTTCCAGATAAAAAAGCACAAGTATTCACTTGGTTCCCTTCTATTTACCTTAAGTTTTCTCTTCTAAACCCTTCCTCCATTCCATTCCAGATATACTTTCCCTTTTGAAGAAAACCCATCTACTGGGATGAGATCCCAATGGTTAAAATAGTGTAAATATTGTGAATACTCTTTGGTGTTTGTAAAATAGTAATAAACATGGCACCTCCCCTTAATAGAGGAGGGACTTTGTCATGCATGATGTGCTTGAACCTCATATTTTGTCTCTTAGAAAATATCCAACCAAAAGTTTTTGATGAATCTATCAAGGAATACAGACATGCAAGATAAGATTTATTACACCTTTGGTGACTTTGTATTTTCTTTGTCCTACCATTTATTTCCCGATTCAAGCTAGTAGGAAAGGTTTTTACTCGTAGTAGAAGAGAAAGAGGTGAGGTGGATCCTATATTTGAGCTATTAAAGTTGTATAATTTTAACCTTGCTCCTAAGAGACGGTCCTCCAGATGTTCAAAGAGCTCATCATCTGTTAGCCAAAACCAAGAAGCACGAGATGATAGTTCATCTATAACTTGCAAAGATTTATTTTAGAGTGGAACACAAATTCTTACATGCACATCCTTTCAAAAAAAGGTAGTGCCAACCCTACCTCTAGTTCCTTGGGGACTAGTTATCAACCCTCTTGCATTAGCTTAACCTCTCCATGATTTACCACATGGTTCATGAAAGAGCTTCCCAAAGTTTAGTGACGATGGAAAACAACACCCCAAAAAACACGTAGATGTGTTCTTTCTAGCTTGTGGAGTTATGGGTGTTGCTCATGAATATGTGTCTGTTCACCTATTTTTTTAGACTCTTCAAGGTACTACTATTGAATGGTTTTACCATTTATCCCCCAGTTCCATTAATGGTTGAGCTACCATCGATGAAGGGGGTGTTGGTGTGTATTATTTTCTACATCATCCTAAGTTACGATGAAGGGGGTGTTGGTGTGTATTATTTTCCACATCATTAGGTGAGTCATCTCACTTAGGTGAGATCATAGGTCCATGTGTCATTTATGGGTCATTATGAGATTCTCTTATGCGTCAGTGTGTTAGTGCGTCATATGCATCATTGGGAGTTACACTTATATTCTGGGAATGTAACTCCCCCTCTCTACTCGAGTTGTCATGATTGCAGCACTGGGGTTACTCAACACCTCCTATATGTACACCCCATTTGATCTATGAGATAGAGGAGAGTTTTATGGCTTAACCAAGTTCTACCCGTGTTTCAAATCTTTGCATGCACATTCGGTTGATGCTCGCTCCTCCCGAGATCTCTTCACGTTGCCGTTCACACATCCGTTGATGTGCACGTCGTCCCTCGTGATCCTTGCTTACGGGTTTTAAACCCTCTTTGAGAGCAAGGTTCGAATAAATATTCAAGCCAACGAAGATGCTCATGCATTATTGGCTCAAATCACCCATATGAAGAAAGAGCCACAAGACTCCATGCGTGACTTCGTAGAAAAATTCAACAAGTTGATTCATGAGATCCCGAGGGTACTATCCTCACTCCTAAAAATCAAAATTTTTTCTTTGTTAATTCTCAACTACCAAAAGTTTTCTTCTGTTGAGAAGGGCAACTATTCTTGATCTAGTTACCATATAAGAAAAGACTTCAAAGATTAAAGATGATATTATCATGGCTTTGGAAAGATAAGGAGGGATTCTTCTAAACCAAGGAATCATAGTGCATCTTAACGTACCACAAATACTATGATCCAAAGATAATCTAATGATTTGTTAACTTTTAAGAAACACGTGTCACGAGAATGTGCCTAATGCTCTTGACCAGGATATCCCAAGAAGGGAATTTAATAACAATAATCCTCCCGCGAGAGATAGGAATCGGTTACTAGTTTCTCAACCAAGGTTAGCTATTGAAGCTCCTCCTATTAATGTTGTTGTTGAGGTAGTTGATGAAAGAGAAGAAACATGTGATGAAGCTGAGGATTCTTACAAAGAAATTGATTATGCTAAATAATCATATGATGAATCAACCGACTCTACTCTAATATCGAGTACCGGAATATGAAGAAGATGATTATGATGATGTAGTGAATGACATGAACAATCAATATTTTGTTGTTTTCACCCATTCATATAACTAGAGAAAAGAAGTGGAGAAACCCAAAGAAAACGCCAAAGAAAAGAAAATCTGGTGGTCATTTCACATGTTACTAAAAGAGTTACTCCTTTACCTATTCAACCAAAAGAGAAACCTCCTATAAAAAAGGCTACCTCTACTTCTAATCCATCTTTTTCCACTAATCCTAAGGCCAATACCTCTCCCATACAAGAAAATAATGAAGGGTCCATTCTTTTATTAAATCCTTATATTACTTTTGACATCATCGATCATGCCAAGAAAACCAAAATTTAGATGTCATGAGAAAATTATCTCCAATCAAATCCTAAGCAATTTGAAAGGTTGACTCAAGTTATCAAAATAAAATCCAAACCTATGCCCTCTTATTTCAAGCGACTTCTTCCTAATCCCTCACCTCCCTTATCTCAAAATAATTTGGCTTTAACCTCCTCATCAAGAAACATTGAGCCATTTTATTTATCCTTACTCATTAATGGTTTCAAGCTCAAAATTGCATCATAGATTTGGGATCATCTGAAAATGTCATGCATGTAAAGGTAGATCATGCCTTGGGACTAGCTCTCATAAAACATTTTAGGTGTTGCTTACTCAATGGAAACAAAACAAGTTCCATTGATATGTCCGATCAAGGATGTTCAATTTGTATTTGTTGTGTTTCCGGAGAAGAGGGTTAAAATGACAATCTTGGTTACAGATACTCCAAATACTTATGGAATATTGTTGGGAAGAGGTTTCTTTAGGGATGTAGGAGGAGAAATCCAAATGGATTGGTCACAAGCATGGATACCTATTAAAAGAGTAATCCACATGCTTAAACCTAAACCCTAGAAAAAGTACATCGTGACTAAGTTAGATGATCCTAAAACACAAATTGTGTTTGAAGGTTCATTATAGGTGCATATTATATAGCCTCTGAGGAAGATGTTGAGATGCCCATGTTGATGGAGGAGTATCTAGGTTTTATTGAGCTAGTGGAAAAATAACATAATGACTTGATGGAGATAGAATTTGATAGTGTGTTCTTCCCACTAAGTATGGATGCAGGTTCTCTTTTTGATAGTGATGAAGATCATGAAAATATTGACTTACAACAAAGAAATCCCAAGGTGTTGAGCGGTGCAGTCATGAAGGCTTGTTTGGTGAGTATGAAAGTGACTGTGAATTTGAAACCTTCTTTTTCCCATTGGGAGAAGATGAAAACCTTCTCAATGAGGAATATATGAATAAGAAGATGCTTGAATCTTTCAAAGTTGACTCTACTTAAGGAAAGGATGTTTTCATCATGGAAATGGATTTCAAGGCTCAAAATGGTCAAGATGGGAGAAATGATTATTTGTATATTTTATGCCCAACCTTGTGCTCATTTTATTTTCAAGACAATGAAGCAATGTGCACACCACACCATAGTGACAAGCAGGTTAAATATGAGAAAAATTGTGTGAAGAATAATTATTCAGAGAAATTGAGAGACATAGAGCATTAAGAGACTTGTGACAATGTTCAAAATCTCAAAATATCTATCAAGAACCAACTCATAGAGATCATGGTCATGAAACAGGTAACTAATAAAGGTCAAATGTATATCATAGACCATAAGCCTTGGTGTGAAAACAGTAAGTTTGATATGATCAAGACTCACTCTTATAGCAGTGATAGAGAATCAAGAATTGGAATAAATTTGAAAATAAGTGAGTAGATGAAAGAAAGATATCAAAACAATAAAGGAAATGAATTGTTTGAATGGAACCTCACGTATAAGAACAATCATGTAAACCTTCAAGGAAATTAATAAATGGGTCTTATTTCATGGATTCAGTCAATGGATTCGTAGAACAAAGGAATTTGGAAATACCCATTTACGGGTAAACATTTAGTAAGAATCAATTCTACAGTAGTAAAGCAAGTTGTCCCTTGTTTTTATCATAGTTTCCTTTTTCTTTGGTGTGGGTTTTTATTTTTTCACTTTTCCTCTTGTTTTGGTTATGTGTGTTTTCTTTGTTTATTTTCGTTGTCTCTTTGATCCTTTTCTCTTTGAATCTATGGCCCAATGGATAGAAAATTTTAGGATATGGGGTTATCTCCCTTTGCATTATTCATAACCCAAAATTAGTCCCTAGCCAAAGCCAACTATTATCCCAAATTTTGAGTTTATGATAAATTTGGGTAACCCACCAATTTTTCATCTTTGGGGCCTTAGGAATTTTCCCACCTTTCCAAGAATTTGAAGTTTCTAGCCTTAAGGGTCCATTTGCAATGTTTTTTAGGTTTTTGGGTTCACCATACATCTTTGCATGTTACATGTTAAGTGCATCACGATCCTTAAAACCTAACAGTCTCTTTGTGTCAAATTTTCAGGGGTTAGTTGCATTGAGACATCTTACATCTTAGCATGTTTTATGTCACATGTTCCCCGATCCCAAACCCGACAAAACCTTTGTGTCAAGTTTTTTGGGGTTGGTTGCATCGGGACATGTGAGGGAAAATACATGTCATATGTTACATGTCTTGTGAACCTAGAAACCTAATGCAGACTTGGTGTGTGAGTTTTTAGGAGTGAGAGACATTAAAACATCTTAGCTCAAAAACACATGTTTTATGTTGATCAAACCCTAATTCCCAAAAATATTGTGCTCCTTTGTGTCATGTTTTTAGAACTTGACAACATATAAGCAAGACATGTTTTGTGTGGTCTATTTTTCGATCCTAGTCAACACATTTATTGCCAAGTCAAATTCGGTCCCACACGTGTCATCCGACGTGTAATTTATGCATCTTGCTTATATCATTGGGTTTTCATGTCATTTTCACCTTGCAAATTTGATTTTTGACTACGGACCTGCTCACGACCATAGAAACCCCGATAATGATTTTCTTGGTGATTTGGGCATCTTTTCTCAATTTTCCTTCAAACCCATTTCATTTCTAGGTGAGTATGATTGTTCTCCTAGGTTTTTGCTAGTTTTTGTGTTGGGTTTGCCTACTTTTTCTCCCTTGTTGGTTTTGCATGGCTGCTAGGTTGTTTTCCACTTTTCTTCTCCTTGTTTTACTTTGTTGAGTATGATTTCTCAATTGTTTTCCTTTTCAAGAGAAGAAAAGTGTGATTTTATCCTTATTTCCATGATTTTGGATTGAGTTGGGATTTTGGACCCGTCTACATGATTAAAAAATAAGACTCAATGTATTGGATTTTTGGGGTTTTCAAGTACGTGCATTTCCCTTACTTCATTGTGTCGGATATTTCAAGGTTATCAAAGTGAATTTCCCGACTTGCTTGTGTCGGATCTTTCAACATGTTTAACAAGTTCAATTCTCTGATAGTGTGTCAAGTTTCTCAAGGTGTGAAACATCAAGCAAGTTTTGTCCAATGTGTCAAATTTTTGGAGGTGCTTGCAGGTGAGGAAAACTTGACAAAGGATTTTCACAATTTCTATTTGTGCAAATCAAGGTGGAAGTTCCAATTGTTGTTTCAAATTATTTAGAGGAGTTTTGAGACAATTTTCAAGTTCATCTTTCAATGTATGGATCAGAAAAAAAAGAAGTTTGGCTAAGTCCTCACATGTTTCTCCATCTTTGAATTGAACATGTAAATATTTTGGATGTTTTTACCTCATATGGATTAACATGTTGACTTGAGTCATTGTGCAAGAATCAGTCAACAACATTGAATGTTTTCCAACCACTCCCCTTTTTCTTTCTCTTCCTCTTTCTCTATAAATAGAATTTGTCATGGCATTGCAAAAAGAAAGGAGGTATTATTAAAGGAGTAAGGGATTTCATACTTGGTGGTGGAAAATCATTTTTTGGAATTGAAAAGAGGAGAAACTTTGTATGTTAATATTTGATATAAGGAATAGAAGAGACTATGTTACAAACCCTTCCTCCACTCCATTCCAGATCTACTTTCCCTTCTGAAGCAAACCCATATCTTGGGATGATATCCCAATCCCCAAAGGTTAAAATAGTGTAAATATTGTGAATATGGTGATTATAAAATTGTAATAAACAAGGTACCTCCCCTTAATAGAGGAGGGACTTTGTCCTACATATTGTGGTTGAATCTCGTATTTTGTCTCGACAAAATATCCAACCAACAAATATGTATTTAGAGTTTGTTTTATATCTAAGTGTTTATTAAAATATCATGGTCCTTGTTATTAAAGTTATAGCTATTTTTATAGATGTCTTAGCTAGTCAAATAAAGTTTTAAGTTTGTCTTTTTTATTAAGTATGTTTTCAATATAGTTTGTTTAAATATTAGTATTATCCAATTGGTTTGTAACTAGTCATTTTACATCACATTGATCAACATGTTTATGTCATAAGTATTAATAATTGTGCACTCTAAAGTGTTATTAGTTATAGGTCTATAGTTGTGTTATATTAGTTAAATTGTCAAAAATAGAGTCTATTTTTGTAAAGGGCACATTTTCAATTGAAACTCACATCCATTGAGTAATTAAAATTGATGGGGGAGGGGGAGATGGAAAAGCGAGTTTAATCAATAAATTTTGAGGTAGATATATTCACAAATGCTAGGTCAAAGGAAAATATATTCACACTTGTCGAGTCAAAACCCAACTGCTACTAATCAACAAAAATATGTGAGACATTACCAATTGAAAAATAAAGAGACCAAAAGTTTTGATGAATGAGATAAATGGGATATCAAGAATTTATTAGTCTAGGATTATCTAGTGCCTCTCTGCATCATATAGACTTCTCCAAAACCTCCATATTCACTTGAGGCTCATTGAAAAAACTTTGTAAATTGTAAGATAAGAGTGCCATAGGGTAAGTGCATAGAAATGGGGGACCAAAAGGGGGTCATAAGTGGACACTTTTTCCTAAAATTAACAAAATCGAACAACAATAAGTAAATTGACATGCCTATAGTTTTTAAACTACTTTTTTAAAAAAAGTGGAGATTAAGATAATATCATGTGCACACAAAGTGTTTATGTTTTTGTATGAAAAATATAACATAGTGTCATGCATTTGAACCCCCATTTTTTCAGTTTCATAAAATATTTTAAAAATCTCTTTAGTAGAAAGTTAGCTAAGATCACGTGTTAGGTCCCACTAATTTTTCCTATTTTTTTGAGGAATATATTATTTTTACTAATTTTCAAAGTGGCGTCTCAAAAATGAAATAATCGCGTGTACATCCCTTAATTTTATGGAAAAAATTAAAAATCATTTTTAATGTATGTAGAATGGAGCGTAGATAGGTCAAATTTTTAAAATTTGGACAAGCATATCGAAAATTATGTAGAGAAAACAATACATGTGTTAACCCCAAACTTTTAACACAAATTAACTAGTTTAAAGAAAGATCAACACCATAATGACCCAAATTTAAATGTAAATCTAAGGAATGAAACATCAATGATAAAATATTAATAGCATAACAATGGAGATTAAATGAAACTAACATCTAACATCTAAGCATGCCTACTAGTATGTTTGATTAACTAACATAGACCTAAATAGATCTAGGAGAAATCAAATTGGGAATGGTTTCTACTCCACAAATGGTGAGGAGATCTCTCTAACACAAGACTAAAATTTCATGTTAGATACCCTCCTACTAACCATAATGAAGGCTTTAGGCAAAGATGAACATGTGAATCCTTAAAGGAGTTTAGGCTCTTTAACATATGTATTATATGAGGCTACTAATAAAAGCATGGTGTAAAGTTGGAAGGTAATACTTAGTCTTATTTATAGTTTTCCTTTGAGGAAAACTTGAATCTTGGTGCAGGTGGGACTAAAAGTACAAAAGAGATTTATAATTGCTAATCATGATTAAGCTTTGATAATCATAATTAGTGAATTACCAAGTGATTAAGAGGTATGAAGCCTTAATCAACGGCTTAGGGTTAACTAGGTGGCTAGGATAAGCTTTTGAAGCTTGTTGAGACATTGTGGAGGAAAGTGGGGTGATTTTGAGTGGTCATAAGAGGGGTTTGAGCCAATATTAGGGAATATTGACCAAAACAAGGGCAAAATAGGCTTAATTAGCTAATAAACACTAATTGTCTATTTTGAAGAGGATTTTGACTTACGATTCGTCATAAAGTGGCATCTGAATGAAAAGAGACTTGGTGATCAATGAAGTGCTTATTAATTGACAAAGTGGTAAGAAACTTTATTTAATTAGTGGAAATCACTAATTATAATGGAATTGGTGAGAATGAGAGTGATTTGCATGTGTTTTGGCAATAAGATTGCAAAAATGAAATTTAGGTGTCTACATTTGCCCTGTTTGAGGTGAAGTAAGTGACTTCACTTCAAATATAGTAGACAAGCATAAACAGGTAAAATTTTTGAAGAAAAATTAGCAGGATGAAGGATGCCCCCTCGAGTGTCGATGGGGTGATAGAAGAAGTCAATCGACAATCAAAAATATGATTGAAATGGATAGAAGAAATAGGATAAAATGGGTGAAACCCTTGGTTATTTTAGAAGGAATAAGGATAGGGATAAACATGGTTGTTTATTGCCCCAGGTGATTTGGAAGAAAAATTAGTAGTGATAAGATAGGAAAGTGGAGAATAGGAACATGCTCATCTTTATATCCGGTCTTCAATACACAACCTTATTTCATCACGTTGCCCCTATGATCTACATCATCGACCTTTATTGAAATGAACAAAAATGTAAGATAACATGAAAATCTAAATTACTAACATTTGTCCATTGCTACGTAACTCCATGCAACATACATAAATGCAATGCATACATAGAAAGTAAAATGATATCTAACTCAATGCAACATACACATGAATGAATAATAAATTAAACCAACTAACCTAACAGAAAACTAAGTAAAATCATATGCACTTAAACAAACAAAATTTAAGACAATTGCACCAATGTTTTTGTTATCAAGTTGTGGTTCCCCCAATGTTCATGTTGTAGAATGAAAGGGTTAAAAATGGTGCCCCCAAAGAAGGATACATATGCGGGGAATAATGGAGGACACGAGTAGTCCCATGGAAAAGCTTTCATGCACTATGACACAGTCTCTGGAAACTCATTGTTGCACAGGGAGTACCAATGTAGTAAGCAACCTAGATTTTATTAATGGAGGTAGATCATGATGATATGCATGTCGTTTGAGACAAGAACAAGAAATAACGTCAAAAAAATGGTTTTTTAGGACATATTTCAATGTTCGAGGATAATGCAAGTGATACAGCTTTAGTTGTATGCATGTTGTTTACCAATTTTTGAAAAAAAAATTTAAATTTTTATAATTTTTTTTATTTTTAATGATTTACCAATTTTTTGGGTTTGTTGAAAAAAATTATATTGTTTTAAATTTTTTATTTTTAGGAATAAAATAGTATAGAAGGAAATGATGTAGTCATGAGACGTTTCCAAAAGTGACCGAGGCAAAAATATGCCCCTGAGTAGTAGAAAAGGTTGTCGGGATGCAAAAACATGCTCCAGGCAATTAAACGAGTGCAAAAATAATTATTTATTAAAAATAATCATCACGACTAGTATTAGAAAAAATTAGAATAACCACAATGGTTTTAGGGCACCTCGGGGTGAGAAACATGTCGCGGGAGGTAAAAATGGGTATATAGGCTGTTGCGGCCAATTCATTTACCACATTCACTTACCATTTACCGTTGATCGAGCTCTAACCTACGGGAGAAGATGGTGAGGGTGCGAGAGCCGAAAACATCATGCGGATCACGTGAGAGATTACATGAGGCTCCCAATGGATGGACCACAGGTACACAAATCTCTTCTTTACCCTCATTAATTATTAGCATTTAATTTTGATTAAAATGCACACGTTTTTAGGGTAGAATTAGGGATTTTTAGTGGAGGATATGTGATGGCGCAGCCCTAGGGGCACACCTATGCCATGCGCATTATGCATGGAGCGTATGTGTGTATGCATACATGTATGCGTATGTAAAAATTACTCTTAGGTAGGGGCGTGCATGCGCCTACACAAAAAAAGGCACACAATGCTTAGGGCTAAAAATGGGATGACACTTTAGGCGGGCGCATGCGCCATGCAAAAAGTGCGCTAGTGCACTAAGGGTGCATTAGTGTAGACTATGGGTGTGTTAGTGCTGCTAGGGGCATGTCAGTGCACAAAATTCACTTTAAGTGCTTTTTTGGAAGAAAACTAAGGTTTTAGCAAACCCTAGGTATTAGGTAAAGATGATATTTATATCAAAATAGAAGAAAAACATGGTAGAATAGAAAAATTAAATGATAGAGTATAAATGATAGATTAGAATAGAATAATAGGATCATAATTAAATGACTTGATTAGTGTTGCGGAGGACCTCTAGACAGGTTAGAGATGCATGGAGTGACATGTGCACGGATCTCGGGTCTATGAGGCGATGTTTAGTCGATGTGACGACCATATTTTTAGGAGATCACCCTTGAGAGGTGACTGGTTTAGCACATGTAGCTCACATGCCCTAGATTACTTTAGACCACAACCTGCTCATAGCCTTAGCTGAGAGATGGTGGAGCGAGAGCCAGACATTTTTATCTACCTACTGGTGAGATGAGTATTACCTTAGAGGATGTGTGGCGGATCTTGTGAGTTCCTATTCAGGTCATTTGATCACTTACGATGGTCATCAGGACCGTATTGAGTGATACTTAACCATGAGATTTTGGTGTGTGACAGATATACCTCAACCGGGTATGATAATTTTTATTAGGAGGTGCATGGCCAATCAGTAGCTAGGTTGAGTCCCCATGTTTTTGTTAGCTCTTGTTAGTGGCATACTTGCTCCTGAAAAGACTAGTGCTTGGTTTCCCTTGGCCTCATTGGAGTGATTCACAACCTTCTACAGGGAGAGGTTTACTGTTGGGGTTAGTGCATACTTGGCTCATTTATACATGGATCTTCACTTGATAGCTTACCATAGATAGAAGTCTGTGGGTCTTGCTACTTTTTTGCTACAGATATGGGCTTGGGACCATATTGCGATCGGCCACCCTACGGGAGCTTTGAGAGCTCGAGTTATTAGAGATCCTTTTGTTATGGGTTGGGTTCTGTCGGGAGGATGTATGTGTGGTCACTCAGGGGATACTGACTACTATAGATGTGAGTTTGATGAGCTACAACCCCATATGATTACATGGTGGCCATATAGGTTATATCAGTGGCCTGAGGATGTTGTTGAGATTTGTACAACGATGGCTAATCACTTCCTTCTTGGGAGCAGAGCCACATTATGGAGTGGTATAGAGTAGACTAGGTTCAATGCCAGTTTGGACTTATTTAGGGGATTCTTGGTGCTGAGATGTGGTATGCTCATAGATACAAAGAGGTCTTTCATATGGGGCCTTAGATTAGGTTGGGTTGAGCTCGTGCCAGCTTTTTTACAGGTGGTTTTTCATCCTTGGGTACAACGTGTACATAGTGGATCCTGGTACTACACAAGACTATGCAGGTTGGTATGCTACAATGTTACCTCAACATTTGACCATTCCACATGAGGTACTAGATGCAGCGGCACATGGATTTTAGGGCCCACCTCCTAGGGCACAACCACAAGGGCTAGGTAGATCCACAGGGAGGACAATAGTAGGTACCAGCACATCAGGTGCTCATTCACAGAAGGTTTTAGTGCAGCAGTAGGTATTGGTGCAGCCACAGGTAGTAGTGTGGCCCCACATATTGACACCATGCATACCCCAGCATGATCCATTACGAGCACCTTTATAGGAACCCCATCACCCCCCCACGCGAGTCCACCACATAGTCCACCGAGAGATGGAGGAGGTGGTGGGGGTGGAGAGCAGATGGAGGAGGACATACTAGTTGGTGAGCAGGTGGCTGAGCAATAGATGGATGAGGATATTAGAGGTTATATGAGTTGGTGGACAAGTGGCTTTCCTTACGCAAGAGCAACTATATATAGTAGGTAGTAGCCTTACAACTTTAGGCCATAGTTGAGAGGGACCTTGGTGATCACTGAGAGAGATCAACTCATTACCAGTGAGACCAGGCTAGGGCAGAGAGGATACAAACCCTGATAGAGTGAGACTAGGTGGTCACAGATGGATTACAACTACAGTCACGAGAGAGACCAACTTGTTTTAGAGTGAGATCAGGCTATCACATAGAGTGAGAGTAGTTATAGATATAGTTGGTCTAGTGTGAGAGAGAAGCACATGACGCTTGTGATGGTGACACTACTTCAGTTTACAATAGTTGATTGGGCATAGTAGTGCCATTGTAGCAGTGAGGCTACATACTATAGGATGTAGTATTACGTGGCCATATTGGCCGATCAGAGAGTTCTTGAGTATATCTAGATAGTAGGCACCTCATCTCATTCTAGATCTCATAGGCAGTCGCGATCAATGATGATCTATACAGGGTCCTTCGGAGACATGGTAGGCTTTAGCAACATGGTTGTGTAAAACATGGCACAACACCTTCTACACATCAATATCTCAGATTCCCCCACCTAGCGGAAGATCCACACCAGAAGTCCCTAAGAGGGCTCGAGTCATGGCTGACTCTATTTATTGATGTACTAGATGTATATTTTTGGTGTATCACCTCGATATGAAGGCATACTTTTATGCGATGTATATGTACTATTTTTTATCATGCCTCGTGATGAAGGAACTTTTTGTACAGATGTATGGTATGTATTATTTTTTACTATGCCTCGTGATGAAGGATTTTTTTGTATAGATGCCCATGATGGCTCATTGTATCAGATGTACTTTTGAGATATGTTGTTTTGTACACAGACATTTATTTTTTTGATGATGTATGATGATAGATGGATTATTGATGTATCACATGTTGTTTATGAGATATCATGTTTAATATGTATGTTTTATGTTTGTATCACATGTTTGTTAATTATGAGATAGCCTTAGCTGATGTCATATTGCATGTTGATGAGATACTTTGAGTAAAACATGTTTATATTTTTGATATTGGTGTGGGGTGGATAGATTTGTGATCATGTGCAACCCCTCTTGCCCCATTGATGATACAATATTTGATGATTAGTTGTAGCATACATGTGTGATGTAGACTTAGCATTTATTGATATATGATGTATAGATGTGGTGATAGATGATATGATGATGTGATGATAAACTACATAAACAAACACAACTTAATCAAATCTAATCTAATCAAAGCAACACAACTATAACAAGTATGCAAGATAAAATGAACTCAATGTAATTCCTAATAGATTAAAGTAACACTCAATCTAATTAAGCAAATGAATCCAATTTAGAGCACATGGTATGAAAATGCAATGCAATCAAAACCCTACAAACCAAAACTAAAGTAAGAAAACTACTTAACTTGTTTTTGTGGGATAGTTTTGAAATTTTTTCTTTGTTTTGGTATTATCTCAAGACAATTTTCTATTGTTTTGGAGTTTTCTATGAAATGTATTTGAATGTTTTTATTTTCTCAACTAACATATTCTACATGTTTTTGGGATTTTCAAAAAGTTATACAAATGTTTTTGACATTTTTTCTAAAGAAAGAAAATGTGCAAGGAAATGAAATGAAGAAACGTGGATGCCCCAAGTGTTATGTGGGATATAAAAGGGCAGAATGACACATGTTATGTGCCAAAAGTGACGCTGTAAAATTTCCCCTAGCATGAGATGGGTTCATTCAAATTAAATTCTCTACATTCATAAGGTAGGATTAGCTAGATCAGGGAAAAGAAGGATATGCTCATAAGGGACTCGAGATAAGGTAAAGACTAACTTAGGACAAATTTTCGTACTCCTAAACCTAAAATGCTTGTGAATAACGGACCTCCCTTGGTGCCGGAAACTGGTTTTCACTAAAGGACTTTTCCAAAGTGCCACCATTGCGTGGTTTTAACTATTGGACACACCTGTTTATTTATCTTTTTCTTTTTTTATTTTTTACTTTTTCTTTTCTTTGATATGGTAGAGACCCCATGCTTAAGCATAGAAGTGTTTAAGATGCATTGCGTTCATGGGTTCTCGAATATCTTGACCATCTGTATGGGCTAGCTTATAGGCACTGACCTAAACTTGGTAACCACAACATATGGTCCTATCCAATTGGGTTCAAATTTCCATTTATTTTCATGGTCCTTATTGGTGTTCTTATGATTCTCTTTTAACACCAAATCCCTACATCAAATTGACGAGGTATGACTCATTTATTGTAGCTTCACTAGACTCGATCCTAATACACTTTAAGGTGATTGAGAGCGTGAAGTCTTTTCTCATCTAATAGCTCCAACTCTTCCAATCGAGCTACTTTGTAGTCTTCCTCTTCATTCAGGTAATCCCTCTTAGCTCGATACGCAAAGAATGGATCTCAATCTCTAAAGGAATTATGACCTTCGTGCCGAATACTAAGGAGTATGGAGTTGCACCTGTGGGGGTGTAGATAGAAGTTCTGAATGCCCAGAGGGTAGGGTGAATTTGTAGATGCCAGTCATGACCTATCTTGTTCACCATCTTCTCCATAATGTGAATTAGGGTTTTATTGGAAGCCTCATTTCCCATTACCTTGAGGGTAATAGGGGGTCGAGAACTTGAGGGAGATTTGAAATTGTTTGTAGAGTGCTTTCACAATTTTATTCTTAAATGGCTTACCATTATCAATGATAATAACAGAGGGGATACCATATCGATAGATGATATGGTTCATGATAAATTTAGAGATCTGGAACCTTCAACATAGGTGAGAGGAACAACCTCTACCCATTTTGTAAAGTACTTAGTTGTAGTAATGATGAATTTATGACCGTCTAAAGAGACAGGTTAAGTTTCCCTATTAGATCAAGACCCCACTTTGAGAATGGCCAAGGGTTGTGACAAGCTATAAAGATTGCACCGGTGCATGTATCAAGTTTCCATACTTTTGAAAATCCACACATTTATTCACATGGTTACAATAGTCATGCTCCATGGTAGGCCAATAATAGCCTACTCTAAGAATTTTCTTTGCAAGGACAATCCCATTAGTATGAGCCTTGCATATTCCTTCATGTACCTCTTTGATTGCTTGGATAGATTCATCCAAACTTAAACATCGCAATAGATTCTGTCATAGCCTCGGTGGAAGAGGGTGCCCCCAAGTAGGGTATAATGGGATATACATTGGATAAGGGTGTGTTTTTCAACACAAGAAATGTTAGTGGGAAAGGTTCCATCATGGAGGTAATTAAATATTTCAGTGTACCATAGTGAAAAGGGACCAATAACCTCACATACCAAAATATGAGTTTGCTATGTCATATGTTATTGTTCTTAGATTTTCAATGAAGAATGACATGTCATTGTTCCCTGGCAGAATCCTCAACATGGATCCTACTATAGCCATACATTTTATGCTCTATTATGGGCTCTTAGTATATGTTCAAATGTTATCTGATCGAATATTTATTTCAAGGAATCGACCATTCTTTTATATGGAAGAATTTTTCATCTTTGACCTTATATTCATCTGTGACCTGTTTGATAATAAGCATTGAATCACCAATGCAATTAAATCATCTTATATCCCATTTGATAGCTAGCTTCATACCTTTGATGAGAGCTTCATACTCCACTATATTATTCATGCATGGGAATCCCAATCAGAAGGCTTGGGGAATTAAGTATCCCATAGGAGTGATTAACACCACTCTGGCACTTGAACCATGAAAGGTAAAGAGCCATCAAAGTATAGCTACCAAATGATAGATTCCTTAAGGTACATGATGGATGCATCTGATAGCTCCAAGCTCAAGGGTTCAGTACCTGGTAGTGGAGATTATGCTAGTTGATCTACTAGAACTTGTCCCTTTACTTGACTTTTGATGCACATACTCAATGTCGAATTCACTTAATAAGATGATCCAATTAGCCATCTTTCCTGTGAGTGCGGGTTTTGACAATAAGTATTTTAGTGGATCAACCTTTGAAATAAGCTTGACCTTATTGTTGAGAAAATAATGGCGTAGCTTTTGGAAATAAAACACTATGACTAGGTAAGCCTTTTCAATATGTGGATAATTGAGCTCATATGATATCAATGTTCTTCTTAAGTAGTATACAACTTTTTCTCTCTACTCTTGATCATATTGGGCCAACAGTGCCCCGATTGCAAAATGTGTAGCAGAAATGTAAAGAAATAATGGTTCTCCTTCCATGGGTGGCATGAGAATGGGGGTTTAGCCAAGAATTGTTTTAGAAAATAAAACTCTTGTTGTTGTTCTAGCCCCTAGGTGAAATTAACATTTTCTTAAGAAGATGTGTGAATGTATGACACTTGCCTGATAGTTGTGAAATAAACCATCTAATGGCTTGGATTTTCCCTTGTAAGTTACACGATGTCTCATATTCTTAGGAGAAGGGATCTCTGTGATGGTCGTCACCTTTGCGGGGTCCACCTTTATTCCTATCCTTAACACAATGAATCCTAGTAATTTCCTAGATAGTACACCGAAGACACACTTCTTCGGGTTAAGGCGTACTTTATACTCTCTTAGGTGCTAAAAGATATGCCACAAAATCTATGGGTGCTCCTCCCGAGTTCTATATTTAGCTAGTATATCATCTATGTAATCTTCCATGATGTCACTTATCATGCTATGAAATATTACAATCATCGCTCATTGATATGTAAGGCTGCATTTCTTAAGGCCGAAGGGCATAACTTGGTAGCAGATCATTCCCCATATGGTTGTGAAAGTTATATTGTGTTGATCTTCCTCCTCATATTTATCTGATTATAACCTGAGAAGCCATCTATGAGTGATAACATCTCATATCCAATAGTAGAATTGACGATCATGTCGATGTTAGGGAGAGTAAATTCATCCTTGGGACAAGCTTTGTTAATATCTCTGAAATCGGTACACACTCTGATACCGATTGGATTTTTCTGAACTAGTACCACATTATAAATCCACTCTGAGTAGTCGATAGGCCTGATGAATCCTACTTCTAATAACCTTTCTAGCTCTGCCTTTACCAATAAGGCGACACGAGGATGCATCTTCAAAATTTTTGTTTGATGGGCTTGGCATCTAGGTGCACAACAAGATTGTGCACCACTAATGCAGGATCAAGTCCTGGCATGTTGGCATAAGACCAAGTGAAGATGTCTGCATACTCTCTCAAAAGTCCTGTAAATGTTTTTTCTGCTCTTGAGCTGAGAGTGAAGCTCCCAACTTAACTATTCTAGGAAACTCCTCTGTGTTGATGTTAACATCTATTGTATCTTCCACTAGTAGCTTTGACTTGTCCCCCATGTGCGTAGGATCGGGAGGAGATTGAGATCCTCTTCTACCAAAGGTGGTTTAGGAGGTCTTCATCTTTATATGGGTACACTATCTTTTCCATAGGTTGTTCTGCTTGTTTGTCCACAAGCACCTCAAAGAGGTTTTTGCTATAGGACTTCCCCTTTTTCTTTCCGCAAGGATTTTCTGTAGGACTCTTTCCCTTGCTCACTTTTTTACTCAAGTGTCCACATAACTCTACCTCCTCTCTGAAGTATACACATGCATTGAGTTGAATGGAGAAGCCTTTCTTGTGATCATTTCTTGGAATGTTATCTTTGATGCCCAGGAACTCACCAATAGCCTCATCATTTTGAAACACGTCAATAGGTACATGTTGTTTGTTGATCCCAATTCATGAGTGATGGGTAGATGAGGTTTAATGTTTGAGTTATAGGGGATACGGCGGGTGTAACGGGGTTATGGTAAGGATAGCCATGTTAGAGAATAGGTTTGTAGAGGTGAGGTCTTTATAAAGACTACATCGGGAATTTGTTTCACTTTCATTTTCAGACAAACTATCCTCACTCTCAGAAGAAGCATACTCGTTATCTGAAGGGTGAGACTCATACAAATGGACACCAATACCCAATTTACCCAGTATGTGACGAGGTATTGAAAGAGATTCTAATAGACCTTGTTCTTGGTGGTTGTAACCACATCCTTGATATCTCATAGTAAGCATGATTATGTTAGGAATAACATACCTAGATGACTTGTAACACAAAGCCATTTCATCATCTTTAGGATGAAATATAATATTTTTGAGAATTCTTTCATCTTCTAGTAAGCCACTTGAAGTGAAATTATCGAATGGGAAATTCTCTCTTGATCTTTGGAATTTATAACACGGTCTACCATGTCCTTGGGCTGATAGCATAATGTTTTGAATCATAAGGGCTTGCTGAAGATTATACTCTCCACATTTGTTGTTTATGACCTTCATCTCCCATGTAGCAAAATGAGATTCCAATGTATACACACTATTATCACTGGGATTCAAGGTGTTTGGATCCACTCGTGAAGCAGGGGCTTCGACCGAAAGCAGGGACAAAAATATCTGCAGAGAGACACTCGTAAATGGTAGGAAAATAGCCCAAAAATGCTTTGTAATGAGCAAATGGTTGGGGATCCCCTTGTATAGTAAGTGTATGTCCTTCATACTGAAATTTTAGACACTAATGATATGTTGATGGCACTGCCTTGATGTCATGAATACATGGGCAGCCGAGCAATATGTTGTAAGGGAGATTCAGGTCCAAGACATGGAACTTCGTATTATGGGTTATGGGACCAACTTCTAATGAGAAATTGATCATTCCAATTGATTTCCTTTCTTCATTGTCAGATGCCTTTATGGTGATGAAATTTGTCTCTAAATCATCTTATGTGTTGCCTAGTTGATGAACTAGTTTAAGAGTACAAATTTTAAGACCCGATCCACCATCCACAAACACTCTCTTGACCTTCTTATGCTTGATTATTACCTCAATATGTAAGGGTAGGTTATGGGAGGGATTTTCAGTTAAGGCTTATGTCGGAATGAAGGTTATGTGTCTTGCGGGAGCGATTTACGCTACCATGGATTGTAAATGCGTAGGGTCAACATCACTAAATACTCTTGATCCTTGTAGGGTTTTGCAAAACATATCTTTATGGACATTAGAAATCTTTAGAAGGTCTAAGATTGAAATCTTATCTGTAGTCTTATCTAGTTGATCTAACACATCATAATGACTCTATTGAGGAGGAGGGGGAGTAGGTTTAGAATTTATAATAAGGTGAGTTCGTCACATTACCACGACACAATCTCTTATTTTAATTCTATTTTTTTTATTTTCTCAATGAGTGGGTCAACATAAGCTATCAAGGTATCAAAATGGTATTTTTTGCCACATAGTTAGCATTCTTATTTTGAGACGATTGTCTTCGATCTGGATTTTTATTTTCTTCGTGATTGGGAAAAGGATCTTTAAAGATCCCTAAGTTTACATTTGGAGATTTTGCAGTGGCATCGGAGTCTACTTTAATATCACCATTATCGACTAGGTCTTGAATATAGTGTTTTAATCTTAAACACTTGTCAGTTTTTTGACCCTTTGCCCGGTGAAACCTAAAAATTCATTATCTCTAAACCATGATGGTTTAGGTGTGTCATCCCCATAGGGTTGTGTTTTAGGGTACTTAACCATGTTAATTTCCTCTAACTTCTTTAGTATGGATGATATTAATTCAGATAGAGGTGTGAAAGTACAACGTTTATACTTTGTAGGCAGATTTCCCTTTGCAAGCTTCAAAGGTGCATGGTTCTGAACGACTTGTACTCACTTGGAGTCAACTATCCAATCACCAATGATATTTTTGTTCTTATTACGAAAAAACTTTAGTTTTTTGTTAGATTTGGAATTGTTATGATCACGGAAAAGGTTTTAAAGTCCCCTAGCTAGCAAGGTTTTTTTGAATTTGAATTCCCTTCTCAATTACCTCTTTGAACGTGTTGCCACAATGCATTTGCAAGTGGAATGTAATGTCTGGATGGAGGTTGGGAAAAATATGCTTATCAAATATTTTTGGGTATGGAGAAAGGAAAGTGGCTAGCTAATCCTCTCCATCGTTGTAAAAATGTAGCAAAGTTTTCATTATTTCTTTGTTTCACATTGCAGAGATCCAACATGGTGACATCATTCTCTATATTAAAAGAGAAGTGTCATACGAAAATTTCTGCTAGTTTCGCCATGTTGATATGGATCCCTTAGGGATGTGTATAAACCATTCTAGTGTTGTTACTCCTAAACTTCGTGGAAAGAGGCGCATAAGATAATTATCGCTAAATGCAACCTCTTGGCATGTCATATAAAAATATTTAATATGGTCACGAGGGTCACCTTTTCCCTTATACTTGTCAAATTTTGGAAAATAAAAGTGTCTTGGGAAATGTATCTATAGCATGGATTTGTCAAATGAGTGGTGACATAACTCATCAAATGTTACTTCTTGTTATTGTTATCGGTTTGGCCCTCTTGTAATGCTTGAAGGGTGTTCTTCATAGTAGACCATTCTTGGTGGAAGAGTTGGTCTTGCATGGGTGGTGGCATAGGTCTATACAAAGGGTTAAACCTAGGTGTATGCCCACCCCTATTCTCGTGAAAAATTCCTCATAAGGGTCTTTGTGTGCCTCTCGATGAGGAGTATTTTCCTTAGGAGTATGTTGATAGTCATGACATGAAGCTTTTGGCTTAGCTTGTTTTACAGGTTTTGGTTGCTCTTTATTGATATGTGAAGCCAAACTTGCCAATTGGCAAGTGAGAGCTTGAACTTGTTCCTCTAAGGTTACCTCTCGGGTTGGTATTTATTTATGATTTTCATCATGAGGAGGTTGCTCGTGGTGAGCATGTGCTTCATGGTCTTTGCAATGAATTCTAAGAGGAGGTAAATGATAGTCTCCATCATTTTCGAAAGGTAATTCCTCATTATTCAGTCATCCTGAAGTAGAGGCGTGACCTGGGTTTAATATGTCATCTATATGGTGATGAGGATGTTCTACTTATTCTTCTCCCTAAATCATGCTTCGGTGATAAGAGAAGGGTCAACTGTGGATGGAAACCTAGCTCCTAGTTCCACAACACGCATGAGAACCTCATGTTTATTGTGAAATAAGTAATCGTCAAAGTGGGTTGGATGAAGCTCCATAAATGGTGAGGAGATATCTCTAACACAAGACTAAAATGTCATGTTAGATACCCTCATACTAACCATAATGAAGGCTTTAGGAAATTATGAACATGTGAATCCTTAAAGGAGTTTAGGCTCTTTAACATATGTATTATATGAGGCTACTAATAAAAGCATGGTGTAAAGTTGGAAGGTAGTACTTAGTCTTATTTATAGTTTTTCCTTTGAGGAAAACTTGCATCTTAGTGCATGTGGGACTAAAACTATAAAGAAGATTTATAATTGTTAATCATGATTAAGCTTTGCTAATCATAATTAGTGAATTACCAAGTGATTAAGAGGTATGAATCCTTAATCAACCGCTTAGGGTCAACTAGGAGGCTAGGATAAGCTTTTGAAGCTTGCTTTGAGATGTTGTGGAGGGAAGTGGGGTGATTTTGAGTGGCCATATGAGGTTTTTGCACCAACATTAGGGCATATTGACCAAATCAAGGGAAAAATAGGCTTAATTAGCTAATATATGCTGATTTTATGTTTTGAAGAGGATTTTGACTTACAATTCGTCATAAAGTGGCATGTTGAGCGCGAAAGAGACTTGGTGATCAATGAAGTACTTGCTAATTGATCAAAGTGGTAAGAAATATTAGTTAATTAGCATAAATCACTAATTATAACAGAATTTGTGAGAATGAGAGTGATTTGCATGTGTTTTGGAAATAATATTGCAAAAGTGGAATTTAGGTGCCTACACATGGAAATTACACATTTTGCAATGATTTATTCTTTTGAGACATTTCGTATGACAATTGAGTACTTTTTATGTTTTTACATTGAAAGAATATTTTTATTGTATATTTTATCTTATATTGAATCATTGTTTTAAATGTTTTGAGAAATTCATTATCATTGTTTAAGAATTGGGTTTTTTCCATTATTTATTATATTCCTAACAT